>CM049600.1:12231335-12294469 GCA_026979955.1 Megalurothrips usitatus
CCCTCTAAAATGCATTGGGGGAACGCCGAAATGCGACCATCAACATTGTCGTATGGGACACACAGACAGCAAACTACCGCTGAAATGCTCTCAAACCACTAAAAATTGGTGCATGTCCTGGATTAAACGCATTTTTAATTTTGGGGGGTGGTTTTTAGGGGTTGATTTCCTATGTGCGAAAGGCAACAGCGAGGATTGGCTACGGAAGATGATGTAATAGTAAAGCATGCACTTGAAAACACATGGGAAGGGAAGTCTGCTGACAGCAATAAGAGTGTCTCATACGTTGTGGTGCAACACAAAATATGTAATTCGGTGATTCAGACTTTGGCTTCTCCAAGCGTTCAAAACCAGAATGCCATGGACTTTGTGCCCATTAGTGCTCGTGTAGCTGTCCCGACCATCATCCCATCTGTAAACATATCCTCAAGCTTCAGTCGTTCCTCACTAGAGGCCAAGCTGATATTGCTGCCCCGTCAGACTTCTATCATCTTGAAGTTATGTCTGACTTAGTGCAGAGTTTTGGTGTCATGGATTTCAGTTGCGATGATGTGAATGGTGTTCCTGAAATGACTGTTGCAGTTCAATTTGCACTCAAAGAGAAGCTGAAAACTCAAGTGTCGCAACTGGCTTCATTCATGAGACCACGGAAAAAAAAGGAGCTTATTTGGTCTTGATTTGATCTTTATCGATTTTGGCAGCTTAAAATCATCCTTATCAAAGTCATCATAATCCTGTGACATGGGGAAACAAAACCATTTATAAGGTAATATTCACAAGAAGTTTATAGGATTTCCAGATATAGTAGAGTTGGCTTACAGGACCAGCCACTGACAGCTGTGACTGTCTTTTGTTGAGAGACAATGAGCGCTTCTTGGCAACTTTTTTTGATACAGAATTTTGCTTAATTTCCTAAAGAAAAGAATATTCAAAGCTAAGAAAGGTTAATACGTGAAAACAAAACTAGAGTTGCTCACTCAAACTTACATTTATGCCTCCTGCATTAGGTTTTATATCAGTCTCTAGCAGGGCAGCTATTTTTGAGTCCGAGCGGAGCGAGGAGACCTTTGCAGCGACTTTCACGCTTCTTCTCTCCTCCTCCCAACCATTGTTGCCGCTCATAGCCTATGAGTTCGCTTCCCATTCTAACTATCCCTAGGTTTCAATTTTTTTTTCATTCGCCGTTAATATCTATTGCATAATTTTTAAAATAACACATTTTCATCAAATAAATTACAAGCTCTCATTCAAAAAATCCTATTAGCTCATATCCAAAAATTCGAAGTTTACATTAAAAGGGGTTCCCACTCTCAAGCCACTTTAGCTTCTACATCCCTCCCCTCTGCACACTTTTACTTCTCCGTATCCACATTACCATCACTGTATCTATATGAACCAAAAACTATCAAAAATATATTTATATCATAGGCCACCTTATAATTGCATCAGGTACAAGTATTCAAATCATAATAAAAATAACATCAGTTTCTCCTCTCTGCGTTCCCTTCTGAAACCATTGTTGGCAAGTTAGCAGGCCCCGCGGGGCCCGCGCGCCGCGGCCATGCGGCCGTCATTGTCTTGTGACAACCAAACGTACTGTCGTCGGTTAAAATATCAGAAGGTTCAAAACTCCTTAAAAAATAGCAAAATTTGTGATCTGCATCAATGCATTACCAAGGTTACTTGTATCGCGTATAAATATCGTTTCAATAAATTTTAATATTCCGTTATTGTTGCCTCGGCTTCCCAGTGCGGCGTTCCGTGGCCCGCAGGCCGGCGCCGCAGCTTGTGACAGTCATACGGACTGCCTTTTCCTACAATATCGGTGTAGCCGCGCTGTGTAAAGCGTCGAATCGCCGGAAAGATAGACCCCGGTTCCAACCGAATACTTTCTTATTTTTACGTTCATTAAATCGTTAACCTCCTTTTAACATTGGAAGTCCTGGCCCCCGAGGACCACTCAGCGGTTTTGGCGCTGGAATTTTTATATTTTCAGCGAGCCTGCTAAAAAGGAGTACAAATTCATAACATCCCAATATTTAAAATAAATTAAAGCTATATGCTATATCAAACTTACAGTCTGCTTTAAATCATGTTTCGATGAGATTTGCAAAAGTTTTCTGTAGGTCCATAGAGATCTGATGTCTCTGTTGCAGCTGTCCATCTTTTGGCCCTTCAGCTTTTATCGCCGTGACCAAAATTACTTGTTTTCGACATGAATATGGTTTCGTACCAGGGCTAAAAACAGTCTCATTTCACGTCCAAAATATCCACCAAAATATACTTTCGACCTGTTGTCTTAATGAATTTCAAATTACTGTAAGAGACGCGAAAACCGTGGCCTCAGGTGTGAGTCGAGCCCGCTGCACTGTCGAGCCGTCGGGCACGGAAGCCTCGGCGGCACGGAAGCCGAGAGAGACTTGGCCTGCATGTCAAACATTAAGGAACGCTGATTGTGCTGTGCCTGGTTCGCTGGCCTCGGCCACCGCTCTTCGCCGGTGTTGCTGTAGGTAAAAAATGGGTAAGTGAAAATTGGGGAGGGGGGGGGGGGGGTACCTTTATTTGCGAGCGGTAACAATATGATTCGGCAAAAATGTTCACTCCTGTATTTGTTTCTATCTTCTATTAATTAATTACACGATTCCAATCACTGCATTCATCCGTACAATCACTGTACATATTTCAAGTAATATTCAATGGAATATTATACTGACACACTGAATTATATCTACGAAACCTAGAAGTAGAAAATTACTGTTCGTACTTTCCTAAAGAATAATTTAAGGCACATTAATGATTATAAACATGTTCCCTTATTTGTACCATAAATGCCCGGCATCTTTTTCAATTTTATTTCGTAATGTACGAATATTTTTTTGCAGACGGAACTGACATAATTGCATCACAAAACATACACGCAATCAAGACTTAAAAAGTATTCCTTGGTGTAAAGTTTCACATTGTCTAATTCATAGTCCCGCCTTTGCATTGCACCTCGAACGTAGCGCTCGTACAGCGAACTCCGTGCACCACATGACTATGGTTATGATGTTCATCGCCAACAGCACCAGGAACATGATGCTGTAGTCCTTAGCTCTTCCTATTAGCCACCCTGCAAATAAAGCAAAGGGGTAAAAAAATCAATCGTCACTATGCAACAATCTTGTGGCTAAATCTGAAAAACGCAAATGTCACAGACGATGCCATACGAATAGGCGCTCGCGCGTATGATCTTCGTGAAGTGACGACATACCAGGTGTCCCAGCTCAGCCGCGCCAGGGAAAAGGTGGGCAAGCCCGCAACACTAGCCTCTCGCGAGGTGCCCACTCATGGCGTCCAGCTTTGAGCCGGTCACCAGTTGCAGACGACGCGCTTTAGAGGTTAGGTCAATCTAAATCTGTTCACATCCGTGCGGTATTTTCCGATTTGAGCTAAAAGATGGGAAAATAACTGGCTATCGGCGCCTGCTCAAACTTTATTGCTATTTTCTACTCTGCTGTTTGCAATTTGGCAATCGGAAAAGTGGCGCCATGCCACTCTGCAATGAGCTCGGCTGGACACCCCGCGAGAGGCTATTGATGCGGGCTTGCCTACATTATCCCTAGAACGGCTAAGCTGGGACACCTGGCGTCGATTGACGAGGAAATCTGACAACCCTTGATGTCACAATTGACGAATCATTCAATGACAGCTTCGTGGCATCTCGGTTTCAAAATGAAAGGCGTCCAAATTGTTAATTGCTTAGTTCTCGCTGGTGATGCGTCACGCCCTCTGACATTAGTACACTGTAAGGGATTGTCGTTTATAAACGACTTTTTAAGGAAACTAAATTAATCAAGGAAACTTCGTAAAATAACGAAATTTTTTTGCGAACGATATCCAGTCATCAGGCGTATGATTGGCTAAATTGACTTCCTCATAGTTAGGATGAAATGAAGAAAACATAACGCAGCTTTATCCTCTAAAATTGAGGTTATTTGCCCTCTGTACTATGGAAGGGACCTGCCAAGTCCTCATGTTTTTCGTTAAAAAACATCGAAATCTTCGTAAAAATATTCGTTTAAAAACGAAGGTCTTCAGTTCCCAATTAATCAAACAATCTTCGTTTTTAAACGACTGAATTTTTTACAGTGTACGATCCGCCGACATATCCTTTCGCGTACAGTAAAAAACTGGCTCCTCACCCTAGCTGTTTAAGCACCTCAATTTTTAAGTCTACTAAAAGTACACGGACCTGAAAAAAACTTTCTTTTGCCGGCCGTCAAAAAGTGACGGTTATTTTTGTCTTCGGTAGAGTCATAATGACGACAAAAAATTAAATAGTGTTATTCGGAAATCGGTATTATTAATCCTTAAAGAAGGCTGCAAAACAACATGTGACCCCACAATTACAGCTTACATTGGCGAATGTAACATGTGGCTTGCAAATGGCCTTTTGGAAAATCGCAAATTAAGTATTCAAATAAAATAATACGAATGGAAATACACATATGGCATCCTATGATTAGTCGAATGGAATTCTACATCCATTGTCAGTGAAAAAAGAGAGCCTCGAAGAAAAGACTGCTCAAAATTTCCTTGAAAATTGACGTGACATTTAGGATCTTTTTAGCCACTTAAAGTCACAGTTAAATAAAAGTGACGGATTTTTTAACTCAAGAAAACAGAGCCATCGCATACTTACCATACAACGACGCGACAATTTTGTTTACTTGCCATACTATTTTACCCGCAATGTCACAAGCATTACTGTTTAATAGCGGGACATTTGAAATTACGAGAAAAGTCCTATTACGATTTCGTAAAATGACGGCGAGACATTCTAGACAAAATCAAAGCCGGGAACACATTTTCCGGCGCGGAATTGGCTAGAACTCGGTAAACAGGTTCCTTCCGTCCATACGGAATGCCCAACAACAACAAAAAAAAGGCATTCCTAATGTGACATCTGAAGCAGGAGAAAAGGTCTGATTTTGGCTGTGTTTGGGCTATTTGTGCAAATGAGAACACAGGGAAGAGGGTGCAGTCCCTAATTTGACACTAATCTATAGTCTCCGGTCGGGGTTGTTTTAGGTCCACGAAACCTCCTACCTATTAACGGCATTTGGTTCCCTTTGTAGAACTTTCAGTTTTTCTTCAAAAACTTTTCAAACGTTTGTGTTAGGCGATGTAAGGGCCCCGAGGGCGGAAGGTATGGTGCCAATGGATCAAGTAGTCCCCCCGGAACTCAACAAAAGGCCCACCACACAAACAGCCACCCCTTGTTGCCTACCTGTGAACGAGCCCACGGCCATGAAGAGGACTCCGTTTGTGGCCATGTAGATGCCCTGCGCGCTGGGCAGCCTGGCGACGGCCACGTTGTCTGGTATGACGGTCTGCAGGAACACCACGTGAACTCCTCGCGATGCCCCCACCAGCGAGACAGCTGCCATCACTGACGTGTACGACCTGCACCACATGAGGGCTGCGGATACGTTGGGATCACTGTACATGGCGAGTGAGTGTTACATGTAGACCGACACGTTTCGTTCTCATTCGCTGCTACGCCACCGCAGGTAGTCATGAGAAAAAACACCAAAAAGTGAGTGCTACCCTACCCTCGATTTTACAGCGGAGTCATTCCATCCCTGATCACCCCAAGGCCTGAAATCGGTAGTCACAGAATCGGCTGAAAGAGGTTTTATTTTACTTGTGGTGTTCCCAGGGGCCCCCAAACCAAAGGCGAAGTTTGGGAAACAATTTGTTAGGATTTGTTAAAAATGACATCTTTAACGCATTAAATTAACAGCTTAATCACTAACTCTGAAACGATTAGTCGTATCAGGCTGATCCAAAGTGTTTTGAAATCACATCCTAATCCTTAATCTTAAGCCGTATGGTACAACAAATTCTTGTAAGAAAAAGGGTTTTGACTTATGCTTATGGTTTAAATTTGGACGAATCATTTTATAAAGCTCAGTAACTTGAAGGGTTCGATGGCCATTGGAAGGCATTCGGGGATTGCGCTGAGGGAAAACCTTGGAATCGAAGGAGGTTGATCCTTCGAATCAAAGGGTATGCTTAATCGTAAGGTGTACCACAGCAGAGGGTGTCTCATCTCCGCCGCGGGCGTCATCCACGAGCCGACTAAAAAATCTGAAAGGCTTATAAAGGCTTGGGTTATCTCTCGCTGATGATGTGTCACGACCATTTGGTAGGGTCAGACGACACAGATCACCACTGCGCGGCCAGAAGGCGAATCCCTTTTCGCCTCGCGGAACGGCTCCGCGGTGTCCACCGAACCCTTCAAATGACTGCCAAGGTACCTTTCGATTCCACGAACTCATTTTTGCCGTGCGAATCTCGGAATTGCGAGTGCCAGGCCGAGTCGGCCGTTGGTCAGCCGCAGTCGTAACGGGCACAGGCCGAGAACAGACTGCGAATTGCACTATAGTTGAACCCGAAACCAAGAACCAGCTTCTTTAAGGGTGTAGAACAAGGTAGGCGTACGCCAGACCGCGTCGTGGCGTAAGGCTTCGCTCACCACGAATCACTGTTCCGCCACTCCACGCCTGGCGCACGCCCTCTTGGCCTGCCGGCGGCTGTCACCGGACTAGTAGGACCCTGCGGGGCCAGTCGGTAGGACGCCCTGCGGGCGCGACTCTTTCCGCACGGTCACAACCGCGCTCATGTTCTCACTTCCGAACGTATCCTGCATCACCCTTTCGATATCAAAGCCACTCAGTCCTAACCTACCCTTACCTGCCCGAGCCTAACCTACCCAGGCCTCCACATACCTAACCTAACCGAGCGTAACACATTTAAGTCCCTGACAGGCGCATGGCACATACTGACCGCACCCAACCGGCGGATTTTAAATTTTAGACCACTTGTAAAAATTATCTTAAAACCGCTTGAGCTGCGGTGCCCCTGAGGAGAGGTTGACTGTGGTATGAAAGAAGGATGTGCTCCAAATTTGAGCTTCCTGCGTCTAATCGTTCTCGAGAAATCGCGCGGACAGACAAACAGACAAAACATTTTTGGCCTAGTCGGGTAAGGGGTTCGCTATCGCTCAGAGAATTACGGCGCTCTGCAATGTGAACGGATTTGCTTATGTGCTATGAACAGGCAGGAGCTACATACCTGTCCTTGTAGCCATGAGGACGACCATCGTGGCCAAAAACATGACCCGACTGGACAGTCGGCACTTGCGGTGCAGCAACGGCGCGGCGAGGCGGGAGGCCGTGTCAGCGCAGCTCAGGACGGACATGAAGACGGCGATCTGACCCGTGCCAAAGCCCCGCCCGTCCAGTATAAAGGGCAGGAACTGAAGCAGGTTGATGTCAGCGAAGATACCCAGCGACGTTCCCAACACCAAATTTAAGAAGACCGGATCCCGTAGAAGTTCAAGATCAAACAAGGCCACTAGGACGCTGACGATGCCCTTGTTTGTCGACTTCTAGAACAACAGAAACAAGACGCTGGCAAATATTGACATGTAATATGACAATATACCTTTTGTGGGATGCCGTAAAAGAAATTGCTACGCAAGACAGTGATTGAACGAGGCAAATTAGCATTTCATTACAATCGTTTCCTTTGCTTAAAACCTCTGAGAATTCTGAGTCTACGATCCTCACTACGATCAAACAGCTCTTACAAGAACCCCAAAAGCGGAGAACTATTATTATTCAAATCGTGATTACTCTATAAGCAGGCGATGGTGGGCCAAATTACGTTGCCCCCTAGAACTTTTCTATTTACTATTCTATTTTAGTTCTGCTTTCTATTTACGCATCACTGGGTTCGAGCGAGGGGGCGTCCACTATCGAAAAATGTGACCCGGCCACTCCCTATAAGCACTACAATGATGTTACTTAGCTGCTATTACGCCCCAAAATACAGGTTTCTGGTATGATTTCAGTGCGAAATAGGCCACATTCTAATACTATCACGCGTAATGGCTCATCTAGGCGACCCGACTATTACGTGCGTGGACGCCCCCTCGGGTTCGAGATGGAGCTAGGACGTACGCTGGATCTCCCAAGGTCGTGAGAGTTCGCCCACGGGCCAACGAGTTCGAGCAGCGGGGAACAGTCCCGGTTGGCCAAACTTTGGAGGCACCCCGTCGCTATAGGTCGATATACCGGTTCAAAATTTTCCGCACTACCTATCGAAAGACCAAGGGAAGACATGTTAAATGAATATTGTACACTAAAATGCAGGCTGAAATCTGTTCTTTACAATGTAACGTATGCGTGGTCAGAAATTTTTGTGTCCTCTCCGACAGCAGTACACATGGTCAGGTATGGTTCCCCGGCCACTAGAAAGGCGACTTTTGCCGGCTAGGATCCATGTCGACGTCAATACGTGTATTTCGGATTGCCTGCTGATCATGTTTTAATGGCTTAAATAATGTTAGATTCTCATCGCAAAATAATCTTGTTTTCAAGTCAAGTGATAAGACATGCCACATCGGCGCCAAATATTTTTTTTAAATCATAAAGAAAGAGTGGTGACCATGAGTGACCATAGCTATTTTCTATTGAGGAAAAAAGTTTGTGGGATCGCAGTGAAACTTTTAGGACAATTAGTTGAAAGTTAGACTTTGAAGTGGATAGATCTTTACTAAAAAGTGAAAAGTGCAAGCGACCTCCTCCGGCCTTTTAGACTGTTGGTTGTCCCGATTTCAACATGACTCGTACACTAAAAATTTTAGTAGAAATTAAAACCCTTTCCCAAAATCAAAACTCCACCTGCGTTTTCTCCTCGACTTTTCCCACTCCTGATGCCTTCAGTCCGTCACCGTCCTCTGTGGGAGCGAGCATGGGAGTGGCTGCGCCACCTTCCTGGGCCGCGCTCTGTTCGATGACAGCCTCCTCGTCTTTGCTTGCCACCCCATGCCTAGCAGCTGCGGAAAAATTAAACGAACTATGGTCAATATTAGGCAGAAGAATGAAATGCGAGCATCATGAGCATCATAATACGACAGACGACGTATATTTCTGGAGACTGAATGTCAGTTTGACTGTAAACATGTTTCGCCACGGGACATTAAATATTGATGATGACTAAATCGTCAAGTATTCGGTACTTTCTGACTCACATTCCAGACAGCACTAAAAGACGCCAAAAGTATGCCTTTATCCCGTGACAAGCAAAATTGCCAGGACCAGGCGGCCGTGCAGGGGCGGACCAGTGACAGTCTGAATCCTGGAGCGACGTTTGTTGCTCATACGAGAGCGACATTTTGTTCCTAATTTTGTCGCTCTCCCGAGAGCGACGCTTAAAATCGTCGCCCTTTAAGAGCGATTTTTGTGAAGAATCGTGACGTTTAAATTCTGAGCAACGAAGGTTTCTCTTCGATTGTCAGTGATGTTGCCTGAAGGCTGTTCAGACCCCACGTAGTAAGTAGCCTCACCCCAATCCTCCCCAGTCCTTCCTTCGTGGCAGTGGACATTTCAAAATAGTCTTTTCTCAGAATAACAATTTTCTCGCTCGGTGACCATTTCGCACTGAACATTGTGTAGTACATTTTGATCATTCGAAAACAATATTCTTGGCTCAAATCTACTTATCTGGTCTCTTGTACAGAATTGACTTGGGTGTCACGACTCCACCGAGAGCATAACATTGAGAGCCCGTTCTGAACAAAGCTGACAGAACAAAATTGCTTGGAATTCCGATAGCATTTATGTCAACTCGAGTAGTCTGCACGCTTCCTCCTTATGAAATATCGCTGGAACCAGATTCGAACCCATCGACCCTCCGCTCTAAGAGCCTCGCACCACGACCCGGCTCGGCGCTACCGGACCACAAACCAAGGCGACGCCACATGATTGTAATGTTTCTTCAAAATTGTATGCTTGGATCAAGAATTTGTCCCCGACACTCTAAATGTCTATGGGACAATTTTGTACCATGAAATGTTATGTTTTTGAACAAAACACGACATTGGGACAATTTGTAACACAAAGGTGGGACAATTTTTAACATACGAGATACAATTCGTCCCATAATTATGCTACAAATTGTATCCCGGTTATGTTTGTCTCCGGAAACTTTTTTACCAACTGATCCTTCGTTTTTTCCAACGTACGACATATTGAGATTCGCTCTGCAGAGAGCGAAATTCTGAGGCACATTTAATAGAGGACACATTGTCTTCCTCAATAGCCACAATATCATCACTCGCAGTAACGCATACCCCCTGTGACAAGTTATTTTCTCCGGCGAATTCCTTAAGGTTCTCTGGAAATTCAGGAAGGACTGTTGGAAATAAAATTACCAACTGATCCTTCGTGATTTACCAGACTTTTTTTTAACAGTGTGCGGTATTTTCGGGGACATATTCGTGATTCAGGCATACAATAATTGATAATCATTGAAATTATTTTCAGGCTGTTGAACCGAAAACATGAAATCGTGTAATGGTCTGTGCTTTCAACAAGAGCTGACGACTGTGTTTGGGGATGCGCAGCTTACTTGGACTAGGCAGAGGTCTGAGGAGGGCTGCGGCCACGAGGGACTGCAGGGCGATGCCGGACAGAACGAGCATGGCGGGTCGCGGGCCGTAGTGAGCAGACACGGCTCTGATGAGCTGGGGCAGAATGATGGACGTGATCCCCGTGAAGAAGAGAGCGACTGCCGTGGCTAACGTGCGCCGCGCCGTGAAGTACGTGTTGAGCGCCACGATGTACGACGGGTACGACAGGCTCATGCCAATCGCTGCAAGAGAGGCGAGTGTCAATTTGGGGCTCTGTGCTTTACTAATGCATTATTTTCAAAATACAACGTAAGAGGCAGGGAGAGGGCCATGGACAATATCTGGGGATTCAAAGGGTCGTGACTGAACGTGGACTTCGATTTTAATAACTGGCAGTACTATTACAGGTGCCATATCAGGCACTCGCAGACGACAAGAGAACAGTCTGGGTCCTCGACGTTTCACGACAGGGTGCGGTCGTTACAACAATTTTTTTTTTCACACAGCAAACTTGAGGGTCTGACCGTCAGACGCTTGCAAGCTTTGTGCACTCTGTCATATGCTTGTAACGAGAGACACACGTGTCACACCCTATGAAACAGTTTGGTTCCTGGAAGATGCGTGCTACTCCATGTGCCTTGATGACACGCTCACAAACGTCTGACACAGGGGTCGGACGCCTAAACGTCTGGAAACTTGCGCTTGCCAGCATCTGAACGTCCGGCACCTGAATTAGCAGTGCGAAATTGGAGGTGCTCGTATCGCATAAAATAGCCCCTCCAATGTCGGAGAGGAAAATTGTATTTATTACCCGGACGTAGTGTAGCGGTGGCGACAAAGTCGTCAATGTTGAGAGAAAATCTCCCAGTACGACAAATTTTAAGAATTTTTCGCAACAGGATAGCAACGGGACTACTTTAACTGTAAGGCGAGACAATTAGCTAAGCTCTCTTAATTATTGTAGAATCATTATTTCCTGTCGCAAAAGAGAGATTTCATCTACCTACAGTGGGTTCTTAGACATCAGTGCACTGTTAAAAATATTCTTGTAAAAAAACAAGAAATCATTGATTAATTTTTTTACTGGGGGTCCCTGTGAAATCACAGAGGCGTGTTTTCTACTTTCACAAGAATGTTTCCGTTAGCTTGGAAAACGAGAGGGCAAGTCATTCTCTTTTTCAGGACTTCGCCTGTAATTTAACAGTAATACCCGTAAGATAACGGGAAGAGTCGTAATAAAACAAGAAATGTCCTGTAAAATTTCCGTAAAATTACAGGAGAGTCGTAAAATAACAGGAAAATGTTGATTAATTTTTCCATCGTTATTTTACAGCTGAGTTTTTACAGTGTGGGCCGTCCTCCACCCACAGTGCCCACAGTAAAGAAAGCCGTACGTGCATATTTTACAGAGAGTTGCAAAACTTCAATGTATTGCGGAGTTCTCAAGCAATATAAACGGCTTTGTCGACCGCGCTAAGCTTTGTCGGAAACAAATTATTTCCCCCTTCTTCCAAACGGGTTACGTTTTGCGATATGTAGCACCTACAACTGTTCCGATAGCCGCCCCTTGCCTACATCACCGGCGACAGGTCAGTAAAAAGCGACCCTCTCAATGCTCACAACTCAAGGACTTTCACTTTCAATCAGTTCGTCGAATTTACAGTTCAGCGGGCTACCATGATGTCTGTACTGTGATGTGCCTACACTGTTAAAAGAAAAATGGTTGAAAAACGACATTTGTGACGCCCATCATGTTGCAAAACGGGTCTAGCTGCTTGCTCTTAATATGGTTTATACCGGTAAACAAGTGGTTGGTAAACAATTCAAACAGTTTTGAAACAGGTTTGTTGCTATGTAGCCGAACGTTTCCTGAACGATCAGTCAAATTACAACAAAACGACCACAAGCTGTTTTCAAAACCAGAGGTGCTACATGGAAATTTACAGCCAATCCGTTGATAATTTACAACGATATTTAGGAGTAGTGAACGCTACTGAGTGCCTTACGACCGATCCTCATCCACTTTCCTTTTATCTCGTCGGCCCTGGCACTGTTTCTGGTCCGCACCCATACCCATTATGATGCTGTAGAATAGGATGAACTCGTAGAAGTTCGTAGCCCTGGAGGTGAGCGCCATCCCGCTCGCACTCATGACCCCGCCAGCAGCCGCCACCAGTCGAAAGCCATACCTGCGGATCAGCGGGCCAACGAGCAGCCCTACAAGTGTTTCAGTTAAGTTTTTAGGTGAAAATAATCCTGATTGCACATCCTTTAATTGATGCATAAACACTACGATTAAACGACGGCTACTTCGATATGATAAAAAAGACTCGTGTTTGATCGGACAGTTTGTAGTGCCACATTCGTTTGGTCGTGATTCAGTGTTTTTTTTTTAAACCGAATGTTACATTAGACTGTAACGAACGTGAAGCAGCAGTTTTGAAGAAATGTGACACGTGTAACACCAGCTGCAGTCACATTCCTGAATTACCGGATCAAGCGTTCAAATCTGAGTATGTATAACCCATTCCCATTGCAGGTCCCCACTTATGGGGAGATTACGTGATTGAGATCCGGCCGTGAGGATGCATGAATCGACAGCATGTAAGATTATGACATGGCACTTTGCACCCAGCTGAAAAGATACAGTTCAGGGAAAACGTTTGAGGAGCGCTTTCGGTCGTCTCACCGATGTGTCTGGTACCCACATCAATATTACGGTCCGAAATAAGTCAACGTTGCGGGCTGTCGGCTCGCAAAGTGGACTATTTTTCAGCTTTTTAAATAGTTTCTTTATAAAAACTAAACTGTGCTGTGGCGTTTGGTCAGGTCCGGTCAGGTGGTCAGGTCCGCCACCAAACGTGGTCAATCACGCGAATGTTATTGCTACAATAATAGATAAAGCTGACCCTACAAACCATGCTTTTGTGTCACAGGAGCTGGTGGGGCGAAGCTCGTCCTCAAGTAGTGTACCATGCGCCGCAGTATTACTTTAATTCACGCATCGCAATGACAAGCAGCGAGCTCGTCCTTCGGTACTCACCCAGCGTCATGCTCACAGAGCTGGTCGTGGTGAGGATAATAGCTCCACGGCTATCCGATATATTCCATGTCTTAAAGACGTCCTTTAAGATGAGACCCATCATTTGGATGAGCTGAATGATGCAAGCCTAGAGAAAAACGAGTTGGAAAAAGACTAGAAACACAACAAGCTGTTGTCCTTCTGCATCAGAGCATTACGGTTACCTGGAGTAGGCGCTCGGGCGGCGCGAACCTCCGCTTTCGCCTATGGTCCAAGCTCTACAGGAATCATTATGGGGCCGATCGGGCCGACTTTGATATTTTCTGATAGGGGAAGGTCTGAGGAAGGGCCCTATGCCCTCAAAAGTTCGATAAAGTTACCCGGGAGGGCTCAGGAGGGGCTGAAGGGCGCTGGCCGGGCCGCGTCCGGGGGAGCGGCGGGGATCGTGAAGCGCCTTGTCGAAGCGTGCGCTGGCGTTCCGGGCGGTCCGCGCGCCGTACAGTCGCGCGATTTAAAGTTTTCCGGGCTCGGCTTGCTCCGCGGGCGTACGCGGTGTTTCGGCGTTGTTGTTTTTGATTCGCACGTCTCCATGGTGAGTTAATTTTAAATTTTAACTACGGGAATTTGTTTAAAATTCATGTCTGGCTCGTTATTTGACATTAACGCATGCAGCGTAATGTGAAATACGACGCGGCGGCAATGTAAACAAATACCCCCGTCAAGGTTACACTGTAAAAAATTTTGTCGTCAAGTTGACGATACAACAATGCCTAATTTTTCCTCCAATGCAATCGTCAAAGTCACTTGACAATTGTATTGACCTGACTTGACAAAATGAATTAAGGATGATTGTGTCGTGAAGTGATCAAATCCCGTCTGAAAGATGGGGTACCTATGACAACCATGAAACCCATGAAAGTCACTAAACCAATAACGGTACACCGTTGGTCTTCTAATGTGAGACATTGAAATTGACTCAACTTTTATCTGACTATGACAGTCCTTTTATTAAGACCACTTGTTTGAGTGTTTGCTTTTGTATCAACTTGAATCCTTTTGTCAAATGACGATAAAATTTGTCAAGCGTTTTTGTCGTTTGACGGCTCATAGACCTGACGATTGTGTCTTCAGCTATGACGAGAAAACTTTTCGAGTGTTTTTTGTGGTTTTGACGATACTATTTGTCATGTTGACAACATTACATTGTCAATCCTATTCAACAATAATATCGTCACAGGTTTTCCTGCCAAGTGACGAACTTTTTTTACAGTGTATGCTGGCTATGTTTACAATTTCATTTCTAACAATTATTTTTGTCATTCTTCAGTTTTATTAGCTGCGATGCCGAGGATACCTGCTAGTAGACGCTTCAAGCATAAAAAAAGGACGAGGGAATACCGAGACCACAGAAAGAATCCCACAGAAGATGCTGCTGCCAATGTTCAGGTTCGATTTTAAAGCCACTTCTAGCTTAAGTATACACTTCTTGTATTTATATTAATTAATGTGTCATCTCACATTGCTGTGTAGGGCGAAGCGAATATTGTGGTGCCATCAACAGATCAACCATCCTGTTCCTCAGCAGATACCTCGGGCACTGGCGATGCAATCCATGAAGAAATAGCTGCTAATGTTTGCCCCAGTGATCTCTTGGTGGGTACCCACCCTCATATTTTGAATTAATAATATAGAAAAGATTGTAATGCAATGTTTGATCTGTTCCTTTTCTGTTGCAGGCTTCAAGCTTTGCAGTCCCTAATGAAAGACCAGTATCTGCTCTGTCTGTAAGGTTCCAGCACGAGTTGTTGCCATGCTGTCCGTCTCGTGTACTTTGTTTATTTAGTAATGTTTTGATTTCAGGTTTCCCTGTCAATGTCCATTGATTCTGAGTCAACACGCTCATCTGTATTTTCACCGGATGTATGCAGTCCTTCAGAGTGTTCATCACCTCAATGTGGAATGCAGTGGCCTGATAGCACTGTAAGCATTGAAGCAATATGTGTTCATCTGATTTTTTCCTTCTGTCAGGCTGCTGATAATTGTAATTGTTATGTACTTGTTTTGTTTTGTCAGTTGCAGACTCCATTGTCAGTGTCTGTGGATGATTCTGGGGCATCACACCAATTTCTGCTCACTGATATGTCTGGGCGGAGCAGTGCATTGTCAGACTCATCTGCAAACTCTGTACTTCTTTCACCAACGTTGGGAAGTGTCTCTGTTGGATCCAAGGTTCAGCATGAAGTGTTGCCCCCTGCAGAGCGTACAGTGAGTTCATAGAATTACATTCACCTATTTTCTGGTATGGAGACAATTGTTAATGTATTAAAGCGTTAAAGTTTATTTATTCCTTTCAGATTCTGCTGCAAGAAGTTCTTGACAAGGTCAAATTGTTTCTCATCCCCAACTGGATTTGTGCTATCAGTGACCCTGGCGAAAATACATGGGTGCACTTTCGGGGGACACCCACATTGCACCCCGTCTTCACCCCCTCTGCACCCGCTGCACCCGCATTGCACCCGCATTGCACCCGCATTGCACCCGCATCGCACCGGCAGCACCCACTCTGCACCAGCTCTACACCCACATGCTCCAAGTGGTGACTAATCATGGGGACACTGCACCCACATTTCACCCGTGGTTGGGAAGTGTACCCCCATTGCACCCGCCCTGTACCCGAAATCTCTACATTGGCATCCGCCGTCGGGAGTGCTGCACCCACATTTCACCCGCACATCGTTTCGCTAGAGGTTATCTTTGGGACGATGACGCCGACTGTTTTTAAGTTATTTTGTAGAAGTCGGTGGCATAATTGTGTGCATTGCTTCAACGCTAATATCCGTGACTGGTGGTGTATCAACTGTGATGATAGTGAAGGAATGCATAACGGAATTCTTGCATTAATTTCGTTTATGAAATAGCCGTGCTAAGGCGAAGTGGCCAAGAAAAGCCCGTGCACCTCTGTTTTCGCATTTCCCCGTCGCGTACTTGGAAAACATAGATTAGTTTGGGTGTGTTCCCGTATATATTTTTAAATATCAGTTCAAATTATAAAAGTGTGGGACTAGGTGATTTTAAACCATGAACATGCGCTGAGACAGAACCTAATCCTAACTTCAAAGAGCTGTGTTTTGGTTATCTTTGAGCTTTCGCTGTTTTATGTGTGTTTAGAAAAACTGTTTGCTTTTCATTTTTTCTTGCGATTGTGCTTCTCCTTTAGATATTAACAAATTTTTAATTTTGTTTCTACTGCGTTCAGCTGGATTTTCGTCCCTGAGCGTAACCACTGTGCGTGCACCCACATTGGACCCACAGTTCACCCGGTTCGTGCACCCACTGTACATCCACTGTACACCCACTGTACCCCCGCACTGCACCCGCGTTGCACCCGCATACTGCACCCACACTGCACCCGTAAAGTGGGCCATAACACCCAGTCTGTACCCAGACTTCACCCATAATGCACCCATCCTCTGCACCCGGCTTTCACCCAAACTGCACCCACGCTGCACCCCGAGCTTTGCACCCCGATTGCACCCAAATATTTTCGCCAGGGGAGGACACTCTTAATGTCATGTGCTTGTCGAGAAAAAAGGAGAAGGCCGTTCAAAGGCGGATAGGTGTTACCTATGATGGGTATTTAAGTATAAGTGTTCATGGGATGCCTATTGACACTGCACCCTTTGTGAAAGATTTACATTTTCCTGGAGTTCTTGTCAAGGATAATGTGTGCAGTTACACTGATTTCCTCGTGACTGTAACAATAGAGTGCGCCTGATGGAAATTTGTAGTGGTGCAGACCATCAAGAACTGAAAGCTGCATGGTCCTCCTTGATCAATGCGTACATTGATAAGGATTTCTTCAAAGAGTGTCGCTATGAGGAAACTTTAAGATTGAATTCATGTTAACTGTTAGTGGACCCATTAAGATGGCGGTGTGATGAATGCAATAAAACTGTGAATAATTTAAAGAAAAGGATGCCCTCTTTGCTCAAAGAAGAAGCTGATCCATGCACTAAAAATGATTACTTGTCTGAGGGTCAGAAAATGAAGAAAATTGAGAAACTGACAAAGAAGAGTGACTCTCAGAGAAAGAAAATTGATAGATTGCAAGAGAAGCTAGCTCTTCTCATAAATAAAGAAGGGATGCTTGTTGATGATAAAACAGGAGAGTTAATGCTTGCTGCTCTACGGGACCAAAATGTCACTCAACATGAAGAATTGTTTCTCCAACAACAGTTGAAGGCTCACAGCAAGAAAGCAAAGTGTGGTATGAGGTGGCATCCACATATGATTAGATTTGCCTTGAGTATTTTCATGGCTTCTCCAGCAGCCTACAACATAATAATTGATAGTGGACTCATGCGACTTCCTCACCAGAGGACACTATTTGACTATTCACATGTCTTCGAAGCCACTGAAGGGATTTCTGAACCTGTCTTAAAGTCAGTATGTGAGAAGCTTGAGAAGAAACCACAGCAAAAATATAAATGGCATGTTCTCATGTGCGATGAAATGCACATTAGCAAGAACATAGTGTTCCACAAAACATCTGGAAATGTCATGGGTTTTGCCAAATTAATGCCTGTTGAAAAGACGATGCAGCAGCTGAAAAATTTCCTTGA
Organism: Megalurothrips usitatus; assembly: GCA_026979955.1. Classification (NCBI taxonomy): domain Eukaryota; kingdom Metazoa; phylum Arthropoda; class Insecta; order Thysanoptera; family Thripidae; genus Megalurothrips; species Megalurothrips usitatus. Next base: position 12,249,445 of record CM049600.1, read on the forward strand.
CAATGTTGAAGATACTGAGCCTGCAATAGCCACCAAAGTTTTGTCATTCATGATAAGAGGTGTATGTACCAACGTAAAAGAAGTTGTGGCATCATATTCCATTGATACTCTAAACAAGGAGAAAATGTTCTCCTTAACATGGCATCTCATAAGCACCCTTGAAAGATGTGGCATTCAGATAATTTGTATGACTTCTGATGGTAATGCTGTTAATCGTGCATTTTTCAAAATGAATACCCCATTTACAAAAACCAAAAGTGGAGTTGTGTTTGACACCATCAACAAAGCAGCTCCATTTAGACGCCTGTACTTCATTTCATATGTACCTTACCTCATCAAGACAATGAGGAATAATTTCTACAACTCTCGATTTGGACCAAAAAGTAAAAGGTGCCTTACTAAAAATGGTTAACCCATTCTGTGGTCCACAATAATCAGACTCTTCAATGCGAAGAAGAATAAGGTACTCCGTAAGTCCTACAAGTTGAACCATGCCAATGTGTATCCAGATTCGTACACTTGCATGAGAGTCAAGTACGCTTTTCAAGTTTTAAGCAAAACTGTTGGACTTGACATTCAGGCACAGGGATAGCACAACACTGAAGATACTGTTAACTTCATTTTGAAAGTTAATGATTTTGCAGACTGTCTGAATGGGGCACATACTAACTCTGGTCATCGAACACAAAATCATTTACTTGATCCCTATCGCAGCCCTGATGATGAGCGCTTTACAAAATATCTGTTGCCTTTCCTTGACTACTTAGAAGAATGGAAGCAAGAAGCAGTGTCTTTGGGGAATGTGACACAGTCATTTGCTGCAGGTGATGATAGTTTCCACAGTCTGCATGATATTCATGAAACGGATGGAGCAACAGAAAATGTGACACCTGCACACAAGCGAACACTATGCCATCAAACTTTGGAAGGCATAGAAATTACTGTCCGTGGATTCATGGGGGCAGTTCAGTATTTGCTAACTGAAGGTGGAGTAAACTATGTTAATGCCAGAATCTTCTGTCAAGATCCGCTTGAACAATTCTTCTCTAAACAGCGGGCAAAGGGAGGAAGTAGTAATGCTCCAAATCTTGTCAAATTTAATGAGAATGCAAGAGCAATTCATATCCAAAGAGAACTAGGTGCAAGGAAAAGGAAAGGTAATACAGAGGTAGACAACAGCCCTGCTCAAATTTGTGATGAAAAACTGCCCAGGAGGAAAAGAGGATGTTTCAAATTGGACTGAACTGGTTGCCTTTTTAGTAGTGAAGTGCTGTTGTGTGGCAGATCCATTGTATTTTTATCCATGTCCATGGCATCAATTTATTTTTATGATTAACTATTTGTGAAATGTGTTTATCCATGTCCATGGCATCAATTTCTTTTTATGATTAACTGTTTGTGAAATGTGAATGGCTTGTCATTACTGGAAATTGTTTGTATGCTTCACTTGTTCTCATGACATGTTTCTGTGATATTGAGTTTAGTAAGCTTTCCACTGTTTACAAGTAAAAGAAGAAAAAGCTTCCTATTATATGTTTTTCTTGCTGTCCTTCACATAAATTACTGGCAGCTCATATGGATACAAAGGATAGGAAAAGTCTAACATATCAAGAAAACAAATTTATTTAACACAAAATACAAACAGTCACTTTGGTAAAACACTTTAAAAAAATAATTAAGACTTGCTGCATGCTAGTCAAAAGTACTCATGCAACAGAAACATTCATAATTAGAAAATTCAGTAACAGTTTACTAGCATAACTTAAATATTGGTTGAGTCAGTACAGTTTGCGAGGATTGTTTATCATACTTCCTGCATGAAAGAATTATTCCTACTCTTTTAAACCCATGTATGGTCCCATCAACTATAACATAAAATGAATGTAACAAGTCTCATCATACTCTGGTTTACTAATATAATTTATACTGCAGTCAGGTAAAATATTTCACTTACTGATAGATTAATAGTTGCAGGTGCAAAACATGACTTGCATTAGACTATGAAGGCATCACAGTAAGGTTCACTTAATTTGAATTATCATTTGGTACATTTTACCTCTTCTACTTTACTAAACACACTTTTAAAAATCAGGATAAAATCACTTGCTTACAATAACATTAAGTTTGCTGCCTTGGAGCAACACTATGTCTTAAATTAATTGCAGCAAAAGCTTTCTTGAGATGGTTGTTCAGTTTCTTTTGAGCAACACCTTTGGCATAAGTTTGGGTGAAAGATTTCACTACACCTCTCAGAAACCTTGTGGAAAGGTCTGGTTCCAGGGATGTCCCAATTATTTCATCCCACAGCAGTATTAACACAGAATCTTCATACACATCTTTCATTACACACTCCAGTTTGAAATTTCCTTCCTTATCACCTTCAACGTCATATAACAGATGTGTAAGGGAAACAAGAAAGTCCATGGTAGGTGCACCAATGAAGATAAGGCTCTTCCTGTTCACCTCTTCGGTCCACGCTCTGTCACTTTGTGCACACCTGGGAACACCTGTCACACCATCTCCTTGAATTTTCTGTCTTATGACATTTCCTATGGCACACCAGTCCTTGTTCTTCCTGTTAGTCCAGGACATTCGTATAAATCCTTTGATAACGGAACCCCCTACATAAAAAATAACATGTCTGTCTTCAATGTCCAGAATCAATGGTAGTTTAGGAGCCTTCCTTGGCCGCTCCCCAACAACATATCGAGATGTAAATATCAGTACTTCTTCGCCAAAAGTAAGGACATATTCACAAATGTGGCACTCCAACATAGCATCACTGCATTCTTTCAGCACAGACAGGGTGCCTAGGAGAACCTTTCTGAACACTAAATCAGTCAGAATTTGATCTGCTACTTTATAAATAATGGGTGTTAGAGCTGAAGGGAGGAAAAACTTAACTGAGAGGGCACTGATAAAACGTTCACTAATGTCTCTACAGAATTCAGACCACTCTTGAGAAGAATCTTGGTTTTGCATCACATATTGAAGGAATTGGGAATGCTCTTTCCCCAATTTTCCCAGGCTCGGTGTCCCTGTCATTCTTTTCAAAGTGTCCCGTGCAATTGTTAGGGTTTCACTTGACAACTTTGTTGGGTCAGGATATTTGCTGTTAGCATCTGGAATGCAAAAAAAAATCCATAAAGAGAGCCATGAAAAAAATTCGATAATCATACCTGACTGCTTTGCATGAAAACATTTATTGCATCTATTACTCACCATGCAGAGCATGAGTGCGCAGGTGATCTTCGAAACTCTTTTTCCTCACATACACTTTGCCACAAATGTGACAAATTCCACAGATCGGATTTTTCCGCGCGCAAGGCTTGGGCACTTTGAATGTCCCAGGTCCTGCAGTTGATTTTCTCCCTTTTCGTGCTCGCGGTGTGGAAGTAAATAGGGAAGAGGCACTTATGTCGGCTGACAATTCGCTGCACAAGGAGTCATCCATTGTACTTTTGCATGAAACAAAAGTTGTCACCTGAAGAATGACAAAAGTAATTGTTAGAAATGAAATTGTAAACATAGCCAGCATAACCTTGACGGGGGATATTTGTTTACATTGCCGCAGCGTCGTATTTCACATTACGCTGCATGCGTTAATGTCAAATAACGAGCCAGACATGAATTTTAAACAAATTCCCGTAGTTAAAATTTAAAATCAACTCACCATGGAGACGTGCGAATCAAAAACAACAACGCCGAAACACCGCGTACGCCCGCAGAGCAAGCCGAGCCCCGGACGATCCTCAAATCGCGCGACTGTACGGCGCGCGGACCGCCCGGAACGCCAGCGCACGCTTCAACAAGGCGCTTCACGATCCCCGCCGCTCCCCCGGACGCGGCCCGCCCAGCGCCCTTCAGCCCCTCCTGAGCCCTCCCGGGTAACTTTATCGAGCTTTTGAGGACATAGGGCCCTTCCTCAGACCTTCCCCTATCAGAAAATATCAAAGTCGGCCCGATCGGCCCTATAATGATTCCTGTAGAGCTTGGACCATAGGCGAAAGCGGAGGTTCGCGCCGCCCGAGCGCCTACTCCAGGTAACCGTAATGCTTTGATGCCTTCAGTCAAGCATCGGTGGTAGTTCCTAGACCTGGGCGATAAATAAATTTTCATATCGCGATACGATTTTGTTTGCTTATCGCGATTCTGCGATACCGGTGATGAGTATCGAGGTAGTAAATTATCGCGATTTATCGTCCGATAAATCATCGCGATATATCGTCCGATAAGTTATCGCGATACATCGCCCGATAATACAAATAAACAAAGGCAAGGCTTGTTAATGCCGCCCCGCACCCAGCGCTATTGCGGTCGGGAGAGCGACAGAGACGAAGACAGACCTTCAAAAGCAAGTTGTCGGCCCGGCCGCATTGAACCCCGATGTCTAACGATGGCTATTGCCCAGAGCAGTGCGACTGCGAACGGCGTCTGCGCAGGCCTTACGCTTACAACAGAACGCGACGTCGCCGTGTACGTGACACAGTTAACGCATTTGGCATTATCGCAACACATCCGATATCGCCATTAGGCCGTTAAATTCGATAACCCCGATATCGCGATAAGGCCGATATTTTATCGTAAGACGATAAATCGATATTTCGGTAAACTCCATATCGGGTCCCCGATAATCAAAATTATCGCGATAATTATCGATAAATCGCTTTATCGCCCAGGTCTAGTGGTTCCCCTCCGCTCTACCGGCATATCGGCTCAACAGGGGGCGTGGGGGGTCCTTGAGGCATTCGAATCGAGTCCGGTGGTAAGTAATATTTTTGTAACGATTAAAGTCGCTAGTCTCCGGCCGTCCCGAATAACTGAGTGCACACAAATGCGGGGATTCTTCTTATAAACAGAAATGCGACAATATTTGAAAATTCTTTTGCGTCGTACGAAGTTTACTTACGTCGCACGATAAGTATTCCCTTCAAATTTTAACTTAAACGATGAGGCGCACACACGTCCGCTCCAACGAACAGTCGGAATGACGCGACAAGCCCGGCTCCTGTCCGTTTCTAACTAAACGTGTCGGGACGGACTGAATAAATAAAGTCTGGGCAGACTCTCAAATGCACACTTGATTGACTCTGGGAACGGAAGAAGTTCTCGGACTGAGACTTTGTTGACACAGGTATCTCATTCGTAGGTCAGTCAAAATTTCCCTTCCAAATTATACACAATTTTTCAATGTAGGCCAGCTCTTACGTGAAAAGCAGACAGGATATATACAAACCATGCTGGTCACGTAAGCACCGACGATGATCCATCCGTAGCCACCTTCCGCGCGGACGGGAGCCATGTTGCCAGGTGAGAATCGCGTACTTTTCGACGGCTTCAAACCTTCGGCACGCCACGCTCGCAAGCAGCCCGGCCGCCGCCGGCAAGGACCTGACTCGACGAAACGTCGCCGGTCGTGTGCAGTGTGCGGCCGACACTGGGCCGAAAGTAGTGCGCCCAGGGCACCGCGGAGAGTATGAGGAGATAACGCTTAATGCAAACACACGCCGCGACGGTGTCGGCCAAGATTACACTCCCTCACACAGCGTCGCAGGCGTCTTAGTGCCGCACCGCCAGTCCGCAGCACCATCCACACGCACATGAAGTTATCTTCTACCCCGCGCAAAATTTTTCAAACTGGCCGCAGCCATTGGTTCTACAGAAAAAGCTGTATTCGTGCACGCAAAAAAAATGTGGTCCAAAAGCAAATTTTCTAGCGCGGGTGCTATTTTTTTTAGCAGTATGGGCGTAGCTACAATTTTAGGACTGGTGTTAAACGCTTCTCTTTGATTCCGTGTAGCCGGCTCTCGGACTTCGTGTACCTCAACAGCTAATCTTGTAGGGAGAGCAGCTAGATTCCTAGTAGGAGCCGGACTACACGCCGGTTCTGAATAAGAATTAATTTGTGTCCGAAATGACACGCACATTAGCTGAACAGCTACTCACTGGTATGTGCACAGCAGTTTAAATCAGTGTCATTACTAAAATCAATTGTTCAGGTGCTAATAATGAATGGGCATTGTGCTAAAATACTGCATGGCTCCAGGCCAGCTGAGCATTTGAATTACGTTCGCGATTTTAGAAAAACAATGAAAAAGAAGAATGCACAAAACTTGTTTTAAGAACTCTTTATTGTTTTCTTTTTTTTTCTGTCTAGTTTATAAACTAGAAACACATAAACTATCTAAATATAAACTATATGTGTAACATAACATTCGGATGCAATGGCTGAAATATGAGACAGAGACGAGTGTGATATGTGTGAACTGGAGGCGTCTTCATTCAGATCGGTGTCGACGGGTAACACCCATGTTTCAACCTGTTAAAAAAACAAACAAGAAAAACACATGAGACTTAGACATTCCGAACTTGATAACAGCATGGTCAACACAAGATAAAAACTTGCTCCGTTCAGAAACTGTTTGTAGTGATATTAAAACACGACTCGATCACCGAAGCCTGTAATTAGCTGACTTATATGCCCCTCATTGAGCCGTTTAAATGCCGCCTGTGACGCCTGAAACATGAGGGGGTAAAAATTCGTGAAACGTACACGCCCAAAAACACGACCGTCACCGATCCAGATGAAACGCAGATGGATGTTTACCTACTTGACGCCTAGTTAGAAACCCCACTCGGTTTCGGTCCGCAGTCCCCCGTTCGCGAAAAAGCGCGGGCTATCTAGGAATCGGGGTATCTCCGCACGGCCGCAAACTTTTGACTTTTTCTCGAAAGCGGCAAAAGATCGGCCAAAACTGAGTTCGGATATGAAAAGGGGATGCAATTTTGTCCTTAAAAATTTTTTCTAAATTTTTCTGCATTTGCAATTTTTCGAGTAATTTATAAATTAAAAACGCTTTTTGATGCCAAAATTCCCCCCCCCCCTCCCCCCCAACCTATGGAGGCATACTATAGCCCAAAAAATACCCCAATGCCTGAAAACGGAAACGTTAACCACAAAAATCTTTTTGTTTCGTTTGCGAGATATTTGAATTCTCCCGCGCCTCTGCAACCCCCTCCCCTCGCCCTCCGGGCCTCTGCGACGCTCAGTTGTTCGTCTGCAGCACCCCCCTGCACCCCGCGCTGGTCAGCCCGTTCAGCCCGCCTCCGCTCGGCATTGTTTAGGTCGCGGTGGGATCCGCGGTCTCATTTTATCCATAAATTTCAAATATTGCGCCTAACGACACATAGAAACGAGACTTTGCAAGGGTAAGTCCATCCGCCGGCACTGTAAGGCGACCATTCGTTTTGTCTGACTTGCTGACCATCATTGAATGTCTGTGTTGTGAATGCGTTGTTTACGTCTGCTGGCAGGTTAAGATGCCCACGGCATGTGTGTGTTCTGTGTGGTGTTGACGCCCCCTCCAGTACTTCTAATATAATGTTGTTGGAATGGAATAAAAACACAACCTATTTTGTATGGTATATTTAAAGCTCGCCTTCTGGTTTATTCAGTTTTTAGTTTAAATGTGTCCAACAGATGATGGTAACACATATGCCTGTGGAATCTGTTTGACGTGGAATTACGATGTCTCCATCATTTGTCCCCGTCCTTAAATGAAAGTGCTCTCAGTAATCCTCGAGGTTGGGTGCTCATGCATATTATGTCGAGTGCAGGGAGGCATTGATGTCTGTAAAAAAAAGTGGTATGTATTATATTTGAAACTGTATGCTCCGGATAATAAATTGTTGTCAATGTATTTTGAAGTCAATTACCTTTCCATCTCTTAAGACATTCATTTGTAGCGTTTACATCCTTTGCATAAAGTTTGTATACTTGGCCTCTTTTGAACACTTTCGGCTCCACTAAAAGAATAACAAAGGTGAAGGCAACTTTCTCCCCATCTTCCTCAAATTCGTAGCTGTACTTAACACAGGTTTCCTTTAAAGGAGTAATGCTTAAATTTTTCTCCTGCTCATACTTATCTTCAACATAGCCAAGTTTCCACTTTTCAGTTGCTGCCTCAATGTATATAGTGAATCCTCGCACATCTTCAAATGATATTCCAAGTTTTCCTGTTGATATATTTTTTAGAGTGCCGTGAGGAGCATTTGAATGCTGTTTCATGAGGACTGAGAAGCTTGCCTCGGATGGAATAATTGCATGGGTTTTAAAGATACCCTCCATTTCTTCTGCTGTCTGAAACCGTACTTCCATTGTCTTCATATGTTTCAAAACATCCTCCGAGGTGACAAGGGCAAATGACATACTTTGAATATTAGTAGTACAGAATTGGAAGAGTCCTGTGATATTTGTTATCTGGTCCTCTGGTTTTGTGGCACGTAGAATGTGCAGGTAAGCCATTCGTTTGACCGTACCTCCAAGTCCATCACAGGCACACTTTCCATGACTCGTGGCAAAAAGTGCCATTCAGCTGGAACCCCAAAGTCTCTCTGATGAAACCAAGTGTTTGCAACCGATTTTCGGTTTTTGTATTGGGCAGCAGAGCCGTCAGAAAAATAATACACCTTCTTGACTGATTCAAGCTTCATCTTCAGAAACTCCATGAGCCTGACTTGAAAACTGGAAAATGATGCTGTATCATGCTTGTCAGTGTAGTCAGAAACTACAACATATGGTAACTTGAGCATTCCATTGTTTTGGGCATAGCACATAAAAGGATGCACAGTTGCTTGCTTGCTCTTAAAATATTGGGCTTGAGAACTTTCCTGTGTTACATATGTGCAGTTTTCTGCGAAATCCGCATTGACTACAACTTCACCATCTTCTAAATTTTGTAGCTTCTTGTTATAAAATGAGGCCTGTTCTTGGGCTGTAAAACCGTGGCTCACAAGTTGCTCCAGCTGCTTCAAAAAGTCATCTGTAAATTTTCCCCTACTGCTTGTGATTGTTTCAATTTCACTTCGGTCAGTAGACTTCCATTGATTGTATTTGATCTCAATTTCCTCTTCAGCAAAGTACAATTCAATTATTTCTCGCAATGCAATTCCATCAGGGCAGTTTTGGCAGCTTCTAAGATGGCAAGCCTGAGTTGGTTCGTCCCAGAGCAGATACTTCAGGCAGCTAGACACACTGGATAAGCCTTCAATTTTGTGCAGCTCTGCAGCCTTAACATTAAACGAAGATTTTGGTGGTATGTACACACACACACACACACCATGTGTGTACCTGGACTCTCGGCCAGAACACACTCTTTGGGTCTAAGTGATGCAAATTTACAAAGTGAAACACTCACATATTCAAACTCAGAAAGGAAGTCCTTGTGAAGCTTAGAAAGCGTACTCATTACCAGTCTTTGTCTTTTCAGAACACGTTTCTTATTCTCAACAACGCTAATGACATCTTTCTTTCCTGGAAGTTCCCTGCTCACATCCATACGATAAAAGCAGTCCCGTACCAATCTTTCTGTTTCCTCAGAAATCTTTCTTCCTGCATTTGGCTGTGGTTGGCTAAGAATGCCCTGCATCTCAACAACCGACTTAACTCTGCGAGCTTGGCGAATGGAAACTGAAAAGTGTTTGCTAATTGCTGAGCCTATCGAGATCTTTAAAGAAAAAGAAAAAGAAATCTGGGCGAAGCCCGTACAGCCAACTAACACGCTAACGCCAGGGGCAGGCTGCTCGACCAGGATCGCGAACCATTCTTGTGGGGAGCCAACCTGACAAATCTTCACACAAAAGGTTATGGTGACCCCGAAGGTGATCGTTTTCAGAAGTCATTATATTTTCCGGGAATGAGATTTACAAAGTAGAACCAAGCAGAACCGAGAACAGAGCACTGTATGGTAAGGATCGGGGAAACATCGGTGAAACGATCGCAAAGCCATGTATTACAGGTTGGCAATCGTGTCACGGGCTTCTTGAAACTAGGCTAGTAATCGAAAACTTCAAAAATGGGTAGCATGAAAAAACCAGCTGGCGCGTAAATAAACAATATTTAAAAAACAAAAACAAAACAGTCTTTAGCCGAGCCGGTAAACAATGAACAAACACGCGAATACGAAACACGAACATGTATGATTCGCTGCTGATTAGATTGAATTTTGAAAATGTGATGGATCTGAGATGTTCCTAGAGTAAAGAACCATGGCTCCCAGAAAATGTTGTGTTTATAGTTGTGTGAACAGTAAAGGGAGCTCATCTGTTGGAACACACTACCATGGGTAGGTTACATTGAATGTTAGAAGCTGTACTTGTAAAAATATTTACTGTTAACTGTCCGTCGATTCTTTTTTTTTGATTTTTGTTTTGTTTTGTGCAGCTTACCCAGTAGTCCGGATGTACGAGAGGAGTGGTACAAGTGGATTGCAAAGGTGAACAATGATGACTCCGTATTTCAGAGAAAACATGTATTTGTATGTAGTGAGCATTTTGACGCCAAACTTAGAAATGGTATGAGGTTGTGGCGTGGTGCAGTTCCCTCTTTGCTTGAAGTCCAACCAGTTATTGACGGCGAGGCCACCTGTTCAGAGTCTCTTCCCTCTTTGCTTGAGGTTCAACCTGTCAATGAAAACAACATGGAGAACAATTTTCATCACATAAATGTAATGGAAAATCCCATGCCAGCTGCTTCTGAACCTCAACTGCATCACACTGCCTTCGTATACATTGATACAGATAGTAATTCAGCATCACATAAAATCAGAAACGTAAGTAAAACAAACTCCAATGAAATGAAGTCCTGGCAAATGTAATTCACTGCTTTTCTTCTTGTAATATTTATTCAGGATGACTTAGAGACAGGCAGTGATAGTGATGAAATGCTTCTAAAGTTCCAAGAATTTATGACATTTGCCTGTAAGGACTTTTCTAGTGTTTTGGTCATTAATACCAATGCTGAGACCAGTATAGCAATGCCTATACCAACCACTCCTATTGAAATAATTGATGTGAGTTAAACCCCAGTAATTTAATACCATTCTGTACGATTCCAAATCTACTTCAGAATCTATATCCCAGGTTGATCCTAACAATGTCCCGTCCAAAATTAACGGTTCTGCACCTGAAAAAACTGCCAACATCAATCCAGACAGCAATGAAGCTGCTACCAACACAAGACTTCCTCCAATTGTAAGTACAACTGAATATAAACTGGGGACCAAAATTAGCGGTCCACTTTTTCCGAAGTCCGCCATTTCGTTGCTAGTCGACCTAGAGAGCTGAAACTGCGTGTAAGCACGTGCCAAAGGTTCATCTTCGAGGTCCCTGGACGCCAATTTTATTGGTTCACTCTAAGGGGTGGAACCACCCCCTTAACTCCGACAATGTCGAAAATCGCCGCGAAGGGCGCCGATAAAACCCATGTGGCGGGCAAAAATTGTCAATTTTTCAGTCGGCGTGAACTCATGGACCATTGAAGCTGCTGATTCCTGAATTTCGACCCCCTACGACTATCCCTTAATTTTGGAGGGGGTGGGGGTAGTTTTTGAGTTAGGGGTCGTAGAGTTTCGAAATTGATCGCAAAGGGTAGCAGAGGGCTCAGGGGTGTCAAAAATACCCGGCGCGACTCAAATCGACACCATAAAAGTGTAATAAACTCGAAAAAACTGAAAAATTAGGCTGGTTTTTACAGTCATTTTGCGTCCCTCTACCGCCGCTCTCAGTCGAGTTAGGGTGTTGCACGAGACGGTTTTTTACAGTTCGAACCTTTACAAACTAGGCCCCAAACGGACAACACAAAATCTCGACGGCTTCAACCCTTAAATTGCGGTAGCATAGACTCTTACACCCCATTGTTAAAGCGTGACATCCAAACAATCACTCTTACAGGCCACAAAATCTATGGAAACGAACGCGCCTGGCACTTTTTCGATGATTACAGTGGCTGTGGTCAATATTCGCGCAATTTGCGTGCCATAAAATTCGATTCAAAAATTGACTTTTCTTGAAAATCGCTTGCAGGGGTATGCGCCCCTGTAGTTTCAAGGTTGAAGCCCTCGAGATTTTGAGTTCTCCGTTTGGGGCCTAGTTTGTAAAGGTTCGAACTGTAAAAAACCGTCTCCCGCACTACCTTAACTCGACTGAGAGCGGCGGTAGAGGGACGCAAAGTGACTGTAAAAACAAGCCTAATTTTTCAGTTTTTTCGAGTTTATTACACTTTTATGGTGTCGATTTAAGTCGCGCCGGGTATTTTTGACGCCCCTGAGCCCTCTGCTACCCTTTGCGATCAATTTCGAAACTCTACGACCCCTAATTCAAAAACTACCCCCACCCCCTCCAAAATTAAGGGATAGTCGTAGGGGGTCGAAATTCAGGAATCAGCAGCTTCAATGGTCCATGAGTTCACGCCGACTGAAAAATTGACAATTTTTGCCCGCCACATGGGTTTTATCGGCGCCCTTCGCGGCGATTTTCGACATTGTCGGAGTTAAGGGGGTGGTTCCACCCCTTAGAGTGAACCAATAAAATTGGCGTCCAGGGACCTGGAAGATGAACCTTTGGTACGTGCTTACACGGAGTTTCAGCTCTCTAGGTCGACTAGCAACGAAATGGCGGACTTCGGAAAAAGTGGACCGCTAATTTTGGTCGCCAGTGTATTTCTGTAACACAGTCAATGTGACTATACAAAATGAAGACTCCTCTGTAACACTTAAAAGAAGTCCCCTGCACATATGTGCCTCAGAATCATCATCATCAGATTTATCAGGGTACTGCTGTTGACATTTATGTTCCTTGGGGTGACATCCTTTCTAGGCACATATGTGCTTATATCTCACTTTAGGAATTCAACTGCTGAGAACACCAATGTCGGTTAGGCAAGGTATATCGGACCTGTGGCGGTCGGCCTGCTTGGGGGATTTTTCGTTATAGGTAGCGTTTAGCCTTTAACTTTACCATATCCTGAATCTAATTGGGTTGGTAGTTAAGAAGAGAGGAAAGGGTGGAAGAAAAAAAAAAATTTTGAATTAAGATGCTAATTATTGATCATTTACTTTATCCTAGAATCCAAGACAACCAAGCCAAAGAAAAACTGATAACAGGATCTGTTTTGCGAAAGGATGTATTGGGACAGGGCACAAAATGCATTCTTTCCCATCTACAGTAATCAATGGAGAAATCAATGTTGAAAACTTGAATAGGTATGATTGCAAAATGTGATTGCAAAGTTTCATTTAAAAAAAAATAATTAAACGGTTTATTGTTATTATTACTGTTTACAGATGCAAAGAATGGTTTAAAAATTCAGGAAATGTTGAGGCTTTGGAGATGGAACATTTTAATCCTCATAAAAAAATGTATTTATGTTCTGATCATTTTGATAATGATCAGTATTACAATTCTTCACGAAGAAAATTAAGACCAACATCTGTCCCTACTGTATTTGAACAGCCTCCATTAACTGAAGACCAGGTCAACACTTTGTTCCAGTTGTCACATGAAGACATTGTTAATGGTATGTAAACACAAAATCAAACATCATCATCATAGTAATAACAACCATTGGTTGCTAACTATTCTTTATTTGTTTTCTTATTTTTACCTTCAGTTGACATTGATCCAGTGGAGTATCCTATTCAAGACAGATATGTAAAAAAGTTTTATGAAATAATGAATAACATGCAACGTAGAACATGTTCAAAATGCAAGGAAACATTTCTTGTGAGGAATACATCACGGATCAAGTGCCTTCATAGTAAAGAACAATGCTTACAATTTTCTGACCTTAATGACATGGACCCGGGAGAACAGCCACCAGAACTGAAAGGTTTAACATTTATTGAAGAACAATTAATAGCAAGAATCAGTCCGGTGTTAAGTGTCTTTAAATTGAAAGGCCATCAGTTTGGCTATACTGGAAACGTGATAAATTTTTCTCAAGACATTAAGCAACTCGCAAAAAAGTTGCCTCATCGCTTAGAAGATTTATCTTCAGTTATCACAGTGAGAGCTGGGAGTGAGATTAAACCAGTTGAATTCCAAATACGAGCTGAAAAGGTTAGGACTGCATTGCAGTTTTTGATAAATAATAATCCTCACCATTTTGATGTTGAAATTAATGAAGAAAATCTGAAATTACTCCCTGAAGATGGAAATTATTATGACAAGGTCAGAAGCTATGATTTACCTGAACAAGACAAAGAAGAAGAGGTAGATAACCCATCAAGTAATGATTCTTCTGAGTCCCAAGAAGAAGATGATGAAAACCTCGATGATTCAACTTGTGGCAGTGATTCTGAAGATGAAGAAAACTATGCTTCAGTCATTGAAAGTGGTGTCCCTATGGTAGGAAAACCAACAGAAAGTGCTCAGTTACAGACAGTGTTAGAGTGGCCACCAAGAGAAAAGGCACCTGTCAATGGATTCACCATGTTGGGATATGTGTGCATGGCATTTCCCTGCCTCTTCCCCTATGGAAAAGCAGACCTAAATTCTCCAAGAGAGAAACCAGTATCAGCATTAAATTATTTCAAGCACTTGATGCGGTTCCATGATGATCGTTTTGCCCAACACCCAAGGTTCCGTTACTTTGCTCTAAATTCTCTAATGCGCTGGAGTGCTCTGAAGGATGGAAATGTTTTTATACAAAATCATCCTGAATACAAAGATATGACAGCTGCTGATTTGAAAGAACTTGTACAAAATGACCCTAATGTGTTAAAAAAATGATGTTTCAAAGTTCAAATATTAGAGGGACACGTTCATACTGGTATGCAAGAGGAAAGGAACTCATGTCCATGATAGAACAAATTGGTATGCCTACACTCTTCTTCACATTAAGTTGTGCAGATTTTCATTGGCCAGACCTCTTCAAAATATTGTCTCCGGATAAAGATCCTGACCTTATAACGGAATCAGACAGGAGAACATTAATTCAAGACAACCCAGAATTAGCTGATGCATTTTTTTATGAAAGGGCTTCAACCTTTGTTACTGAGGTAATACAGAAATAATGACTTGCACTGTAATTTATTAATGTTCCCCAATTTTTACAATGTGATTGACTTTTGTTTATTTATTTTTGCAGGTATTAAAAAAGAAATTTGAAGTTGTAGATTTTTGGTTTCGCGTTGAATATCAACACAGGTAAAGTACAGGACACATCTGCATATTTTTTTTCATTACATAAAGTTACACTTATGTTCTTTATGTAAAGATTTATTACTAAATCTTTACTTACTTACTCTGGTTGTTTTTTTTAGAGTTTCGCCACATATCCATGGACTTTTATGGATAAAGGATGCACCAGATGTGATGAATATTTCAACTGCTACTGTTGAAGAAAAAACAAGAATTATTGAGTTCTTCGACAAATTAGTGAAGACAAAACACCCAAATGTTAATGAGCCAAAAGCAGCAACTCATCCGTGCAGGGTTCAACCCTCAGATGTTGAGGACATGCATAAGGATCTAGCACAACTGCTGAATAAAGTACAAAGGCATACCAAATGTTCTGACAGTTATTGCATTAGGGTGAACAAAAAAAAACAAGAAAAAGCAATGTCGCTTTCAGTTTCCCAAAGAACTTCAAGAGGTCACAGAATTAGTGTTAAATGAGAACAATGAATATGAACTGTTAACCGAAAGAAATGATAGTCGTCTAAACAACCACAATCCATATGTAATACAGGCTTGGAGAGCTAATATTGATTTCTCACCAGTATTATCCAAGTATCGTCTCATCAATTACCTTGCAAAATATGTTTCTAAACCTGACAAGGAATCTAAGCAGTTAACCGAAATATTGAAAGATTTACTTTCCACCACTGATGATGACAAAAGTGCAAAACACATAATACAACGGTTATACATTCAGTGCTGTTCTGAAAGAGACTATAGTGCTCAGGAAACGTGTCATTTGATAAGTGGTAGGAAATTGGTTTCTGCTGGTGGAAGACAATTTGTCACAGTAAGTTTTAAATCCAGTGCAGAGTGGATATTTGTTCCAAAGAGTGGAAATAAAAGCACTAAAACTATTTTTGATCGATACAAATCTAGAGCTGATTGTCATGAAAATGAATGTCTGTTTTCCATGGCTAAGACTTGCAATTTATATACAGGCCAAAAATATATGAAAGAAGCTATAGTACAAATTTATCCTCGATTTAGAAGGCAGCCTGCCAATGATGATGGTGATAACAATGCTTTCTATCGACAGCAGGTACTATTGTACATTCCCTGGAGAGATGAGACCCAATTCCTAGCTACTGGATTATCATGGAAGGACAATTATAAACTGTACCAAGAGATTATTGATTCAAATTCATTGAAGAAATTGGATTTTACTAACATAAGTCCTCAAGAAAATGAATTTGAAGAAAACCAAGCTGATGAGCGAGAAACATTTACCCTTGAAGAGTGGATGACAATATCAAAAATGGGATCCAACCAGAATATAGAAGCTGTAGAATTAGGGAGAAGAGATGGTGACCTAAATTATAATTGGCATCAGACATTGTCACAATATGAAAAATATGGAGGAGTGCCCATCTTGACCAGCTTTCTTGAAATACAAAAGGCAAACCGCAATGTAGATACATCCATTCCACCTTTCCCTGATGTCATCTTCTCAGCTGAACAAGAAAATGTTCTTAAACTTTTAGAATTACAGATTAGATCTGTCACAGAAGAAAATTTTTCTGCAGAGTACGTGATTCCAAAACGAATTATAGTTCAAGGAAAAGCTGGTAAATGTAATGGAATATATTTTGAAAGTAACAAAGGTAATACCAATTGATATAATATTTATTTTTTATTTACAGGAACGGGCAAGAGCTTATTAATACAAGCATAAAATTTATATGGCACTGGGGCATTGTGCATACATCATCTTAACACCAACAGGGGTTAGTGCCAAAAATATTAATGGTTCCACATATCATTCCATGCTCTGCATTAATTCCAAAACTAAAGAATTTGAACCCTTGAAAGGAAAAGCTGCTCACAACCTTGAAAAGAAATTTGAAAAAGTATTGTTTATTTTGGTAGATGAATATAGTATGGTTGGATGTAATGCTATGAGTATGATCCAGGATAGAATTCAACAAGCAAAAGGGTTTTATGGTGAAGATTTTGGAGGATGCTTTGTATATTTATTCGGTGATATTCAGCAGCTGCCCCCAGTTGGTGATACACCCGTATACTCATACAAACAGTTATCGTCAGAAAGACTACGTGGCAAGTTGATTTATAATAACTTTCAAGGAGCTGTATTTCTCACAAAAATTCAGAGACAAAAAGATGCATCATTTCAAGAAGTGTTGAACAATGTTGGTGAAGGTAACATTGCAATGAAAGATTATAAAATCTTGAAATCTAGGTTTACAACTACTGTGTCCAGAATGGAGAGAGACAAATTTAAAGATGCAGTTCATTTATATGCCACAAGATTAGAAGTCCTAAACCGCAATAAGAACAAATTAGAGACTTTAACTGATGCAAAGAACCAGCGCAGGCCAGTTGCACGCGTACCAGCCTGGCACAACATTCCTGCAGCAAGCAAAGGGACAATTGATGATGCAGAGGGATTGTATCCGGTGCTCTATTTGGCAGAGAAATGCACAATAATGTTGAAACAGAATATATGGACTGATGTTGGCCTCGTAAATGGGGCGATTGGTGAAATTGTTCATATTTTATATGAAGACAATTGGTCACCACCTGAAGATAGACCTGTAGCAATAATTTGCAGATTTCGGTCCTTTAATGGACCATTCTTGGACAATGAATTGAAAACAGTGCCTTTAGTTCCTGTTTCAAAATCCTGAACTAATAAAGAAGGACAGTCTTGTTCTCGGATACAGTTTCCAATAACTTTATGTTACGCCTGTTCCATCCACAGCTCTCAAAGTTTAAGCCTGGACCTGGTAGGTAAATGTCAAATATTTATTCATGAGTACTTACACTGGACTTATCCTTAATTGTTTCCAGGCTTACATCAATATTGGAGAGAAAGAAATGGCAACTGGCATCACATATGTAGCACTATCCAGAGTGAAAACTCTCAATGAATTACTCATAGAACCATTTACATACAAGCGGTTGTTGAAACTGGGACAGAGATCATCTTTGAAGATAAGGAATGAGTGGCTCGAAGAACTGAAAGCTAATGTCTTACATTTTGAGTAAGGAAGAGTAAGAAATACTAAGTGATTTGTTTGTGATATAGTGTTAAGTCTTGAGTGTTCAATGTAACTTCTTCAACTTGTATGTTGCAAGTCATCACTCCCAAATGCCATAAAAATTCTCAGGCATTTTTGTGTGTTAGGTTTACAGGTTCAATTTGTCCTCAATTTACTTCTATTTGTAAATAACTATTAGGCTCTTTCCAAGTGCCATGTTACAATTGAATAAATCAAATATATGATCGTAGAAATTGCTCAATTCTAAACCTTTATTGAAAAACAAAAACACAATATCTTTTGTACATTTGTGAAGCATTGATAATTGAGATTCAGCTCAAGCTACAATTGTAGGAAACTGTTACAAAACAGTCCTTAAAAGTTAAAAAACAACATGCATTTGTCAAGAATCAATGATTGAGATTCAGCTCAAGCTACAATTGTAGGAAACTGTTACAAAACAGTCCTTAAAAGTTAAAAAACAACGTGCATTTGTCAAGAATCAATGATTGAGATTCATCTTAAGCTACAATTAAAGGACACTGTTACAAAACAGTACTTAACAATTAAAAAACAAAAACACAATATCTTTTGTACAATTGTCAAGTATCACATCAATCATTGAGATCTAGCTTGAACTACATAACTTGTAGATTAATCTTCATTGGCATTCGCCTTGAATGGCAGGATCTAATACCACATCAATGACTGAGATTCAGATTGACTACAAAGACTACAATTATAGGAAACAGTTACAATAATCAATAAAAAATAAAAAATAACTTCCGCAGATTAAATTAAGATCTGCAATTTAAGATCAGGCATTGACCTTGATTGGCAGAACCTAGAAAAGAAAACAAAGTTTTGGAATTGACCATAGTAATATTTAAATCTCAAAGTTAAGACAAATTTTTACCTTTTATGACTTATCAGGTCCACTTAGGTCTTGAGCATCAGATTTATCAGACGATGCAGAAGTATTCAACTGAACTTCAGGGATCTCTGCAAGGTCTCGGTACTGCTTGTCTATTTCCGGACCTGGAATCAAAACAGGATAATTTGAGAACTGCACAAAGAAAATATATAAATTTTAAAATTAAGACAACTATTTACCTTTTGGAATGAGGTCCATCTTGAACGACCCATCTTCCATCGTGCCTCGGTAGACGACATATGGGTACCTCCTTTCATCAACATCTTTTCTGATGATTTCTAAGTCCTCCTCATCCAATTCCTTCAAGTATTTATTAGGAAGCTGGACCCTCCAACGTGCATTTCTTGAATCCACCAATGTGGCTAGCTCACCCTTTCCAAATCTTTCGTGGTTTGTGGAAACCATTTCAATCATACGGTATGCCATGTTGACATCCAACTTGGACATAGAAATGTTTCCCGTATGGGAACTGTTCTTTTGTTGGACTTTTTTATAAGGGCTGGCCCTTGACTGCAAACAAAACACAAACAACATCTCAAATAGCACAGAAACGTCGAAATTAAAATTCGGTCATAACCATAAAATGCACATATAGCCCATTCCTGGGATTACGGACAAAGGAATAAAGCAGCGACACAGAAAACGGACGGGTATAGATCCGAACAAGCGTGATCATCCTATAGGGTACATCCAGGGAGCGACGCGCGTCGGCGTGCGTCCGTCCGTGCGTCGGGCTCCTCTCTAGGGTGGATTTCAGAGTCTAGAAATGTAGGCAAACGGGAGGAACGGCTATAATGGGGCATGGGGAGTTACTAGACTCTGAAATCCACCCTGGGGAGGAGCTCCACCCCTCCTCGCACGGACGGACGCACTCCCACGCGCGTCGTTCCCTGAATGTACCCTTAACCTGCTACTTCGATGCCACACCACATTTAACATGTTGTAAGTATTAGAAAAAGCAGTCTGAACTATATTGCCCAATGCTTCATCAGTTACGCAGACAGATTCATTAGAGAAACGAAACAAAATGGTTCGAAACCAATGGAATCTGCTGAGCCGGCAGGCTGGTGCAGACCAAGATAAAAGCGTGTTCTACGAAACAGCTAATATGACAAAACTAATTATTCGACGAATATTTAGGTCATGATTCGACGAATATTTATGTCATCAACATTAAATCTTACCTTCGAGTTCCTTGGATCAGCCGGCATTTTGGCACTAATAACAACTCTTGGTCTCTTCCTTCTCAACGTGCTTCCTTCTTGGTTGTTCTATGTCACTGTGCTGCCAGTTCAAACCAGTGCTCACGCTGAGATGCCATCCACAGCACCCTCTCCCTCAGCAACCAATCACAATCGAGGGTGGGAGTGGGGGGACTGGGTAAGGGGAATGACCACAATAGTTATATTTATATAATCTGGGGGGAAAACGACGAAAAAGTATTTTCTCAATGAATGTTTCGGACGAACGTTAGATATCCTATCAGTATTAGAACAGCAACGAGTCAATAAAATCATTTCATGAAACTGAATTTGAACCATCATTTGACTAACGTAGTGATGGTGCTTGGGACGCTTTGGACCACTCAGAAACGTTGTACTCAAAGAAAACATAATTTTGTTTTCCAAAATAGATAAGGGAAAGATAAAGAGAGAAGAAAATTCTGGGAAAAAATAAAACCACTTTTTAATGTTAATTTATTTGGTCGTTGAACAAGAAGAAAACAGAAATTTGGAAAAAGGAAAATCGAGAGAATCGATTAAGTTATTCGATCCTCTCTTTTTTGTGATGTGTGTTGATCAGGGATCAGCTTTTTTGTCTTTAACTATGCCTAGTATCAGCAATGCGAAGGCTAGCAGGCAGAGAGCTGCACGGCACGGCGTCTGACCGCCGCTGCGGTCCGCACAGTCGGTCTCGGCGGTCAGCAGCGCGGGGAGTGGAAGAGGTGTAGGTGGGCGGGGAAGGGAGCGGCGCTCCGAACGCGTGCCGAATGCATGCGCCGAACGTAGCCGAACGCACAGGTTGGCTGCGGTCGGCAGGGTCACCCGCCTTGCCGCCGTCTGACCGCCTTGTCCGCGCGGTCCATCCGGCCTGTCTGGGGTGCGTTCGACAACGTCACCCGAGGTAACTCGGTGGTGGGGGTAGAGTGGCCGTCGGGGGGATCGGGAGTGTTGATCGTTCTCGGACGGCACGGGTGAGCCGAGATGTCGTCTGCTTTGTTTACATCAGCGCGTCCGCTTGCCTGCAGGCCATGGAAGCGATGGAAAATCAAGCAGAGAGGAGGCGTGTAATAGTGTCACTTGCACTTAATGCAACGATTACCTTCATAAATAGTATTTTGAACAATGAAGCTGAGGATGACGCTAGCCTTTGGCTCGTTCGCTTGCAAATCTTGATGTTAGCGAGGCGCCTCCGTGGGGAGAGGCTAAAGCCCGTTGATAGGAGGATATATAAATGTGACTATCCCTAATATGAACAGCGAACAGTTTCGACAGCACTTCAGGATGATGCCTGAAGTGTACGAAGCCCTCGAACGTCGCCTAGGGCCTCTCCTTTCCCGAACCTAACCTCTATCTACGGCAACAGTTTCACTTTAATGTCACTTACGATCGTCGGTGGGCATGAGGAGCAGCTTGCCCCCATCCCTCACGGGTTCCCCATTTTCCGAAACGCACAAAGCGTGCGTCGACGTCAATGAATTCACCTCCATATTTAATTAATAATCACTCATGACGTGCGGCCATTCGTCGGCTTCCCGCCACTTCCCGCCTTCCCCATCGAGTGACATTGCACCTTGCTCCAAGAGGTGGGTGAGATTCCACTCGATCGGGTGCTCTCGGCGGAGTTCTCGGACGCCCCACTCCGACACTCCCGAGTGCACCCGAAGTGTTCTCGGACGGCCTTCGGGTGGCACGGTGCACTCGGGGGGAGTTCTCGAACGCACTCCGGCACCGTCCGGCCGGGCCGCGCGACGAAGCGAGCGGCGGGTGGCGGCGGCAGCTCAGGCGGAGCGAGAGCAGAGCGGCGGGCGGCCGCCAGCAGACGACGCCCTAGTGATCAACCCCCTCCCCACGCCTAGCAGTACAATCTTTTACATCATTTCCACACACTCAAACACGGCAAAATAGCCAGCTCGACGCGAAGCGCGTAAGGCCGCACCCGCACGCGAGGTGAGGGGGGGGGGGGGGGGGGGGACGCTCGGGGCTGCGTCTAACATTTTCGGGGTCCCAGCCAAAGCAGACGAAATGACACGTTATTCGCAGTGCTATCAACAATTGGCGACGCTTGGGTTGACGGCTGCAGTACCGACAGCAGTCTGTCAGTTCGCTGTGAGTTTTGCAACGCGCGAGGTTGTACGTGATGGCAGACGCGGGCGCAAGTGACACTGGTGGGGAGGGTGAGGTAGATGGACCCGTGCTTTCCAAAGACGGTAAAAGCGCGCCTCGCAGATGGCAGTGTTAAAACTGTGGAAAAGCGCGGGGCAAAAAGCGTGGTGTGGACAATTTTCCGGGTATTAGAAGACGATTCGGGAAAGGAGACCGGTTTCGTACAGTGCAAAGATTGTAGGTGTTTATGCACATTCCGGAAAACCGGAAAAACTGGCGCATCAACGTCTAGGTTGGCGAGCCATGTAAAATAGTGCACGAAGGTTCCTCGCGAGGGGGAAGTCCACGCGCACCCCGGTGCACCAGCGGCTGCAGCCCCGCTCTTCGAGGCCTTCAAATCAGAATTTACTGATTCAGTGGTGGATTGGTGCGTCGGGCAGCTACAGAGCCACAGAAATGTTGATGGCGAATTTTTCAAGAGTATGATAAGGAAGGCCGTAGAGGTAGGGGCGCAGTGCGGAAAAGATGTAAATGTAGATGAACTCGTTCCCCACTCCACTACCATCTCGCGGCGGATAACCCGGCGGGCCGATCAGATGAGGGCCGAAGAGCTGCCGGAAATGAATGCCGCTATGGAGAGGGGTGGTGCTTCATGCACCATGGACGGCTGGACGAGCAAGAGACTCCTTTGGCATTACATTGCTGTGACAATGCACTACACTGTCGAAAAAGGTAAATTTAAAAAAAAATTTAAGAGTGTTATGTTTTGACGAAAGTATTTTTAGCAGAGATCGGTGTCAGTGCTGACGACCCTTCAGCGGGGTGGTGCCAAAGCCACCTTGAGGAGGAGCAGTCAACCGCGGAGGCAATTGCAGCCAATGTCCGCCTGCAGTTCGCTCTTCGTGGTTTAAGTGCGGAGAACCTCCCGAAGATTCACTTTGTGACCGATGGCGGCGCAAATATGGTGGCGGCCGTCGCACTCCTGGGCAGCACCCGGTCGCAGTGCTACGACCACCTCCTCAACACGGTGCTGCAGCGGGCGTTTACAGTCCATCTGAACCGGGTGGACCTGTACGGTGAAGAGGGCGGTGCCGTTTTAGACCGGGTGAGGGAGGCTGTGGCCGCCATTAGGTCGTCGAGAGATCGCAAAGTGTCGGCGAATCTCAAACACAAATTAGTTGTCGGTCCCGAGGACCGCTTTGGGCAGGCACTTTACAGATCCAGCGTCCCCATGTTGCAGAGCGTTGCCAACAACAACGCTCAGGTAGGATCCGGTCGAGCGGATGTGGATGCAAGAGAGAGAGGAGAGTGGTTGGGAGAAGGAGGTCGCTATGAACTGGAACTTCCGATTTTAAGCCTTACGGAAACCTCTAATCTCAAGAGTCGAGCGCCGAGCTGTGACGGGCGGCTCCCGGGCCTCCCGTTGACAAGGCAACCGAGGCAACCCGCATCACTCCGCGGCGGGGCGGCTCGGGTGGTGAGCTCGCGGGTCGGTTAGCCGCGGGTGAGGCGAGGGCAGCGCAGTGCAGCTGGGCCACGTCCAACATTACGGGCAGCGCGGTGCGTGTGGGGGCCGGCGCGGGAGGAGTCGCGTGTCGCGGGCGTGTCGTCTCCCTACGCCGTCCAGGTCCGCTCTGCCACTTTCCGCCTGTCCCCGGCCAGCGCTTGCCCTCGAAAAGCTTTGTCAGCAGAACGGCATCCCTGCCGCCCTCGCCTCACCCGCGGCTTGCCGGGCTGCGAGCTCACCATCTGACCCACTCCACCGGGGAGTGATGTGGGTTGCCTAGTCGACGGGAGGCCCGGGAGCCGCCCGTCACAGCACGCGCAACTTCCATACGTACCTATGACGCGGTATTGCATTGTCACTGCTTTTGTTTTGAACTCCTCGAGCACTCTCTGGATACCACCTCCTCCCCCTCCTGCCGTTTCATGTTGTGTAGCCTTCCTTGTACTTATTGCATTTTGCGATTGCAGGTCCTTGCTGCTCTCCAAATAATTGGTCGGGAGGATGTCCTTAAAGACATAAAAAAGGAGAACATTGTTGAACTAATAACTTTGATCAAGCCGATAGAGCAGGTAGCATCAGCACGCAAGGGCAAGCACAGGAATAATCTACTAGGCAGGGATTGGCAGTCTGTATTTGCTGCCACAGAGCCGTCAGAGGACGATTCTCTATTAATGGCCAGCATGAAAAACCACCTCCGGTTAGAACTGGCAGTTGTGGAAAATGCAACCACTATAGGAAAATGCAAAGATATTGTTGCACTATTCAAGCGCACCGGCCTCAACGGCGTCCTCGAAATCAGCCTCAAGCAAGAGGTACAGACAAGGTGAAACTCCCTGTTGCAAATGCTGGAGTCCTTCTTTAAGACGGACAACGTTTTTCAGCACCCAGAAAAATGACTTCTTGATTGAAGGCACAAAATCCTTGATTCAAAGAAAATTTGACTGTGAATCAAGGTTTTTGCTTTGACTCAAGTCTAATTTGACCTTGGCTGGCTTCAAGTCTATTTTAGACTTAGTTCGAGGGAACGTTTTTCTCCGTGCGAAGTAAAAGTAGACTCGAAGCAAAGTTTTCTTGTCTTGAATCAAGTCTCATTTGACCTTTATCGAAGCTAAAGTAGACTTCATCTTTTCAAGACTACGTTTTTCTGGGTGAGGAGGTACGCGTAGCGCACCCATCACTGTGTTCAAAAACCGCTTCCGGATTAGAACGCATGTCTCTAGTTTAAACTCTGTACCCGCGCCAGTTTTACGCACACGTGACTCACATTTTACACGTTTTCTCGCTTGTCCACAGGTGAACCGAATTTTGGTCGAACGGGGTGAGACGCCACTATCGTCAGACGACGTGGACGTCATGCGGGCTATAATTAGCTGAGCGATAGCGAAGCCCTGGACCAACTACCTCAAAAATGTATTGTCTGTCTGTCGGTGTGTCTGTCCGCGCGATTTCTCGAGAACGGTTAGTCGTAGAAGGCTGTAACTTGGACCATATCTTCCCACTAGCATACCAAAGTCAACCTCACATTTGGGTTACCGTAGCTCTAGTAGTTTCTTAGATACTTTTTACAATTGATATTAACTTTGAAAAATACTGTCCCACTAAGTAGGACACTGGTAGGCCCGAAGTTTTGCACATGATTAGGCATTTTGTAGATTTGTAGATACTGTCTCACTCTGTGAGACACTGGTAGGCCCGGAGTTTCGCACGGGTTTGGGTTGGTTACGTTACCGCCTATTTAAGTTTTACGTGTTTATTTAATTTTGTTTTTTAAAATTGAAGGATATTTGAAAGTTTGTATTAGTTTTGTAATGGAACGGGGCAGTTTTAAAATTACAGTTTCACAGTAACGGTCAGTGCACCTTTTTATTTTCATACGCGGGCCGCCCATGGCCGCCCATGGCCGCCCAGCCCTGGCCTGCAAGGTGTTGTCCCCGCCGGGCTTGGCCCGGCGGCCCGACAATGCACGCCTCGCTCTGAGTCTCGGGTCCCTTGGCTTGTTGTGCGTACTCTAGGGTAGAGGGGAAGGGTAGGGTCCCACCGAAACGGTCCGCCTGCCTTGAGTCGCCGCTCTCGTAGCCGTGGCTCGGCCAGGCCCCGGCTCGGCTCGGCACATCGACAATGGGTACCCGGCAAGGGCTGCGCAACAAAAAAGAAGGACGGAAGATTTGGTGGTGGTCTAGAAAAGGATGGAATAGCGGATGCAGTCAGCTGACGAGCCGAGCAGGGGTAGCTCTGTCCCTTTCTTTTGCCATTGGAAGGAGTGAGATAGCTGAATTTCAAATGCGTTTTTACGCTTACTGTAACATTTTATAACCTTAAATGTAGGTTTGCTGTACTTGCCCAGTCACCCTCGATAATTCTGTTAGATAGCATTTTTGATTTTTTGACTCGTTATCGATCTACAGCAATTGGCCCTGTGGACCATAGATGCGCGTATAGTTGTGTCCCTTTCTTTCGCCATAAGAAGAAGTGAGATAGCTGACTTTTAAATCGATTTTTCGGCCACTTGAAAGCTTTTTCAAAGTGTAAAAACACGTCAGCGTGCCCTGCAAAAGTATCCTGCGTCCATGTGCACAGTTTCAGAAAATTCTTATAGAGCGCCATTAGGGCAATGCTTAAAAGAACAAAAAAGACCAATCGGGTCAGACGCTAAGGCAACTCCGTTTCACCTCGTGCCTAAAAAAGAAAAAGAAGAAGCGTGCGAAGGCTGATGTGAGTATTTGGTATTTTAATGACTAGGCGCTCATATTTATGATTGCGTCATACTTATTTGTTGTCTTGTTTTCATGAGCCGCTGTGCTGAGGTCACCCCGCTAAGGGCGAGTCCTGTAAAGCGAAAGAAAAAGCGTTCCAGGTCAGTGGATGTGAGTATTTGGTATTTTAATGACTAGCCTCACATATATATGATCTTGTCATAATTATTGGTTCCGTCTTGTTTTCAGGAGCCGCCACAGGACGAAGGGGCCCCTGCTGAGACCGTCCGTCTCCTGGCAAGTCCTGAAAGGAGAATTAAAAGAAGGCGGGTAAACCCAATGGATGCGAGTATTTCATACAACGACCTACTGAAGCACATTTTTATTACAACACCATACTGACCTGTTTTCTTATTTGTTCTCCAGGAACCAATGCGGCGCAGATCTGTAAGCGAAACCGAGCCTGCTACACCATGCAAGCCGCCCAAGGCAAAAAGTATGCCATTGGCTGCAATCGGGTTCTCCACACCAGTATGTTTTCGTCATAGAATTTTTATAAGTTTATGACGTGCTCATACGTGGTTTTACTTACACGCCTGTTTTGTTGCAGAAAGGACTAGCTCAGCCATCAGAGGCACGGTGTCCCTACTGCTGTTATATCAGCTTTCAGCGGTCCATAGTAACTGGTCACATTAAGGCCGTACATTAGGAGCAAGTCAACGAAGAAATCGACGTCCTCGTCTCCACACAGCAAAAAAATAGAAAATATGTGCCGCCGCGGGTCTAGAGTTCTGTGAGTCGCCAGGATAGATCCCCATATCCGGGAGCTGGTGGTGGAGGCGAACTTCACGCCCAGGCAGACCCGCCTGGCAAGGCGAGCTGTTCACCGATGTTTGGCCGAGGCTCTCGTTTTTGTTGGTGATGAATACTGCGGCGACCGCCGGGTAGTCGCAGTGACCGCCGCATTCAAGAAACTGCAAGCAAGAAAACTATTTTTTATGGCATTATCATATATTTTACAAAATACACAGCAATCGTTTTTGTCGTTTTTCTGTCGCAGGCTTCAGGACGGCAGACGGCCGGCGGCCAAGGGATCGGACTCAGGAACTGAAGAGCCACTGTTAAGAGTCAATAAATTTTGTGTTTTGTTCTTTGAGACATTCGCTGTTATTCGCATAAATCGCAACCTAAAACCCACCCATAGCCTTACAAAAACTAGATCACAAGAATTACTGCTAACATGCTAGCGCGAAATCATGTAAACATGAAAAAACTATATAACTACCCTTACCTAACTGAGCCTAACATACCCAGGTCTCTACTAACCTAATCTAACCGAACGTAACCTACTCAAGTCACTGATCCGCTGCCCGACGACTCTCGAGGACGGGGTCCCTGGTCTCGGGACCGGAGGCTGTGTTCGTTCCCCGGGCGGAAGGATCTGTAGACCAAATAGTACTTGAAATCTACTGTTGGATGACAAACGAATAATTTACAATTTACCTCTGATCTTCAATTAATGTGTGCTTTGACCCACGGTTGAACCGAAGTCTGACTGTAAAGTCTATGACAAGACTGAACTGCGGACCAACCACAGATTTCTGTCAACCAACTGATGCCAAAGTATTGACCAACTATAGACAAACTATAGAAATTTGGGAAATCTATAGTCGCAACTATGATCCATACTACAGCCAGGCTGCCATTTGTTTGCTGTTACATCTGGTGTGGTCACTGCAGACTGCTCCCATTCAGGCCACAGATTAATCTACCTATAGAACTATCCATAAACTTTAATCTGATAACACCGGTATCCAGTGTAAATTAAGGTGTTGTAGCTACAGATAGTTTGCCATCCGAAAGCCGTTAAATCTAGTGTAGTCACTGCAGATTATTGCAGTTCAACCCACAGATCAATCCATCGATACAACTATTCATAAACTTTAATTTGGTAGCACGTAAATCTAGTGCAAAAACCGTGTTTGAACTAAAGGCCCAGCTGTCCATTTACCTACACAATGTGACAAAGATGCAATCAAGGGACTTCGGGAGTGCTGATGACAAAATACTAATCATTCACTTTCACTATACTTTAATACTAAGCAGAACAGCACAAAATTTCCAGTCATAAAAATTAAAGACATCGCACCTCACGCTGGTTATCCCTGCAAAAGAAAACTTATGGTCACAACAAAATACAGGATTAAAAACATGTCCATGGTTACCATGACTCAAACCTAACATACGGATTTATCAGGAGTGAGCGTCAATGCCATGTATGCCATTCTATGGGGTGTAGCATTTCATATTAACACGAGGGCAGGCAGCCTACACAGCAGAGACAACTCATGAGTCTCAGGTTGGAGACAGAATTGAAATACATTCCTCACCTGATCCATGCTCCACTTTGTTTGGCCAAACTTGTACAGCCTGATATGATTTGATTCCCACGAGTTGAAACTAAAACAAAAGATCACCACTTTAGCAAAATAAAAAAGTCAAATACGCATTCTATCGCACAGCACTTTCCTCGCCAAGGTTTTCGATCCCGACACTTACATGTTAAGCATGTACTTCTGCATTTTCAACTATGTTATCTAAAATAAGATGATGAAATACAAGAAGCAAATCGGTCGTAAGCTCATGTGAAAATTGGAAGGAACTGTAACAAGAAGGTAACAGAAAGAAGGTTAGTGTAAGAACTAACCTCAACAAAAGTTAACCTACAATTTTCAGCTTTTCTTTCAACGTAGACGACTTGGACGAAGAGAAAACGGTCTCTCTTCCCGGCCAATTCCCAGGCAACTGCGGATCAAAGTAGGAGTTAGTCTTTTTCAAGTTGTACAGCAGACCGGAGAGGTTAATTGTGCAACATACTCATAAAAATTAGGGAACTGCTATCCCAACGTTTTCAGGAGAAAACACACTTACCGCGGTTATAATTCATGTCCCTCGCGTCTCCTAAGGTCAAATAAAATAAACAAACAATTTGAAAAAAAAGTCAGGCAATTTTCATAAGCTGCTCTGTACCAGACCAGAAGCACCGAACTTGCTACTAGGAACCGGTTGGCGCAAAAAACTGAGGACAGATACTGCGGCTCTAATAAAAGAACAAATCCAATTGATTTAAGTGCTTTGTACATTATACATTACACAAAACGCAGCAGTGCGAGCTCTGCTTGCTGTCCTCGGCGTCCCTTCGAGTTTGTTGACGTCTGCCCCGCGTCGTCTAGGCCTACAGTCACCGCCAGCTGTCGCCTCCACCGCCACCGCGGACACGACACGAAACAAGGCGGAGCGGCGCAGCAGAAGCAAATGAAAAACATGTCAGAACCAAAATAACCCCAGGCCAGCAGCCGTTGCCACCGTCGAACCGACACTTTGAAGCTAAGTACACGCGTCTTCACTGCTTTACTTGTTATTCGATTTCGACAAGGTCTCCATTTATATCGCGCCTGCTCCTCTCACCAACGGGGCCGCAAATCAACTCGTTAGTTGTTTGGTGGATTCCGCTGGGCTAACACTAACACAACTCTGCGTCGACGCCGACTGGTTCCCATCAGAGTTCTCAGGCTTCACGCAGAGCCAGTTAAAGTGATCATCTGGTTTCAGGTGCCTACGTATTTGCCGAGCCGCGCTTTCAAACTACTGTTTTGGTTGAGCTGCTTCAGCAGCCTAAGCTGAGTCGAGGTTCAGGTAGGCCTAGATTTGTGGATAGCGTGCATTTTGCAGTTAATGACACTTGTAGCTAACCTGTCCGTTCTTTGTCAGTATCACTCAAGATGGGCATCAGTCTACAGGAAGTACTTGACCATCATCTGGATCACCTTGCAGTGTGGAAACGTTTACGGAAGAGCTCCACTGATTCAACATTTGATGCTTTGTAACCAGATCACAATTAAAAGTACCATGACAGTTTGCAGTAATTGCTTAGTCACCAACCTTTCTTCATGTCTGAAATAGTGGCGCGACAATTTTTACCTCTATGGTGTGGAAATGCCAAAAAACAGAAAGCCAGTGATAGCTTAGACTTCATTCATACATAATACCATACATAATAAATCACATATGTAAGAACGCAAGAAAATTATATGAATATAAACGATAAGACAAGACAGTGACAGAAAACTATACAAATATAAGTAACATACAAGAAAACTATACAATAAAAAGAAACAAGGTTCAATATACTTGTGCCGAAATAAAACTATGAACACCCCGTGCCAACCCCACAAACTCCTCACAATTCCTCCTCGTCACTACTGTCATTGACCAACTGCAACAAAAAAATGAAGAGGATAAAATCGATCAGAAGATTAGGAATCAAAAAATACTGGTGCCAAACGTACTTGAACTTTTTTCACCCTCTGCGCCCTTTGGCCTACGCATGCATTAACAGCAGCACTAAATGTACTCTGTAGCAAGTTTCCAAATTTTTTGTAGACAAAAGCTGCCAACAAACAATAAAATTCTAATTCATGGTCTTGCACACCTGATGAATGGAGTATAAACCAAACAAAGACCTCATACCATGAATATCCGACATCTTCTGAAACTTTTTCAGGCTGGGTTTTCACCACCGTACCATCGCCAAGCGTTCTCTTCTGACCCGCATAGGTTGACGAAGAGGGTTTGCGAGTACTGAATGCTGCCCTTGTCAACAGCATAGTGGTGTAAGTGGGACTTCTAGATGCCTTGGCCTCGAAATACACACCCTCTGGCACCAGAAGCTGATGTCCTATCTTCACCTACGGCAGATGAAAAACAAGTTATCACCAGCTAAGCATCAATCACACTGTTCAGCCTTTCCCAGCTTTACATACCATGCTTCTTTTTTCAAGGGCGGCTTCCTCCTGCTCCTTCATAGAAGGAGATGAAGCCCTTCTTGCACTAAGGGCAGCATTTACCCTCTGCTCCACGAGCTTGTCAATCTCTGCGAAAACACAGAGATTGGACAATGAAGCAAACACAGTGAGAAATATACGAAACTCAGCAATTCCTACCTACGCTCTTATTGCTAGCACCATCAATATTTGAATTGTCATGAAGCTGAGTCGCCTCGAGCTGTCTCTTCTTTTGTAACAAGTAGTCAAGATCATCTGAAAATGATGATCAGAAATCACTGGGGAACAGGAGGGAAACAACAAAAGCACCGAACCAAAATGAAATACAAAGTCAATGTACCACAATACAACTCACCGCTTGTGTCAAAAACTAAAGCATCGTACACATGCCACCCACCGGCCGGCTTAGGAGGTTGCCTCCATTCCACCAGGTAACTCTCCTCACTGCTAACGTTGTCTACATCAAAGTCCCTTATAGAGTCAATTCTGACGTTGTGTGTGAAGGTACCCTCGCACCTCCCCGTTAGCCACTTGCAAAGGGCATAGACTGGTGGCGATGAGGCGGCCTCGTCAATCTCATCCAGCCTGCCTCGAACCGCCCTATCATCCCTCCTGACAACGAGCTTCCTCTTTCCAAGACACATGATGGCTTCCGACCACGCGCCGCGAACACTTGGGGAAAACGAAGTTGAAGCTGTAGCCGCACCCGAACTGAACTGAAGACAGACTGGGGCCTGGCGACGGTCTCGCGCAGTCCGAAGGGAAGTGTAGCAGCCGGGGAGGGGGAATTATCCGATGACCAATCAGATGCCCCAAAATGGAGCACTTCGGAAACGATTCGAACTGAGTCGGAACAGGCACGATGACGGAGAGAGGGAGAGTACAGGTACGAGGGAAGGGGGGGGGGGGGTAAGGGGGTATGCTGCCAATGAATGTGTGGACAGGAGCAGGGGCGGGGGCAGGGGCAAGGGGGGGGGGAGCAGAAATTTGGCAGTTAAAATTTGGGATCACTCTACATTGGCTCGCGGCACGCTCTAGAGCTTAAGTTGCCTAGACCCGGTTCAGTGCCATTCTGTGGTTTGTGGCTAGTTTACACAGTGACGTGATTTTTTAGAAAAATGTCTGAAACTTCCAAAAAGGTGAGAGGACCCTACCGTCAATACCACTTTAGGAAAGAAGCTGTGCCTACTAGTACCCTTCACAACCGTCAAAAAGCCCTTCAAGCAAAGCATGATCACAACAAAAGGTGAGTGTAGTGGTGAAGTTGCATTCAATAATGCTGGTCGTGAAATCTATTTGAGCCACAAATTATGCTAACAGTCATGTGTGATGATTGCATCTCAAGAATAATACCAGTCTCTGGTAACCCTGAGATTCTAAGACTTGCAGCAGAAACATGTAGGGATTACATTAACCATGTCATTTCCTTTTACAAAAGTCAAATTTATTGCTGAAATTGCAAAATTAGTTACATTAGTTACGTTGTTACATTAGTTACATTGTTTCATTAGTTGTATTGTATGAATGACTAGCCAGTACAAAATTTATCAGCCTCACTCTTGAGCAAACAGTATTTCCTAAATTTTGAAGAATAACAACTTTCGAAGGTGAGGCGAATCAGAAAAGGAATTCTTGGAGTTTATCAATGATTTTATAGAAATTCAGTATGGTGAAATGTAAATGTGAAATGCGGTTCGTCCTAAATTGTCTTTTCCGTTTGCCAGTTGCTTCGTCTGGGAGGTGCGAATGCTGCCCTGTGGGGGCATTCTGCCCTTACGATCACAGGCAAACGTTGACTCAAAAAAAATTTGTAAATATGTTTTTTACTTCACGCTCAGG
Source organism: Megalurothrips usitatus (assembly GCA_026979955.1). Taxonomy (NCBI): domain Eukaryota; kingdom Metazoa; phylum Arthropoda; class Insecta; order Thysanoptera; family Thripidae; genus Megalurothrips; species Megalurothrips usitatus. The sequence continues at coordinate 12,282,608 of CM049600.1, forward strand.
TTTACGCGTCCATTTGTTGCTAGAATTTGTTCCTAGCCATCATGTAAGCAGTCTGTAAGAACTAGCGTTAAAAAAAAACAATTAGAAATAATGTGCGCTTTAAATGTAGGATCGTAACGTAAGACCATCCTACAAAGGTTCAAACAGACTGAAGTTTCTTTTGAAAAAAAAATAGAAACCTTGAAATCAGTTGTTTGAATTTCTGTAGAATAAAAGTAGTCATACACAGAGAATCTAGGAAAGAAAAACATTTTTGTCAAATCCATTAATTGTTCAATTTTCCTCATGTATTTCTTCAACTGTTTTTGTATTTTTTTGTTCGTCCATTTTTTTTATTCCTCGACAGTTTTTATTTTTGATTTTTTTCGACTATTGTAAAACAAAATTTCAAAGGATGGTCGTGTTGCGGTCGCGGACGACCGTTTCAAAATGGTCGTGTTGCGGTCGCGGGACCGTTTGGTCGTGTTGCGGTCGCGGACGACCGTTTCAAAGGATGGTCGTGTTTGGGTGTGGCTGCCCGCCGCGGCTACTGAGGTCCGCGCGATGGCGGCTGCATTTTTGCAATCTTGCACATTAACTCGGCCCCGCCACCGCCCGGGCGCTCCGCCGCGGCGCGTCCACCCAACCGACAGTCGTGAACCCACCGTCGCCCCCGCAGCACAGCCAACCCCGCCGCTCATCAACACAAGATTAATTGTAACCAATTGTGCAAGTGAAACCGAAATTATAACAAATCTAACAACAAACTACCACCGAGTTTCCACCAACAACCGAGCTTCAATCTTCCGATCTAACACTAACAAACCAGGCGCAGAAGACCTGGCCTGTTGTGAAACCGGGCAGCCACCCCTTTGCCCGCCGACGCGAAGGCCGTGTTCTTCGACAAGCTGGCTGAGTTTTGCGCGTCGTCTCTGAGCTCGCCGAACCACGCCGTCAGTGAGGCCGCCGTGCAGCTTAACCAGGCGGGCATATCACTACCATATCAATAGGGGCCCGGTGCAGGAGGGTGAATGCGAGGGATGTCATGCCCGCGGACCGCAGCACTGTCATGACCCACATCGAGGAGCTGGCGAATCGAGCAAGACTTCACGTCAGGGAGAGCATCAAGAAGGCCATGAGGGAGCGGGGATGTCGGTGTTCAACCGATATGTGGACAGAAAAGAACACGCAGATGAATTTTCTTAATATCACAGCAAGCTTTACCAGTGCCGATATTTCGGGGGGTGAAAATCATTTTCTCTGCCATGCGAAATTTCCAGAAGAGTGGGCAAAATCAAGGGTGAACATCAGAAATGTCATTTAAAGAGAATTGACGAGTGAGGAGACGTGGGGCATCACCGCCGATGAGTTCAATAAAATGGGCTGGGTCACGGACCGCGGCGCAAATACTGTTAAGGCGTTGCAGGGACTGCCCCGGTATGATTGTGCCGCCCATCTGTTGAACACGATTGCAAAGAGCACTCTCTCGCTGAGTCATATGGAGGTTCACCGTGCAGCGGTTTCAAACCGCCGGGTTCGAACGGCATCGTCGCCGAGGTTGAGGCCGCCGCACGAGCCGTGAAGACGCTCAGAAAGAACGACCCAGTGCTGGAAGCTTCAACGCTGAACACATAAGTTATAATATTGCTCAGTCACCACCTCCACTCCTACGCTGCTGTGTTGCGAAGTGTGGTGTCTCACAGGGACCCGGTAACCAAACTTCATCCCCATTCTCAACGCGGGAGATAAATGCCCCAAAGTGTGGGTTTGGCTGCGGGGCGCCGTGCAGTCACGCGCACGAGGGCTTCGTCGCAACGCTGTGTGACTTGGCGCGCTTGACATGGGGTAGTGGGGGGGGGGGGGGCTTACCGCGAATCACTGTTCCGCCACTCCACGCCTGGCGCACGCCTACCTTGGCCTGCCGGCGGCTGTCACCTGACGAGTGGGACCCTGCGGGGCCAATCAGTCAGTAGGAAGCCCTGCGGGCGTCTCTCTCTTCTGTCCTCACGGACGCAATCACGCTCATGTTGTGGCTTCCGAACGTATCTCACATCATCCTTTCGTTATCAATGCCGCTTAACCAGTCCTTGTTGAATGTAAAAGTTGGTCACACTGCTGCCTATTGGCAGACAGCCCTCGACTGCAAATAGTGGGATAGGGGGGTGCATCTTAGTTTTGAATAAACTCAGTCTACTCCAGATCTTCCAACTGTCAAGTTCATTTATTTAATCCTCATCACAAATCACCCAGGCCACCACGTGGCAGAACTTATCTCCAACAGGTTATGGGCCCAGTCCCTTAACACCTAAAAAAAAAATTCATCAGACTAAAAACACCTACAAAATTCAACAGACTAAAAACACACTTCTTCGACACCATGGCTGAGAATGCATCACGCATAAAGGCAGGTGACACCTCCACTGAAAAAAATGATTCACAAAGGGCATGAAAGTTGTGTGTCCTATCTCATGTGGTCTTTTGAGATGGACAAGCTGCTCAGTTCAAAGGGTCTTAAGAAAGTTGTGTCTGGAGAAGTCTCTATTGACGATGTTGTACCTGGTCAACAGGACCTGTGGCTAGAGAATGATGCTCAGGCAAGCGTACTGATCATGACCACATGTGCACCGAATGTTAAACAACACCTCTTGACCTGCAACACATCTAAGGAGATGTATGACAAATTGAAGCAAATTTATGAAAAGGATAATGAACATCAAAGGTGTAGCCTGATGGAGAAGCTTTATGCCTATGTTTGGGACCCCACTAAAAACGCAATGGAAAATGTGTCATCGGTACAAAACCTGGCGTACCAACTGAATTGCCTTGATCAACCTGTAAACGAGACAGCAGTTATCACTAAGATAACGCACATCCTTCCGGAGAAATACAGCAACTTTGCAAGTGCCTGGAACCTGCTGCCTGCGGCAGAAAAGTCATTGAACAATTTATTGGCAAGCCTCCAGCAGGAGGAGACTAAAATCGCCTCAAGTGCTGAAGAGACAACAATCAACGCACTGCGGGCCGAAAGGCATAAACCATATGCTAGACCTGCTGGACAGGCTAGACATTATGAGAGAAACCAACAGTATAAAAGTGGCCCTTCAGGGCACAACAGATATCCTAGTGGAAGTGAAAGCCGTAGGTCAAACGGTCCATGCAAACACTGCAGAAAAACAAATCATGCATCTATTAACTGCTACTTCCGGTCGAGGTACTGCAGCATCTGCAACTTGACCAATCATTATCAAAAGGACTGTCGCTATAGAGAACACAAATCAACAAGCAGCAACAAGCCTCACAAAAGAGAGGAGAGAAAGTCCCCTCCACGCACCACAAGGCGTACCGAGAGGGAAAGGGAGTGTAACCTGGCCTCTCAGCCCAAAACAGTTAAAAGCAAGATCATTAAAATCGACAATAGAAACAAAAATGTAAGTAAAACCCACATGAAGTGGCATTGACTGCTGACTCCAGCAATTCTGAAAAACCCTCTAACAGCCTAAAAAGACAGCATGTTGTTGAATTAGTCACCGACAGTGGTGCAACAGCACACATGACTAATGATCTAAACATAATATCAAACCCTAAACCAACAAAGACAAACATCAGAATTGCAGAGAAAGGCAGATCAATACCATCAACCTATATGGGCACCATTAAAACATCAGAAATTGACCTAAAATCTGTGTACCATGTTCCAGAACTCTCCAGAAACCTTCTCTCCGTAGGGGAGCTGACGGATCTAAATCTAACAGTGCTATTCAACAAAAATGAAGTGAAGGTCGTAGATACCCATTTCAGTGTGCCCGAGAAGCAAATCCTACTGCAGGGCAGCAGAACTGACACCGGGATCTACACCGTGTTTCTCGAGGTGGAGGACTATGAAATTTCTATGCTATCAAACGTAGAGAACAACTTAATAAAAAGGCACAGAAAACTGGGACATTTGAGCCTCTCTAAAATGAAAAAACTACCCAATCTCTGCGACGGCATGACACTTAACATGGGCAACCAAAACTTTGACATGGTATGTCAGGTGTGCATCGAGGCAAAACAAACAAAATTTCCCCACAAAACACAAAGACAGAGAGCAAAGAGAATACTACAAATCATTCACACCGACGTTGGAGGACCAATAAGCCCCCCGACATTTGATGGTAGAAACTACTATGTAGTGTTTGTGGATGATTACTCACACTTCACTTCAGTTTATCTCATGGAGACAAAAAGTGAAGTAGTTGAACACTTAAAAGCATTTATTATGGAATCAGAAAACTTACACAATGTAAAAGCCAGCAAAATAAGATGTGATAATGGAGGAGAGTACATCTCACACAAACTCCAAGGCTGGTGCAGGAGCAAAGGGATAACCCTGGATTACACCATACCCAGGTGTCCACAACTAAATGGAACAGCAGAAAGGATGAACGGATCACTGCTAGAAAGCACCAGAGCTCTCATCTTCGACACAGAAGTAGAACTATCTCTGTGGGGAGAAGCCCTAAAAACCGCCACATACCTGTCCAACAGAAAACCAACAACAACTGTCAATAAACTTCCAGCTGAAATATGGTTCGGCAAAAGACAAGACCTGTCGAATGTACATACCTTCGGGACAATTGCATACAGCAAAAACACAAACTATTTAAAGAAATTGGACAGCCGCTCACAAAAATCAGTGTTTGTCGGGTATGCACCACATGGATACAGATTGTGGGATCCAATCTCAAAAAAAGATCTACTTGAGTAGAGATGTGATATTCACTGAACAGCCGGCTGGAAAAATAACAAAAACACCAAACCAAATTGAAATTGTGATGCACAAAAAAGGGGAAAGACAGCTCCATAAAAACCCAGATCAAAATGAACTGCCCAATACACCAGAACACAATCTGGAAAATGAACTGCTCAATACACCAGAACACAATCTGGAAAATGAACTGCTCAATACACCAGAACATAATCTGGAAAATACACAACATGGCTCACGAGAACCCATAAACAACACTCCTGCCCAAAGAAGGCAGGAAACCCCACCAAACATAAGACAAGGGTATAATCTCCGCCCAGCGACGGAAAGAAAATTGCCCAAGAGACTACTGGACTGTGAATTATACCTCTCCAGCGAAGAAGGCACTCTCACGTACAGTGAATGTATTAAAGACCCAAAATGGAGAGAAGCCATTAGAGAGGAAAAAGAGGCACTAATCAGGAACAACGTATGGGATCTAGTACCTAAAACAGATGCCCTAGGAAAAGAAGTAGTCTCAAGCAGATGGGTTCTAAAAGTAAAAGACAATGGTGTATACAAAGCCAGACTAGTAGCAAGAGGCTGTGAGCAGAGAGGAAACATTGACTACAAAGAGATCTACAGCCCAGTGGTGGACACCACCAATCTCAGAGCCACCATTGCCCTTGCATCAAAAAGAAACATGCACCTTAAAACCTTTGATGTCAAGACAGCCTTCCTCAATGGCACACTTGATAAAGAAATATACATGAAAACCCCAGATGGTTTCAATAGTGAAAATCAAGTATGCCTTCTAAGAAAAGCCTTATACGGGCTGAAACAAGCCCCACTGAGATGGCACAAAAGGCTCACTGAATTTCTAAACAGGAAAGGAGTAAGTCAGCTGAAATCAGACAAATGTGTCTTCAAAAATCAAGACAACACTCTTTACCTGGCAATCCACGTCGATGACGGCATCATCATAGGCTCAGACCTGGACGCCATTGACAAGCTCCTCAAAAACCTAAAATCAGAATTTGAAATTAAAATTGAGCAGAATCCAAAATCCTATCTAGGTATGGAAATAAACAAGACTGAAAGAGGAATCATCCTCACACAATCAAACTACACCAAAAAGGTTCTTGAAAAGTATAACATGACAGAAAGCAATCCAGCTTCAACCCCAATGGAACCCTCAGGAATAATATCCCCTGATGAAAGAACCAACCCAAAATATCCATACAGAGAAGTTCTAGGTAGCCTACAGTATCTTGCTTGCAAAACCAGGCCAGACATTGCCTTTGCAGTAAATCATGCCAGCAGATACGTAGAAAACCCAACAGTCCAGAACATAAACAATGTAAAGCGCATTCTAAGATACCTAAATGGATCTATAAATACAGGCATCTGTTACTCCTTGAATGAAGGTAAAGAACTCACTCTTGATGTGTACAGTGATGCAGACTATGCAGGATCCGGCCGAGAAGGAAAACTAAAAAGCACATCAGGCCAAGTGTTCATACTGGCAAATGGTCCGATATCCTGGAATAGTCACAAACAAAGTATAATTGCCACTTCCACAATGGAAGCAGAGTTCATAGCCGCATCAGACTGCACAAAAGGGATAAAATACCTTAAAACATTCATGTCAGAGCTAACAGGAAAAGCACCCCAAACCACTTTGTACGTGGATAACACAAGCTCCATAAAGCTGATCAAATCAGGCCAGATGAACAATCGCAAAAGCAAACACATTGACGTACGTTACTTCTTCATATGCGAAGCTTATGACGAAGGAGCATTCCAACTAAAATACTGCCCATCCGGTGAGCAGTTAGCCGATATCCTAACCAAACCCCTCCAACACGTAAAATTTGAGAAATTGAAAAATCTCTTGTGCAAGACACTTTAAGTCACAAAGTAAAACTCAAGTGCTTCAAAGCACTACTAACTTTAGGTTTCGACTTGTTTGTCAACAAGCTAAACCACCAAAACTCCGCCGAAGCCATAGGCAACAGCATGCCAATTTTAGGGGGGTGTGTTGGATGTAAAAGTTGGTCACACTGCTGCCTATTGGCAGACAGCCCTCGACTGCAAATAGTGGGATAGGGGGGTGCATCTTAGTTTTGAATAAACTCAGTCTACTCCAGATCTTCCAACTGTCAAGTTCATTTATTTAATCCTCATCACAAATCACCCAGGCCACCACGTGGCAGAACTTATCTCCAACAGTCCTAACCTACCCTTACCTGCCTGCACCTAACCTACCCAGGCCTCCACTAACCTAACCGACAGTAACCCACTCGAGTCACTGATCCGCCCCTCCCTGACAGGCGCATACTGACCTAACCCAACCGGCGAATTTATAATTTTGGTCCACATGTGAAAATTACCTAAGAAACCGCTTCGGCTGCGGTGCCCCCGAGGGGAGGTTGACTCTGGTATGATGCAAGAAAGTTGTGGTCCAAATTTGAGCTTTATACGTCGAACCGTTCTCGAGAAATGGCGCGGACAAACAGACAGACAGACAAAACATTTTTGCCCTAGTCGGGCAAGGGCTTTGCTATCGCCCAGCCTACAATTATGTTTTTGATCATGATGTTGGCCAGGAGTGTCTTTACGAGACTGCGGCAAGGGAACGATGTGCAGCTGTTCAAGGGTATTTCTCTATTTCCACAATCATTTTTAGTTGATGTACGATAGTTTTGCGTCTGTATTGCTGAGAAATTCCCTTTTGCTCACAGGTCACAATGTCACCATAATGGCTTATGGACATACAGGCTCCAGGAAAACTTTTTCCATGGGAACCTGTTACAATGGTGAAGGAGAGATGGGCATTATCCCCAGAGCCCGAATTGATGTATTTGAAAAGATAAATGAGACAAACACTGAGAAAAATGATTCACAAAGGGCATGAAAGTTGTGGTGGACAGCACTAAACAGCTTGATGATATTTCAACTGACTAATGTTTTGATCGTGGTGCCAAGACCCATTTGGTTACATTGTTTGATACCTGACATCAAACAGGTGTTTTGTCCTGGCACCACGCCTCTAAACTGGGGCTTGAGATGGCATTTGTTCTGATAACCACTACTTACTCATGCCAAGCACTTGGTAATCATTCGTCTCTGCTACAACATACGTTTTAGATCGAGGGCAGACCCTGTATCTTTCCAGGCTTCAAACAGATGTGAGAGCTGTCAAAAACCTCGCTAGTAGCTTCTTCCAGATTTTCCAATTTACAGTACCAGAGTGCATCAAATGTGTGCATCGAAGGTTCAGCAAGAGCGTTAAAGCCTGATTAGCATTATGCTTGTTAAAGTTCAAAGTACGGCAAAAAATGTTCTAAAGAGCCCTTTAAAATCAATCAGGCGAGTGGAAATATTTTTGTCAATTGGTAGTGGGTATGAAGAGAGGAAACACATAATTGGTTGTTAAATATTTTATGCAGTTTATTGGAGGAAAAAATCATATTTTGTGGTACAGGGACACTGCATATGTATCAAGATTCAGCACATGAATGAATACTGCCTTGGGCCACGGCAAATCCTTAAAATTGACAAAATAGAACCCATTAGTCTTAGAAGCACGATACATGTGCAAAGGCAGATCAAATGTCAACGTGAACAAACGTGATAGAACAAAACAAATTTCATTATTGGTAACAAGAATTTTCTCAAAAATACCAGGTAGAGGTAAACCTAGATTGTTAACAGAGTAAGTAATGCATGTTCTAGTTCGATACAAAATACCATCAATTGTGACAGACTTGGGGCTGACACAATTTCTTTGAAAAACCGTAGGAACATCTGGGAAAAGTTGTAACATGTCAGTTTTAGAGAAGGAGACACGTCGAGCACTCATTCCAAATCTGTTCACAAACCCTTTACCACATAAGACACGGAAAGCAAAAGCAAGTTGTTGTTTAAGTGCAACTGAGAATGATATGTTCACTCTAGAAAAACAAACATTACTGTATCTTTTCAGAAGTCTGTGATGAGATTCAAATCGCATACTCCAATAATGAACTGGTGGACCAGACTGCAAAATTATAAAAACATAGTGCAACATATGATGATGTTTGGGTTTAAGAGTCATGCCACAAAGCTCTACATATGACAAGTGGTGTTGGGTTATCAAATAACCTAAATACTTAATGGTCCCCATTTGCAACTTGCTTGACAATAAGATCATTACAATTTCGTACAAAAATAAAAACAACTTCCAGTACTGGTTGTCAATAGGAATGTAGTTACCAATAAGTGCTGGCAGATGCTGTACAAAAACTATCATTTCATTAGCTGACATCTTTAGAGAACCTGATTTTAAACTATTTTCAGATACCAGAGGAGGTTTGTTGCTAGCATTGCTGTAACCATGACTAACAATCAGGCTGTTTAACAAATCAAGCGAAAAATACTTTTCAATGTATACAAAATTATACAGAATCTCAGTAAGATCATAATTACAAACGCCTTCAAAAACATCATGCATGATATCAATGGCATAATTGGTTGTTACGTGAAATGACTATCTCATGAAACACGCACTCCTTAATACCTGTCTGAGTCACATTATTAACTTTTAAATCTACACTGTAGTTATCAGGATTACGTAAACGGTTAACATTTTCAGAAGAAGAACATCTACAATCTTGCTTCGACATCTTGCAATAAAGGTACGGGAAAGTAGCTGTAAAACTCTCAGCAAATCCAAGGATGGAATGAAGATCCAAATTGTCAGACAGGATGAGACCACAATCAAAATAGATTCTAAATTCACCATCTGCAGTACATACGTTAATGCCATTAGAGCGCAAATCATTTACTTCAACAATGATTTTATTAAAAATTACTCTATTATTAGATACTTCAATTAAAGCATTATCTGCGCTTCGGTCCGCTGCATGAAACAGAAGCGACAAGAACTGTTTCTCAAGCATAGAAACATACTCGGGAGGCAAACACGGACACTGCGAATACATAGCCCCTAACTTGTGAATGTTACAATGTGATCCAATAGCATCACCTAAATCAACTTCATCAAAATGTAAAAAGAGAGGCAATACAAATTTCCCAACAAAATCTACGGTCTTTGACGCCCAAAGTTCTCCTTGAAAAAAATTACTCAAGATTTCATTTTCTTTTTTTTTTGTGATGTCAAATACAACTCCACAGAGGACAAAACATTCGGCAGTTCAAAAAACATTTTCAAAGTTTCCTTTATACTAATAAACTTTCCACTTACACTAGTTGTCCCCCTTCTCCCACAAACAAAAGTCAGGGGTTTAAGAAACGAACCACTCTTTACCAAACTTAAAAACCGATTGTGTTCACTTTCCTGACCCTTGAATGGTTGAGATAAAATTTTAAGAGTCTTTTTTAGTAGACAGTGTACATCCTCTGTAATATTTTTCTGATCAAGAAGGCCATCAATTAGTTTGAGAGGAATAGAGATGCATTGACTAATTAGAACAGAAGTACTGCTAATGATGGTCTTAGCCACAGAACGAGAGAGGTCTGGGTTAGCATAAAACTCCGCAATAAATTTAAGGGCACTTTCACGTAGAACAGAAAACTCAATACCCTCCTGATCCTTACTGCTAGTATCAACATTGGAAATATTACAGCCCTTCTCATCAAGTCTATCAAAATAGGATGAAGCAGCCTCTTCACAATTGTCAGAATAATTAATGTACTCTTCAGGTTCAGACACAACATAATCAACAATGGTACTAGAATCAGCAGCACCATCAATTTTAGTTGCTGGGTATGAGCAGTTAACAAGATGCCGCCTCGAACTTGAAAAATCATTTAGCACTCTATGGCAGCCTGATTGACCACAGCTCACGTGGGAATATAAATGAGACTCGCTTTGCTCGCTGGGGGCTCCGCCCCCAGACCCCCGTACAGGGCTTCGCCCTGTTGTTTCGGTTTCGGCATAACACGCTTCGCTCACCACGAGTCACCATTCCGTCACTCCGTGCATTTTACCTGCCTTGGCCAACCGGCGGCTGTCAAATGAGAAGTAGGACCTTAGTCAGTACGATGCCCGGAAAACATCGCTCTTCTCGCACGGACACAACTTCACTGGTATTTTGCCGACCGTTCTTAATGCCGCTTCCCCAGTCCAACCCTGCGCTTATCCGGCTCAAGCCTAACCCAGCCCCAAATAACCTAACCTCACCCAGACCCAAAGAACCTAACCCAGACCATAACCTAACCTAACTCATCCTAAACCACTCAAGCCCCTACAGGGCTCCGCGCTGTTGTGCTTGTATTCATTGTGAACGTATTTAAGTATCCCAATATATCGGAATTGTTATCGCTCAATCGATGTAAATTTTAAAAAAATTGTTCATAATCCAGGATTGTCAAACCGTACAAGGCAGTCTGAGGTGTACATCCTCGATACTGTTGAAACCTCGGTGGTCGAAGGACCGTTAGTAGGTATGAGGATAGTAGATATGAGAATGATGATTTTCTTATAGGTATATCCCTAAGAAATTTTCGGCGAAATTTATATTCTCCAACCATTTAGGGCGTGTGATGCATACTTAATCCGTTGTAGAAGACAAAAAAAAAAGTCGTCGAAAAATTTTGGATGGGGTTCCTGGTCCCGGTGGCTCTTTATTGGCTTAAAAAAAATTCGCAAGCCTTTTGCGATGCCCTATGCAGTGCCAGAAACCTCATCTCTATGTCACTTGGATCTAGAGTTTCTGCCTTCGTTCCCGTTTGCGGCCATGCATGGCATTACGTAGGCCACTGACACCTGCAGCAGCACCCAGGGGGTTACTTTGGTCAGTTTCCCTTTACCGCCCTGCGATGCCCTGCCGAATGCCGCGAACCGCATCGCTCCATGTCAATTTTTTCTCGAGTTACCGCCGTCGTTCCAGTTTGAGGCCATGCATGACATGATGTAGGCCACTGACACCTGCAGCAGCACCCTAGGGGTTCGTTTTATCAGTTTTTCTTCACCACCCTGCGATGTCCAGACGAATGCCGCGAACCGCATCTCTCTATGTCAGTTGGTTCTCGCGTTATCGTCGTCGTTCCAGTTTGAGGCCATGCATGTAGGCATCATGTAGGCCACTGACACCTGCAGCAGCACCCAAGGGTTAGTTTTGACGATTTTTCTGGAGTGTTGAGGTCATTTA
>CM049600.1:12294969-12572951 GCA_026979955.1 Megalurothrips usitatus
ACGCACGGAAACCTGAGGAAGTGGGGCGGACGAAGGCCATCAATGTGATTTTCCAGAGTACCGACCTCCCCCTCCCCTCCCTCCTGTTCCTCCTATGTCCCCTCCTTCCGTCCTCTCGCACTGCTCTTCCCAAGAATGAGGGATGGCCACAGTGACAAAATGTAATATCCGAACGGGTAGAGCTACAAACTTCTGAAAACAACCGATCTTTTTGTCAATATGTGCCCCGAACATTAAACTTTTATGAACGCGCAATAAAAAATTCCAGCGCCTACAGCACTAGGTCGCCTTCGTCAACTGAAAAACGAGTTTTTATATTTATTCTAACAATACTACTATGAAACGATTTCGTATTAGAACCTGCGACCCACTGTGTGCCGACTCGGCCTCTCAGACCGCGCGTCCGCGCCGACCATTTTGATAGGCCTCCTGCGACCGACTGTCACAAGGCCTGGCAGACCGCAGCCGCAGCGAGCCGGCCAGAGCGCAAAGCACGGCTAGCCATGTTGCCAACAACACGTCTCGGCAATAAAGGGTAAAACAGCCATTAGAAATATGCTCAGTTTTAGTTTAATTAGAACCGTGAAATCTAGCTCCATTGTATGCAGGATTTGCAGTGAAACGTCGTACAAAATTTTGTATTTTCAAATTTGCGAAGGCGGTAAATAATATTTAATCACGAAGTTGGCTGTACTGGAGTACCAGTCTTCCCCTTCTTGCCTGGCTTTTTTGGCGTGTTCTCTCTTCCCGCCCCAGTTCTGTGGCGCCATCTCTCGGCGTGGAACTGAAATGCGGCCGCGCGAGCGATGCTACAATGACACCCCCAGTCGGAGAAAAGAAAAGTCGACAAGCCGATGCAAAGAGGTCCGCATCGTTGACCATCACTACATTTACCTCTACTAGAGGTATCCTCCTTAAAAAAAATAGGGGTGTAGATAGATATATAGATAGATGTCATCTATCTATCCATCATCCATCTATCCATCTATTACCAATCATGGCTGTCCGGTCATGTAGAGGCATTTTCGGTAGAGGTAATGGGCCCTTCTCGATGGTACGCCTCAGACGTCATTTTACGAACAAATTTTACATGGGAGTACGATGGTGCAGATATTATGTTTGGGACCTATCTTCGTTGGGCACATGCAGGATATTTCATAGCGACCATAGCTGGTATTTGTACCTTATCCAGAGCGTCGGCCAGGGCCGTCGCATACTGGCGCACGCGCACCGCACCCAGCGAGGGCAGCCACGCGCCGAACAGAATCAGGCCGTTGATATACACGTGGATGGCAATATGGCGAACGCCCGCAAAGTTGGGGCCTCCAAGAGCAGAGAATCCGATCTCGTGCATCGGGAGCACCAGCAGGGCCACGGTTATCTGTAGCCAGAGTCGTCTCCTCAGGGCAGCAGTTCTGTTAGCCAAGGTGTAGCTGAAGATCTCTTGGCCTAAGAGCACCTAAACAATCGAACGACGGACGTTTTCGTCGTTGTAAATATTGCCACACACTGCAAATCCATATGCGTGACTGTACGCATTACTTACAGCGTGGTCTGAGACATTGGCTGATGCACGGTTCTAGGCCACGCTTAACTAACGTGCCATCGCATACCATGCATTAGCTAGTGTGTTGTCCTCACCTGGCTGTAGCGGATTGTGTATTGCCGGGGAAAACAACAAACATATCCTTATGCATGGTCTCACTCTACACATTAGCTAATGCATAGTCTCACTTTACACTTTAGCTTATGTCTGGTGCTGCTACCACATGCCTTAATGCATGGTTCTGCAAAGACGCATCACCTAAAGCGTGGTGCCGCACCAGCCTGGTGCGTGACCGCAGGCGCACCACACGCAGCGGACCCAACACAGGAACGCGACATCATTAGAAAATTGTTGCCACCATCAATTTATATACGTCATGAAAGAAGTCTATCTAAATTTGAACTTTCTTCGTGAACGATAAGTAAGCGTAATTGCACCATTGAACTGATAACAGCATGTATAACGAATATTTTTATCTGCACGGTGACGAGCAAAATCGTTTACATTGTAGAAGGTCGAACAAGTAAAGTCAACCATTTCCCAGAAGCTCGAAAATCACGTTGCAGAGATTATAAGAAACCCTTACCCCCTTCAACGTTGCATTTGAAATGTTTGAACTTAAAAGTTTTATCCTTTATTACTTACCATGAAATCTCGGCACAGGCGCTCTAGTTGGGCGAAGTGCCGGGCCTCCACCAAGAGGGTAGGAACGAGGAGCCACCCGGCTAGGTGTATGATGGAATGCGCTGCGCCGACTTTGCTTGCCCACGCTTCCAGCACGGAGGCATGCTGCACTTCGTCCAGAGACGCCAGCTTGGACCGCCATATGACCCAGGCGTCCCAAACGCCACACACGGTCAGCCCCTGCACCATCAGCACGTAGACCAGCGTGGACCTCCACGGGTGGAAGCTGATGCGCACTGCGGGGCCGCAACATCGTCAGGACGTAGGCGAAGACAAGACATGCACCCAATGACAAATGCCTGAATCAATGTCGCACTCGTCAGAGCGGGATGTCGTACACCTCGATTACCAATTTTCCGAGTAGCCAGACCGTCAACCATTGCGGTGACATATGGTGGGATGAAATGAAGAAAATATACCGCAGCGCTATCCTCTAAAATCAAGGCCAATAACCCTTTGAACTATGGAAGTGACCTGCGAATTCCTCACGTTTTTCGTTAAAAAACTAAGAAATCTTCGTAGCAATATTCGTTTAAACGAAGGTCTTCAGTTCCCAATTAATCAAACAATCTTGGTTTTATAACGACACAATTTTTTACAGTGTACATTTAGTGCAAGGTAGGCGTACGCCAGACCGCGTCGTGGCGTAACAGGCGTCGCTGAGCGCGAATCACTGTCTTGTGACGAATAAGACCCTGCGGGGCCAACCAGTCAGCAGGACGCCCTGGAGGCGTCGCTGATTCCGCCCGGTCGCACCCACGCCAACCATCCGAACGTATCTTACATCATCCTTTCGTTATGCCGCTCAACCAGTCGTAACCAACCCTTTCTTGTCTCAGCCCAACCTAACCAGGCCTCCACTAACCTTACTTTAGCGAACGCAATACTCGTTCTTTTTTTGCTACAGCATATGTAGCAGTAGCAAAGAACGAGTACAAACTAGTGTTAAAACTATAAAATGTCGACAAAGTTAAACATGACAGATGCATTATTTTCTTTTCTCCACATTAACGCAAATTAAAATAAAAGGAGCACTTTTTCGTCCATTCTTTAGGAACTTACGCGGTCGAAAAGCGATCGGCAGGACTCCGTACACGGCGACGACATAAATTGCCGGCTGGAGTCCGTCGAAGAAGTGGTGTCGCCCAATCCATAGCCGCTTTCCGCCGTATGCGCCGCTGCAAATCAGTTCTCGAAACGCGGGCATTTCTCTTGGTTCCAGAGCATTTCGCTGTCGGATACGTCGATCCGACGTTTCGCTCGTACTGAGAAAGTTGTTTTGAATTAAACGCACTCGAAACCATTGGCATAATTTTAAGAACTTAATAAACTGAAGTATTAGCGGTGAAAATTTGATACCGTACCCCGTGACACTTTTGATAGCTTGTTGCTCTTCACGTTATTCTAACACGATTGTACAGGATTTCGAAACGTCAAGTTAACCGTTAATGTCGTTGCCCTAACGTCGCTATATCCTCATTAGTGATAACGCGTTTGGGGTAGGCACACTTAAAAATAAGTCTCGAAAATCACAAAGGATCAGTTGGTAGTTTTATCAATTGGTAATTCCGACTGTCCTTTGTGAATTTCCAGAGAACCTTCAGGAATTCCCCGGATAAAATCACTTGTCACGGGGAGAATGCGTTACATTGAAGTACGATATTGTGGCTATTAAAGAACGTTATGTGTCCCCTATTGAATCTGCTTTGCCCAGCAGAGCCAATCTCAATATGGCCTACATTGGGAAAAAACGAAGGCTCAGTTGGTAAAAACGTTTCCGAAGGACTTCAGGAATTCCCAATATATTTTTAACAGTGCAATATCGCGCAACACCGAGAAAAATCACCGCTTGAGACCAGAACAAGATGTTCATGGCGGTTTTGAGAGCATTGGAAGCGGGTCGAGACTAAGGGGGCTATCACTCGACCGAAACTTCTACACATATTTTAGGATTTCCAGTTTCCGGCTCCACCGGCACCTCGGTTCGACAGACGGACTTGGCTAGCTAGGCCTACCGGAGGCGTTTGCGGGGGCCTCCGGGCCCCGCCTCGAGTCACTCGAAATGTGTCCCGTGGTACATATTTTTGTAACGATTAAAATCGCTAACCTCAGCCCGTCCCGACTCGCGACGGAGTGCGCCTTGCAAGCGCACCACACGCAACGGCCAACCCTAACCTAACAAATCGAACAATTCTCATCAAAAAGAAACAAAATTTGGAAATTGTTGCCACCGTACGTTTATATACGTCCTAAAAAAAAGTCCATCCTCCAAATTTGAACTTTCTCCGTGAACGATTGGAGAGCGCACATACGTCTGCCCGCCAGACTGCAGCATCAGACTATAAGCCGGGTTCCTCCGTTTCTACCGAAACGGGACGGGCTAAAAAGTAGTTATTTTACGAAGTTTTCTTGATGAATT
Organism: Megalurothrips usitatus; assembly: GCA_026979955.1. Classification (NCBI taxonomy): domain Eukaryota; kingdom Metazoa; phylum Arthropoda; class Insecta; order Thysanoptera; family Thripidae; genus Megalurothrips; species Megalurothrips usitatus. The sequence continues at coordinate 12,299,619 of CM049600.1, forward strand.
TAGTTTCTTTAAAATGTCGTTCAAAAACAATCCCTTACAGTGTGTGCGAAAGAATCAAGCCACCCTTGTAAAACTGGTGGGATGACGAAGAGCTTGTGTTGGTCTCAACGATGAGACGCCAAGAAGCCCACAGGTGGACTGCAGTGGATCGGCAGTTGGACGACAGGCACACCGCCGTCAGACCGCGGAAGGGATGGTCTCTGGACGGTCTTCAGAGGGAACGATACACCCGGCCAGGCCGCTCCGCGAGGTGTTTCTGTGTCACTTTACAACAGCGCCAGTCGTTTCGTATAGGACGAAACGATCTGAAAATTTGTGACCGAGTAGATGAAGCTTCATTCTATCCAGTACTAATTTTCTCCCGTCTGGGAAATTCCCCAGTTTTCCGGAAAACTCGCCCATGTTTGCCTTAGGATTTCTCGTCTCTCAGGGGGAATATTAAAAATCCGGGCGAGTACTGCCCTCGGCGCACTTTTTGTCTGTCCGCCGCTGTGCTTACTATGCCGACAACATCTTGATCAGTGGGCTTGTCATTTGATTTCTAGCCGAGCGTGTCGTGGTCTTCCCGGAGCGTGTTTCGGAGCCTGCTGGGCCGTGTCGAGCCGCGCCAGCTGGAAGGCCGGATCCCCCCCTCACCGCGCCACCCCGCACTTGCCTAGGACATCCCCTGTTTTCCTCACCCCCGCACCCGAAGGGTCCCCCGCCGGCCCGGGCCAGCCCCGAGCTGATGATTTGAGTGGCAGCTACCGTGCCGGCTACCTGCACTGTGCACAACTGCCGAGCCCGAAAAGCTCCGTCGCCTGCAGTGCTGGGCATATGCGTGCGAGAGAGAAACGAGATGAACAGCTTTTGAAACACTCACGGCTGCGGACGGACAGGCGGCACCTGCCGTCTGGCTCGTCTGGCCCAGACCAGGGCTCGACATCTCCCAGAAAAGTCAAAGTCAAAATTTTCAAGTGAAAAATGACCTATTTTGACGCACGCCGTTGCCTGGTGGGCTGTGTGTGCATCAGACTGTCGACTAGCATGGCAGTCGACACCGGCCAGCAGACTCGTTCTGGCACCTTTTCCCTTCCCGTTTTATCGTCTTGTCTGCGTCTCGCCTCACGCTCGTCCCGATTTTACAAGACGAGCAAAGATTCTTTTTGCCCCCCCCCCCCCCCCCCCCCGGGCACCAAAAATATTTAAACAACAATCTGAGACCATCAACTTTGACCTGTGAAATCGGCGCGAACAGCGTCCTTTAAGTCCTTATGAGGCTGTTGCAGGAGTCTGAAACATTGCAAGTCCTCTGCCCGGACATGAACGTGCGTGCTAGCACTTACCGTAGGACCGTATACGGAATCTCAGACGGGCTTTGTTTCCCACATAGTTGTTGACATAGAAATCCAACATGGCGGACGTTACCTATCAACGTTTGTCTGCACCCGCCGCGAAACATTCATACCGGATACAGATATGGAAGTCATCATCTTCTTTTTCTTTGGTTCCGGTAGGCTTGTAGTGAAACAAAACACCATATTATCACCCCGCCCTCACATACGGCGGTTAATCGGCAGCTGTCAAAATTCCACTACTTTGGCCAGTGGTAGAACCACCTCCCTGCGCTGCCCAGGGAAGCTTCTACGTGGTGGCCACGCCCGCCGAAAGTAGGGGCCCAAACGACGACTTCAGCGGGTTTCGATCCCACGCGGGAGGACCGTACAGGGCCCCGGAGGGATTACTATCACCGGGCTCGATACCGCAGAGCTACCACACTCCGTGCTGAAGCGACGCGGTGGGACGTGTTCTGTCGACAGTGACAGGCTGCTCCCGTAGTGAGCAGCGCCTCGCCCTCCCGTCACACGCCTCATTGTACTCGATTGTGGTCTTGTTTTCCACGTGTCCACGTGAATCGCCCTTCGTCGAAAAGAAACCCCGACAGCCCTTACCCTTTATCTCGCAGCATAACAACGTGTTGAAATGCCGTGAACGTCTGCAACCGTCACCGGGTCACCGACTACTGTTATCGAAGGTTCCAGGCATGGTGCACCCTCAGGGCAGGCCGATCGCAGCCGCGGCGTGTGGGCGGAACGGACTGCCGTCGTAATCTAGTGGGCGGACAGTTCCGACACCATCACAATAACTGCCGCGATCGTAGAAATGTGAGGTTGAAAAAGAAAAGGCAGGCCTCTACTTTCTGGCGTATCTGCCAACTTTTTCCATTTTTCTGGAAAAAAAGTGCTCGGAACAGAAGTCTTAAACCTCGTACGAAGGGCTCGGCTTAGGCCACGTGTCGTGGCGTAACAGGCTTCACTGTCAAACCTCTGCTGTAAAATGACGATGAAAAAATTGGTCAACATTTTCCTGTTATTTAACGACTTTCCCTGTATTTACCGAGATTTGACAGGACATTTCTCGTATTTTTACGACCGCACCCAGAAAAGTTAGGTATTGTCACAAGTCCCAAGAACATTAGGGACTTGAATGCCCCAAGTCCCTGAAGGCATTGGCAGAAGCATATTGGCATTACGGCAATGCCTAAAATGCGATGGCTATGCCGCTTCCTGGCATTCATTTTGTTCTTGTCGACAGACGTCGCGATCAAGAATATTGGCCTTAGGCTGCTTGGGAACGGTGTTCTTGACATCAGGCAGGTACTCAAGGGGGAGTGAGGGAGTCAAGGGCGCGGGATGCCACTCCATCCCCCGTAAAAGGTGGGCATGTCCACGCCACTCGCCTGAATGGAGTGTCCCGGAGTATAGCTTGAACGGAAACGAGAACACAAGAGTCACAAAAGCGGATACACGGAAACCTACGAGGAGTGCCGCAGCACAGAGTAGCTCTACCGCGGGTGGAACTCCACAGCGGCGCGAGCTAAGCCTCCAGTAGTTTTAAGTCAGCTCGTGGTGGGCGGTATCGCGGTGGCGATACCCTCTGCAGTAGTACCCCCCGTAGGTCTCCGTATCCGCTTCTGGGTTTTTGTATTCTATTCGTTTCTGGTCCCATTCGAATCACAAAATCGGACCCGGTATGAGGGGAGTATCTCCGCTGAGGGCGTCACCCACGAGCCGAACGAAAAGAAATTTCGAGGCTTAGCTCTTGCTGCTGATGTGTCACGGCCATTTGGTAGGGTCAGGCCACCACGGCAGCACTCTGCGCGGCCGGGAGAGGCTCCTCGCCAGGCCGCCCGGTATTGACTTCGTAAGATACTGGTAGTCCCGGAGTGTGCAGAATTAAATTGAAGTGTGGTTGGAACTATGACGGGGAAGGCCATAGATGGGCATGGGGGTAGTGCGAGCAGGCGCCACCAGGCGTCACACTAGCACACACGAGCACCAACTGTTGGGAACTCAAATTATCTACAGCAGCGATTCTGTTGCCACTAAATCCTAGACGTAAATTTCTAACATAGCGCGAGTAATGTGGCACTGCTGATTCTGACGTTTAGGAAGGCTGGGAAGAGCGCCACGACAATGGTAGACGAGGGACAGTTCTCGTATGCGCTGGCGAGCGCGGGCAGGCATGCCCTGCTGTTGGGGACCTAGCTCCTGTGCATTGTTGCAAGGCGGTGACTCCGCCTGTTATGATGCAAGAAGACGTCAGTGGGTCATCAACAACCAATCGCTTTCAAGCGAGTGAAGCGGTTGATTGTGGAACTACGTCCGCGGTGTATGTGTACATCCACTATCAATGTTATTGTTGAGCCCTTGTGTGCTGGTGTTCCCATCAAATGTGCTGTGCTGACTTTCGCTCTTGACAAATAAATTTGTGGATGAATCGACTTTTGCAGCCGTGAACTTCCTGCATATTCTTCTCGAAATTCGATACGTAATTCGATACTTTAGCTATTGAGCACTTGAAATTATACACACCAAATGGCATGAAACAATTTTGTCCTATAAAATGTTTCGTTTTTAAACAAAACATAACTGAGATACAATTTGTAGCATAATTATGGGGCAAATTATATTTTGCATGCTACAATTTCTATCCTACCTTTACGTTACAAAGTGTCTGAATGCCATGTTTTGTTTTAAAATGTAACATTTCATTGGTCAAAATTGTCCCTCAGACATTTAGAGTGTAGATAAACATTGACATGTGTTGAACAAGGCGATCTACTCTTGTGCTCATGTGGGCGCCGTGCATACATGACGTCTTCTATTTTTGGCTACTTTGCCTCCCCCCTCTCACACAATGACGTACTTTTTACATGTTGATAAGAAAAGTGCTGGAACAGCGCATGATTCTACTTAAAGATTCTTTTGCAAGTTAACGAATCTTTCTAAAAAAGAACAAATTGGAAGTTTAAATTAGAAACATTATGGTATTAGCCCCGTGGATTGGTCTGCCAGCCCGGTAAGCGTCCAGCTACTGCTACTGGGCAGCCCTCGGTGACGCAGCCGCTCGCGCTTAGCTCGTAACACAACCTACGTCATCCATACCTCCCTCTCAGAAGTGATGACGTCTTTATGCACGACGCCGCGCGCAGCTTTTGTCGTGATCCGTAGAATCGTTACTTTCGTGCTCATTCCAGTTCCTATCACACAAAATGGCAAGTGACAATTTTGTCCATGAGCTGGGGCCCGATTTTTAGCACATCTAAAGCTAGAGACAGTTTTTTATCCGAAAAGTACAAAAAAATTGTTCTAAACGAGATGTCTAGTCCCCAGATTTCCTGAAGGACACGATTGTCCTTGGATATTCAGAGTGAAGGTAACAGAGTGCGGCATCGATATTTAATCGTTTATTAGGAAACTAATTTATGTGTTTTTCTGCAGTGTCCAACGTACTGGGTGGTCTGTGCTATCGGTGTGGAGGAGCTGTAACAGGTGGCCTGCTGATGCAGCCCTGCTGGTTACAACGTCGTCATGTGCAGGTTAGCAGTTCATGTAGGGAGGGGAGGGGTCTCAACGGTTTTAACGTAATGCCACGGATTCTCAGTCGTTTGAAATATTGCGGGGTCAGGGCCAAAATAAATAATTTATTAATAAAAATTAAGTTAATTTAAAGCAATTGTTTGCTATGATGAATTTTTCGCTTCGGCCTCCTTGGCCGCGGACCTTGACGATCTCCTGGCACCTACACAAAAAAAAGAAAGAGTGCAATGTGAAATAAATTGAAGCGTTCGTTTAAATGAGCTGGGATTTTAGAAATGAACCAATGTTTTAAAACAATCTTGGCGAGTAAAAAAATTGCTTTTAAAACGCGCGAGGGAAATGTAACGCGTGTAAAACAATTTCTTATGATGATGAAAATGGTATGCTTACCGATTTCATGAGTCGAAAGCTTCGCCATCTTGACTGGCGGACCATTCTCGTCTTCTCTTCTCTTCACTACCTCCTCCTCTCTTCTCTTCACTTCCTCCTCCCTTCTCTGCACTTCCTCTTCCCTTCTCTTAACTTCCCCCTCTCTTCTCTGCACTTCCTCTTCCCTTCTCTTCACTTCCTCCTCCGGCCTATGTTCTTCTTCCTCTCTCCTCTTCTCCTCCCGCCTCCTGGCCCTAACTTCCTTTGCATGCTTTTTTCTCTTCTCCTTTCTGTCTTCTGTTTTGGAACCACCTGCATTGAGAAAGCAAACGTTAGAACTTAATAATAAAATTCAAGGTGCACAGTTCAATATCGATTGTGAGTACTTACCACCGTCTTTTACGGCTTCCTGTCGAAACTCCTGCTGCCGCTGTCGACGCCGTCTGCGGCGGAGCGTCGTGGCAGACACTGTAATCAACAACAAAGTGATTTCAAAAAACACTCTAAATGTCCATGGGACAATTTTGTCCAATGAAATGTTACGTTTAAAAAAAAAACAACACTGGGACAATATGTAGTGTAAAGGTGGGACTAGTAGTAACATGAGAGATACGATTTGTCCCATAGTTATGCCGCTAATGTTATGTTTCGTTTAAAAACGAAACATTTTATCGGACAAAATTGTCCCATGACATTAAGTGTGAAAACAAGCTGGCCCATCCCACCGTCAAACCTCGGCGCCACTTCCGCTCCGCTGGCACATCGGTTTGACAGCGCACCACACGCAACGGCCAACCCTAACTTAATAAATTCAACAACTGTCATAAAACGGAAAGGCGACAAAATTTGAAAATTGTGACCACCGTACATTTGTTTACGTCACAAAAGAAGTCTATCCTCTAATTTTGAACTTCCTCCTTAAACGATAAGTCAGCGCACACACGTCCGCCCGAACGAACGGTCGACATCAGACTATATGCCCGGCTCCTGTCCGTTTCTACCGAAACATATCGGGACGGGCTAAAAAGGGCAGTTTCTGAAATACTTAGGTGTTTGAGAATTGGAATCATTCCCGATAGGAAAGCGTTGCAATCGCGGTCTTGAGCTAAGACTACGATAGATCACAAATCTTAAAGAATACGCGTAGCCAGGTTCTCTTCTGGCAGCACACTCATTTCCTGCATACACACCTCAAATCCTGTTCTTATTTGTGTATGAGGCAGGCGAGGAATAGCGCACACCATCCGAAACCACCCTCTCGTAGCGGGGTCGGCAGAAGTGCCCTCCACCTGAAGCTGGAGGCCACACTTAGTCATGTGCTCATGGATGGCCTTTCAAACAAAAAATACGTGTCGTTAGTAATTGTTTGGGCGTTGCGTAGGTTTGAAGCCCGACTGTACTGTCATCCGCCCCGGTAACACTGAAGGGGAACTCTACTTACCTTCAGGTGGTGCCATATACAACCGGATATGTTTAGTGGCGTACGTGGGTATGTTGCCTTCCAGGCGGCATGGATAGCCTCTTCCCAGTCCATCACGAGGTTCCTGGCCCTACACCCATTGTCCTTGAGGACCTCTAAAACGGCGCGGTATGCGGACGTTGTTTTCGCCGTCATGACGGCGAAGCAGAAAGGATGATACTGGTGCGAGAAAGGCGAAAATGTGGAGTGAAATGAAAGATGCCACTCATCGTAGATATTTTTTAGTGCATGATTCCGCAGAGGCGTAGCCAGGGGGGGGGGGGGGCTATAACCGTAGACCAGGTTAGGCAACCCGCTTTGAAACGCCTGAATGTAGGCTAAAAGCGCAGCATATCACGCCCGGAAACCGAAGTCTGGCTAGGCCCCTGCTGAAGCGTGACCATTTAACTTACCCGTCCGTATGCCAGCATTGAAGCGATAAACACCTGCATGGCAGCATCAAGGAATGGGGTGAGCTCAATGGTCCCATCGCTGACTATGTATGTGTCGTTGCGGATCATTGCCATGATCCGCTTCGACACATACACCAAACTTTCTTCTCCCGGTGCTCCGACGATGCCATGAAAGAAGAGCTCATCGTCATCATAGGTCTTTCCTGGGGGCGAGAAAAAAAAACCTATTACCTTACAAGGGCGAAATAAGTACGGACCGTTCAATTTCAGGTGAATCGAATAAAACATTCATGGCACCTCGACAACACTGGGACAATGTGTAGTGTAAAGGTGGGACTAGTAGTAACATGAGAGATACGATTTGTCCCATAGTTATGCCGCTAATGTTATGTTTCGTTTAAAAACGAAACATTTTATCGGACAAAATTGTCCTATGACATTAAGTGTGAAAACAAGCTGGCCCATCCCACCGTCAAACCTCGGCGCCACTTCCGCTCCGCTGGCACATCGGTTTGACAGCGCACCACACGCAACGGCCAACCCTAACTTAATAAATTCAACAACTGTCATAAAACGGAAAGGCGACAAAATTTGGAAATTGTGACCACCGTACATTTGTTTACGTCACAAAAGAAGTCTATCCTCTAATTTTGAACTTCCTCCTTAAACGATAAGTCAGCGCACACACGTCCGCCCGAACGAACGGTCGACATCAGACTATATGCCCGGCTCCTGTCCGTTTCTACCGAAACATATCGGGACGGGCTAAAAAGGGCAGTTTCTGAAATACTTAGGTGTTTGAGAATTGGAATCATTCCCGATAGGAAAGCGTTGCAATCGCGGTCTTGAGCTAAGACTACGATAGATCACAAATCTTAAAGAATACGCTGTTCTTAACGCTTTCGATCATTTGGGATACTGACACGCCAGCTGATACTGTATCGGTTTCTGTTTTTTTTTTTAATTTTTAGACTAAATTTGCAAGGCGCCTAATTAAAAATTTTCATAGTCCGCCAAAGCAGTATTTCCTAATAATTGGATGGCAATATCAGTGTTTCGGATCGGTCGGGTTGGGCTGTACCCGACAAATCTTCCGGCTCAGCCCAACCCGACCGATCGGAAACACTAGGCAATATCCGACATCGTAAAACTGCTTGCCCTGCGTCTGAATTGTTCGAAGTAGTATGCGCGTGTTATGACGTAGAAGTAACTTGCAATGACTGGTGTACTCACGTTCGTCCTGGGCTTGGGGCGACGCAGGGGGCGACGCAGGGGGCGACGCAGGGGGTGACGCAGGGGGCGATGCCGGGGGCAATGCCGGGGGCAATGCCGGGGGCAATGCCGGGGGCAATGCCGGGGGCAATGCCGGGGGCAATGCCGGGGGCAATGCCGGGGGCAATGCCGGGGGCAATGCCGGGGGCAATGCCGGGGGCAATGCCGGGGGCAATGCCGGGGGCAATGCCGGGGGCAATGCCGGGGGCAATGCCGGGGGCAATGCCGGGGGCAATGCCGGGGGCAATGCCGGGGGCAATGCCGGGGGCAATGCCGGGGGCAATGCCGGGGGCAATGCCGGGGGCAATGCCGGGGGCAATGCCGGGGGCAATGCCGGGGGCAATGCCGGGGGCAATGCCGGGGGCAATGCCGGGGGCAATGCCGGGGGCAATGCCGGGGGCTCTTCTAGTGGCTCTTCTAGTAGTGGCTCCACCAGTGGCTCCACCAGTGGCGGTGATAAAGGTGCCGGGGCCGTGCGCGTCACAAAGTATAGCAGCAGTTAAAAATGTTCTTGCCCCTAGGCCATTAAAGACGGTCGTTAGTTGTGTACATACGTGTGGGAGGTGCGGGAGGGTCGTCCGGCTCGTCCCAATGGAAGTCGGCGGTTCCGGACGTGTGGGGCACCACCAGGGCGTCACCGGCACTGCAAATGATGAAGTTAAAGTGTAAGTTCGGAGCGTCTAAAGTGAACTGTCAAGAGTGGAGTGTCTTGTGTAAGGCCGTTCTGCTTACCATGGCACGTGCATGTCCCACACGCGCAGCACCTCAAGGTGGTCCCTGAGAGACAGTGACGCCATGTCGAGGAACTCCCTCACAGACTTGTGTTTTGCAAAGTCGGCCTTTGCCTCCATGAAATCGCGGTCAAATGTGAGGGCCAGGTTTTCTTTAGGGATTGTGCGCCGTCGGCGCCGCTTGTTCTTTTCGTTGTGGATGCGGCGCAGCTCCCGGAACGCGTCCTGCTCTACTTTTCTGATGATCACTGACGAAAGAAAAAACGCCGGTTATTATCGACGCGAAACTTAGGAGGAAAAATGCGAAGGTAATTGGACAGTGGTTCATTTAACTTACAGTTAAAGGAGCTAAAATGGGGGTGCTTCCTGGGGAGCTTGGAGTTGATCGTGCGGTTGAGGCTTTCTTCCCCACCTGAGACGGTCAGGCTGCGGTTGTTCATGGACAACTCTTCCGGGAGAATGGAGCCCTCAATCCATTCTCGCCGGAAGTAGCTAGTCGGAAAAATGCACAGGACACCAATTAGCAAGACGGCAGAGGATTGGTTTGGAAAGAGATATGCATGTCTTGTTCAACTCCTGACTTTTACAAAATTCAGTGTACTTACCCCATGAACACCGCTGCCTTAGCCAGGTTCTCTTCTGGCAGCACACTCATTTCCTGGATACACACCTCAAATCCTGTTCTTATTTGTGTATGAGGCAGGCGAGGAATAGCGCACACCATCCGAAACCACACTCTCGTAGCGGGGTCGGCATAAGTGCCCTCCACCTGAAGCTGGAGGCCACACTTAGTCATGTGCTCATGGATGGCCTTTCAAACAAAAAATACGCGTCGTTAGTAATTGTTTGGGCGTTGCGTAGGTTTGAAGCCCGACTGTACTGTCATCCGCCCCGGTAACACTGTAGGGGAACTCTACTTACCTTCAGGTAGTGCCATATACAACCGGATATGTTTAGTGGCGTACGTGGGTATGTTGCCTTCCAGGCGGCATGGATGGCCTCTTCCCAGTCCATCACGAGGTTCCTGGCCCTACACCCATTGTCCTTGAGGACCTCTAAAACGGCGCGGTATGCGGACGTTGTTTTCGCCGTCATGACGGCGAAGCAGAAAGGATGATACTGGTGCGAGAAAGGAGAAAATGTGGAGTGAAATGAAAGATGCCACTCATCGTAGATATTTTTTAGTGCATGATTCCGCAGAGGCGTAGCCAGGGGGGGGGGGGGGGGGGGGGGGGGCTATAACCGTAGACCAGGTTAGGCAACCCGCTTTGAAACGCCTGAATGTAGGCTAAAAGCGCAGCATATCACGCCCGGAAACCGAAGTCTGGCTAGGCCCCTGCTGAAGCGTGACCATTTAACTTACCCGTCCGTATGCCAGCATTGAAGCGATAAACACCTGCATGGCAGCATCAAGGAATGGGGTGAGCTCAATGGTCCCATCGCTGACTATGTATGTGTCGTTGCGGATCATTGCCATGATCCGCTTCGACACATACACCAAACTTTCTTCTCCCGGTGCTCCGACGATGCCATGAAAGAAGAGCTCATCGTCATCATAGGTCTTTCCTGGGGGCGAGAAAAAAAACCTATTATCTTACAAGGGCGAAATAAGTACGGACCGTTCAATTTCAGGTGAATCGAATAAAACATTCATGGCACCTCGACAACGGCTAAAGATATCAACAGCAGATAGCAGAAAAAAATAAACTAAAAAATGTTATCTTATAAGAGACCGAAGTGATGCAAATATGGTTACCAAAATATTTCGTTAAGCATTGAGAAGATCGTGAAGTGACGAAATAATTATGTGACGGAGTGATAGTCATCTATGTGCAAGACCTGCAGCTGAGAAGAAGAGCTTTCTCCTGAATCAGGAGATTGCTTACAAACTTGGGTATCTCAGTTGTTACCTTTGTAAGTACTTTTATTCTTTCCAACTCGTCCAACTTGCCCCTTAATCTGTCAATGATTGAGAAAGGATACCTAAGAGATGGACACATTTCAGGCTTTACAGTAGGATCAATCAGAATGCTGACGGGTTGTTCGAATTGCCCTAGGCCTGAGAACTGTTTATTGTATCTTGTGATTAGTTGTTCTTTGGTTTCCAATCCAGGTGCAGTGCTCACATTAAGATCATTCACACACATGGTATGGTGTGGTACTCTGTTTATCAACTTTAAGGCAAGACATGTGGCAATACTCAGTAATGGTCTGGATTCGGCACTGGAGATAAAAAAAGTCATCACACTCAATCTTAGCGCCATGTTTAGTCTCAATAGAGAAATATACAGAGCCTTCAGGCCTTGTAACGACTTTTCCATGTCCAACTAATTTAGTGGACGATGGGTAGACTTTATAATTTTGTCCTTCACTGATGGATTGCAATATCTGAAGTGGTAAGACATTCACTTCTGCACCTGGATCTAGTTTAAACTTAATAAAGTGTTTACCCTGAATCTTAAGCGTTTCACTGAACTCCCTTGGATACAGGCTTTGATCTAACGACGGAACAGGTCTACTCTCATTAGAACTCTCAATCCGAACCATGTTGACATACCTCACCTCTTCATTGGAAGGAGAGTCGGAGAAGTCACTGCAAAGCAGTTCATCCTCTTCCTGTTGCGTCACATTGTTCATTCTCCTTGGTTGAGTCGATGAGCGACTTGATCCAGGACGACTTGATGAAGGGCCAGCTTCCTGCTGGAATTGATTGGGACGATTCCTGCAGACTTTTGGAAGGTGGTGTAACCCCTTGCACTTGTAGCACTGTTGGCCATGTGCCGGACAGTTTCTAGCTTCATGGACCGTTGCACATTCTCTACAGTGATATTTAAACACTTCAGAGGATTGGCCATGCCGTGGGCTTCTGCCCTGCCTGTTACCCTGGTATTTGTTCTTGAACTGAGTGTTCTTTCCGACACCATGTGGCTTGTTGCCATGTGGTTTGTTGCCATATGGCTTTTTGGTTGTCCGATGGCCAGCATGGGTTTGGACATGGTCCACAACCCTTTCCTTTGGCTCATGCTGGCCAGCTGCTTCAGCAGCCTTGCACAATTGGACTACTTCGTCCAGAGGAACCAGGGGCTTAGCCCTGATAGCCTCTGCCAGCTTCTTGTCAGTTGTGCCCCAAACAATTTGGTCCCTGATCATCGAGTCGTTCAAGCTGCCGTAATCACAATCTTTTACCAATAGTTGCAGGTCAGTCAGCCAAGTTGTAAACTCTTCACCGTTTTTCTGTGTTCTGTTTCTGAAGGACTCACGACAGTAGATTACATTTTTCTTTTCAGACACGAACTTTTGGAATTCAAGTACCACTGCATCGTAATTTCGGGATTTATCTTCGTAGCCAGTAGTTTCATTTGTCTCAGGGTCAAGTCTAGGGGTTTTGGCTAGGCGGTCCTTGAATGTGTAATACACTTCAAAGGCATCGTCGCCTGCTTCGCCAATGAGGAGGGCCCACTTTAATTCAGGTGCCTCATTGCTAGACTTGATTGCAAGGAGAAATGTTTCAAATTTTTGAATAAATCTTGTCCATGATGCCGCTATATTCTTGCATTTTAAGTTCACCGGCCCCGGTTTGCTCACCGCGGAGGCATGCACATAGGCTGTCATTTTCTTGCTTGGTCTCACTTCTCACTCACTGCTAATCACTCGATTCACTTCACTATTTTCCTAAAGTTCTTACTTAACACACTTTTTTTTTAACGGAGCGACTGCGCCATGTTTTAGTTGTTATTCGTCGTATGGGTAGGTGGATGTGCTTAGATAAATTAACAGGCAAGGGCTAGACTAGGAATGACCTTTATTTGAATACCGGAAACAAGGTAGCCGTGGTCACGTTACTTCCAGTCACGTGATTGGTCCACCTGACCATAGTCAGTGGTGCCAACATAGAACAATGTACAGCAAGCGAGTAGGCACGGTAGTAGGAGGTGCTGCGGAGACAGCCCACGCTTCCCTGGAATCTTGTACCCGTCCTCGTTCGTTCCAGAAAATTTGAAATGCAAAAAGCGCCACGGATTCGGAAGTTTGGAAGAAAACCCCAGATTTTGCACCCCGTCCGAAGTCTGGGCGAGGCCTCGTTCGAAACGACCACCGTCCCCTCGATTTCAGGCCGATTTCACGTCTTCGGCGAAAATTTTACCTCGGCTATGGGTTCTCCTTCCCGATTAATAGGGGGTCCTCAGAGGTCGATTTTGTTGCAAGAGCCCCCCTTGTATGAAATCTCGTGAAATTTTTCGATTTTTTCGAATTTAAGGGTGCAAGTTGCTAAAAATGTGCCGTTTTCGGACTTTTTCCTGCATGTCGGCGTTTTAGCGCATCCGACGCACCAAACCGCACGTCGCTGGGCCGTGTGGAAGTGGTCGATCTTTTGCATGAGAAGTGAGTGAGTACTGAGTGGCGTTATGGTGGGGGAGGTGGCGGTGGAAAAATGGAAAAGTACAAAGTTACAAAAGATACAAGCATTACAAAACAAAGATCAACAGATCAAATCCAAGAAACAGGTACGCACAAATAACATTTTTTTTTTCGTGTTTGAATAGTGTATCTTATTATTCTGAGTGTTTAAGATGTAATTTGACAGAGAAAGATACTTTATTTAAAAGTAATGTCAGTGCCAGATATCGTCTATGGCACTACTGTAAATTAGTTGTATCAGTGAACGTCCCATGGTTATATGGTGATTTTTAAGATGAATGTGCGTCTCAACAGCCCGGGCCAGGGCAATATTCGTTCTTTTTTACTCTACTTGCGGGCTTATCTGCGGGAATTAATTTGAACTTTCATATAAATTTCACGCCGTCAAAACTTCATTTTTGAGCACAACCTGGGTAAAGAACGAGCTTCTTTTTAGCATCATTGATGCCGGATTGTCTTCTTGTTTAATTTAAGGTATGAGGACTTCGTTTGGGCCAGGCATAAGTTTTGGCGTAGTTTCCATTTATTTCGAGTGAAAAGGCTACTTTTAGTGTAGCCTGAACCACTCACTTTGTCATGCGTGGGCCTAGCTCTGCTGCGGGGCGTTCGCACTGTTGTGGCCGGCACCGCTGACTCCTTGGTGTGTCTCGAGCCATCTACAATGGGGGCGGTCATAGGAAGGTCGATGTTGAAATTTCGAGTTCGACATATTAGAAAAGTTGGCCTGCCCTACCAAACGACCAAAAAATTTTTTTTTCGGAATTTTCGGACCTCTTTTGGGGGTTCTGCAAGAGCCATTTGTAGTGCGCTTAAGCAACCCGCAAAGCACCACTTTTTCGCCCGTCCTCTCGATAAAGTGCGGGAAGACGGTGCTTTTTCGGCTTAGTTATGGTAGGGCCTTGTTGGAGAGGTGTCTGGGTAGTGACCGAGGCCGTCAGCAGCATATGGATAGCTAATTTTATTAGTTGTAGTAGCTAATGTTTTAGCTGTCTAGGTAAGGTATTAGCATAATCAGCTAATCACTTTGCCATGCAGCAAAAGGTTAGTTGCACTAGCTAAGAAATCAGCTATCCATATGCTGCTAATGTTTCTTTCTGCGTTTGGGTTGACTCAGTGCCCTGCATCACCGTTGTTGCACCACATCTATTCCCCGGCACCCTTTGGGGCTCCTAGGCCCCCAGACACCCATCTAGCACCATCACGACCACTGCCGACACCCGCATTTCGATGCGTGTCTTTAAATGGGTATTTAAAATTCTGTGCACAGTTCAGAAAAAAAAACTGAGGCAGCACTGTAAAAAGCGACATGAAAATACATGTTTTCAATACTAGATTTTCGCCGAAAATTATGGTAAATTTCATGTTCACAAAATTTTAAGTTTTATTTTTCATGATCACGCGATAGGTTGGGTGTTTAACGACTTACAGTGACTTTACAGTACTTAACAGTGACGCCCGTATCGTCACGATCTTCATCTAAGGCTGCTTTATCCATTCCAAATGCGACTAAATTGCGTTAATTGGAGGTCCCGCTGAACACAACGATAGCGCGCTGGCGCGCTAGGGCGGGCTGCGACAGGCCAGACAGGCTGAAGGCGGGGAGGGGTGCGGCGACGCGGCTGCGCAGTCTCCAGTACTGCCAACGTGTGGACCACTTTGGCCCACGCAAGGAAGTGTGGAGATGGTCCACACTTGGATTTGAAGTGCATCGATGTTGCCTGCTCACCTTTGAGGTACTGAATCCTGAATGGGTTTGAATGCGTTTAAATATAAATGAATAATGATGAATATCGGTGAATATTAATGAATGTTGGTAAATATTGGAGAATACCCCCTCGAATATTGATAAATTTTACAAATATTTGTGAATATAAGTGAATATTGGGAATACTTGTAAAAATGGACGAGTATTTTCAATATCGGGAATAGAGGTCATCCATAAAGGATGTCCTGGTATTTAAGGGGGGGGGGGGGTAGAAATCGGACATTCGTCGTAAAGTCGTTCATGATTCCAAAAAGAGCCGGGAATCGAACCCACGACGCTCAGTGCGCTACAGTAGAGCTACCCCGCCCACACCGTCTGACGCTGCGCCGCAACCCTGGCTGCCATACGCTTGCGCTGCCGCCCGCTCCGGATAGACATCGCCTCAGCTGAGCACGTCATGTCGTCCCTGGGACTAACAGTGCTACGTTGTGCTATGTTGAAAGTACACACCAGATTGGCGCTTGCAAACTGTTTCTTATGCGCGCTTTTTTGAAAACTGGACGTCTAAAGGGGGGGAGGGGTGGTCTTAAGGGGGACGTAGCGCTGGCCGCGCGGCCCGCTCCGGCCGCTGTCCGCAGCGCGCTCGGAGCGCTGTGCAGGCGTTTACTATTTTAATGATATTTCAGCCGCCATTTGACGGATTGTCGTGAAACTTCGGCGACGGGTTCTTGAAACATGCATCTCGGCGCCTATATCAATAAATCGTTTAAAATTTATTTAAAAATACCTTTTATCGTTACGTACAGTGCTCGTCACCGTGACTGACTGGTAATTGAGTTTGCGGCGAGAAAATGAGAAAAATCGCGTAACTAGGTTGTAGATACATGTTTTGTCTATCAGTCTGCCAAACGGGGTACACCCAGAGCCAACCGTTTGTTCATAATGTTTAAAACGCCGAGGTACTGCACACGCGGTTTTGCGCGGTCTCCGGCCCGGAGGGCTAGGCGCGGCTCGCCACGGCCACGGCGTCCCCCGCACCGCGCCTCCACCCGCCCCGCCCTGCGGAGGGTCCGCCTGTCCTCCGTCACGCGTCTGCCTGTCTTCCACCCGCACAATGCGCGGCGACTGCGGACGGACCGTCACCGTCTCGGCGGTCCTGGCCCGCGGCCGGCCGGCCGGAGCTGTGGCGGCATGCGCGCCTCCCCTCCAAATAATGCTACAAATACGATTCAAAAACGTATCTGTGCCTCCGCGAGGCGCTGGGAACAGCGGACGCGGTTTCAAAGTTGTAAAATCATAACATCAAAATTTGGCTATCGGTACTGAGGAAAGGCTCTCTCTGTTGTGGCGGTGAGGGTTCGGAGGTCCACACAATAGCAGTGCGAGTCGCGAAGGCAATACAAAGGGACAATAGAGCGGGCATTTCCTCAGTACCGATAGCCAAATTTTGATGTTATGATTTTACAACTTTGAAACCGCGTCCGCTGTTCCCAGCGCCTCGCGGAGGCACAGATACGTTTTTGAATCGTGTTTGTAGCATTATTTGGAGGGGAGGCGCGCATGCCGCCACAGCTCCGGCCGGCCGGCCGCGGGCCAGGACCGCCGAGACGGTGACGGTCCGTCCGCAGTCGCCGCGCATTGTGCGGGTGGAAGACAGGCAGACGCGTGACGGAGGACAGGCGGACCCTCCGCAGGGCGGGGCGGGTGGAGGCGCGGTGCGGGGGACGCCGTGGCCGTGGCGAGCCGCGCCTAGCCCTCCGGGCCGGAGACCGCGCAAAACCGCGTGTGCAGTACCTCGGCGTTTTAAACATTATGAACAAACGGTTGGCTCTAGGTGTACCCCGTTTAGCAGACGGATAGACAAAACATGTATCTACAACCTAGTTACGCGATTTTCCTCATTTTCTCGCCGCAAACTCAATTACCAGTCAGTCACGGTGACGAGCACTGTACGTAACGATAAAAGGTATTTTTAAATAAATTTTAAACGATTTATTGATATAGGCGCCGAGATGCATGTTTCAAGAACCCGTCGCCGAAGTTTCACGACAATCCGTCAAATGGCGGCTGAAATATCATTAAAATAGTAAACGCCTGCACAGCGCTCCGAGCGCGCTGCGGACAGCGGCCGGAGCGGGCCGCGCGGCCAGCGCTACGTCCCCCTTAAATCCGGACATAGAGGGGGAGGGGGGTGCGTTTTCCTCAAAATATTCGGACATCCTTTATGGATGACCCCATATCGCCGCCGTGTACACCGAATATTCGAAATAGTTTCCCCTCGAGTTGAATAAGTTTTTTTTTGGGCCCACATGGAAATGCGTTTTGAGATGTGCTGATCAGCTGATCACGAAAATCGGGTCGCCCTGGAAGGAAGGGGGCAGGAGGGGGATAGAGGGGAGGAGGATCTCGTGATCGGAAATATATATTATATGCCTTTTGTGGTTTTTACGTGGATGGATGACCCGAAACGAAATTGAGAAAATAAAAAAAAGGGGGAAATGCTGCTCGTAGCGCTTTATTAGTTGATGATAACTTTATCCACGAGATCGAGTTTAAGCGGTTTGCGTTTGGGTCCGTTGTTTGCTTTTGGAGCTGTCGAAAAGTAGGCGCGCATGCAGAAGCTGACCTCTTTGGTCTGCGTGTTATACAACTTCGCAGTCCCTCGCCATTTTCCGTAGAAGAAGGAGGGTGGGAAATCGAAGTCGAAGTTTGTGGATACGTTGGTGCAAGTATAGGGTCCCTGTAAAAAACCATTCGTTACCAATGTACACACGCAAATGTGCCAAGGCAGTGATTTTCCTCTCAATGGTCTTCTCCGAACCATTAGCAAACAATCCAATAATGAATATGTTATCCAATACTTGTGACACCGACTAAATAAAAGTGAAAGTTTACCTTGAGTAATTTAAAATTTTCAACAACTGTCGGTAAAGCGTTGTAGGTTATTGCATCGAGAAAATAAGTAGGGCTACACTAAATCTTGCATTGGCAAACGGACATGTTCACCTGTTGTTCCATCCGGGCAGCTTGGGGTGGCGCAGGCTAACCGGGCCAAATCCTAATACAATGGATTTTGAGCACAGACCGAAATCATAGAGAAACCGGATGCAGTTCCCGAAAGCTGAAATGTGTAGTGTCGCACATCATGTTTAGAATCGCCACTAAAGTTTTAACCATTTTCTTCACACTTTTGAGGAATTCTGCCAATCAGCATGTGTACGTTCCATTTTCAAGAACGTGCATCCCTTTTCCTAGAAGGATGTCCACCTGACAACATTCGACGGGGTGTCTACGGTCCAGGGCCAGACATTCCACCCTCTTCCGACCACCGCTACGGGTAACCATCTCCGATTATGTTCGGAGGGCATTTGTGCGCCCGACACATAAATGTGTCCTGCGCAAGTAGTGCAATTAGCGCGATGGCCGCACGGTTCTGCGCAAATTGTCGCAACAGATCTGGCACGTATCACGTGCAGGTGCTGCTGCCTCTGCCCGCTGTTCCAGCTGCACCTGCATGGCGCGTGGCTGTGGGTTCCCACTTTTACAAGTAG
Source organism: Megalurothrips usitatus (assembly GCA_026979955.1). Lineage (NCBI taxonomy): Eukaryota > Metazoa > Arthropoda > Insecta > Thysanoptera > Thripidae > Megalurothrips > Megalurothrips usitatus. Next base: position 12,318,400 of record CM049600.1, read on the forward strand.
CTTGCCCCCTCCCAGTTTCCCCCGAATGATACGATCGACACGGACGAAGACCGGCCTGCCCCCCCCCCCCCTTCCCCTCCAGGCAATGAGAGACGAGTCTAATGGGCTATACTGCACGCTTGCGGTGGAAATAATGTCCGACGTGAAATATACCCATAGAGCATTATAACTGATGGGTATTGTAACCGATGGCCGATGGGAACATTAAAAAATAAATTTTTAAAAATGGGAATTACGTGAAATTTACGTCGCAGGGGATTACGGTAAAATAATTTTAAAATAATATTCACTCTAAATGTCCATTGGACAATTTTGTCTAATGAAAGTTACGTTTTTAAGCAAAACACGACAATGGGGCACTTTGTAACGTTAATGTGGGACAAATTGTAACATGCGAGATACAATTTGTCCCATAATTATGCAACACATTGTATCTCAGTTATGTTTTGCTTAGAAACGAAACATTTAATGGGACAAAATAGTCCCATGACATATAGTGTGTTGGTTATGTCGGACTGGACTATTATTTGACGGACTTTCTCGGACGGACTGTATGTGATATGAGATTGTGTCGGACGGACTGTATGTGATATGAGATTGTGTCGGACGGACCGTGTGCCGCATTAAGGCTTCTCATTCGAGTTGGTTGCGTTGGCTTTTTAGGTCGAAATGGCTGAAAAAACAAAGATTGAAGACTAACTTTGGCACCGCTTGTCCTTATGGCATCGAAACGGGCGAAAAACAATAGAGATGCATATCAAGAAAAAAATATCAATATTAGCGATATCGATGATCGATAATATCGAATCCCTTGCGATACAAAATCGATGATATCGGAAAAATATATCGATATTTGCGATATATTGTTTTTTTTTTTAGAACGTTGGCCAGAAACTATTACAGGAACACACTAAATGGCATGGGACTTTTTTTTGTCCCATTATCATGGGACAATTTAATTGTAACATACATGATACAATTTTCTCACATGGCACTGGTCACAATCTTCGTCTAGTCCCAAATTATGGGACAATCTGATGGGACTGTGGGTAACCGTGGATGTGTATTAGACATGAAATTGTCAGCGAACATCGGACGACTAAAGTACGACCGAACGACCGGGGAGAACGCCTGCGAACTCGGGGGTAGGCCAGCCCGCACGGCACGCTTGCATGTAGGAGCAGAGATTGCCTACCCGCGAGGCGCCAATATTGGCCGGAACACAAGAACAGCAGGGAAGGTGGGCGCTCAGGAGAGGAGGGAAGAAGTCTTACTAAATGTAGATATTATATTGTTGCCTCAGTATTAAATTTAAGATAACGATTCAAAGCATCCGTGCTTTCTCCGATTTCAGCGGTGCTAGGCGGGTTTCGTAAAGGGGTAACCATTTCAATTAACAATATTAACATTGTCCCATAAAGTTATACAAAATTTTCCCATGTAAAAGATACTAAATTGTAACATGAATAGTTTTGACAATTAGTACCACGTTCATGGGACAATTTGTAACATTAGATGTTTTGCGCAGAATCTCAGCATGTAATGGGACAAATTTGTAGCTGTCTATGGGTCAAAAAAGTCTCATGCCGTTAAGTGTGAAGAGAACAAAAGAATGAATTGTTCAAAATAAATAGTACTATTTGACAAAATCTTCAAAAAAAAGTATATAGAAGTTTAAATTGCGATAAAAACAAGCCATTCGGATGCGAGGTACGACCTAAACAAGAGCGGTACAAACGGAGTTGTACTATGTTGTGCCTGTGACCCACCCTTGGCGCCAAACTTGGCTCTTCGGCGGAGCCATTTTAGGCCGCGCAGGCCAAGCTGGCCAAGTCCCCCCGTCGAACCGAGGAGCCGGTGGAGCGGGGCGGAACTGGCACCGAGGTTTGACGGTGGGACGGGCCAGCTTGTTGTACAGCAGGATCCCGCGCAGTGGCGAAGCGAACAATACAGGGATGTAACACGCGACGCTAGCGCTGCGACGGTAATCTAGGCGCAGAGCCTGCGTTCAACTTCCTCTGCCGTATCGCAGCGCAGTGCTCGCACTCGTGGACGAGTGACATGAATTCTCGAAAGTACACGCCCGTCACTATTTATCCTCCCCGGCTGATATCTACAAATTCCTTCAAAATTCTCTTCAAATATATGCAATATTCTCTACAAGTTTCGTTCGATATACCGATCGTAAATATCGATATACCGGCATATCGGTTTGCTTGCCATATCGATATCGAAATATCGTAAGGAAATATTAATATTTCGATAATATGGATATGTATCGTGCATTCCTAAAAAAAAAAACGATTTGCTTGGAAAAGGTACAGGTGGGGCGAGGGTGCTGGTCGGACGGGAACGTTTTGTGACTAATGTAGGTGGTGATTTTGTGTCAACCCAGGAAAAGGCGTCAGAACCAGCCCATACCGACCTGGAGAAACGTGCCCCCCTGAAACGATGCAAACTTTATCGCGCCATAGCACGAAGGGGAGGGCACACTTTTTGAGGTTTTTATTCGAATGGGTTGAAAGAGGTATCGAAAACATGTGCCACTGTTACTTTTCAGGACTGTCCTCACTAAGCAAATTGTGACGAAAATTATCCAAAAATAACAAAAGTAACAAAAAAACAGAAAGGACAATAGTGTGTCTGATCGAACGGAAACTTGCATTTTAAAGCGACGACGACCGACCATTGCAAATTGCTTCCTTTTTTTTTAAAAAAAAAAAGCTAGTTTCGATGCTGTAGGGCAAGCGATGCCAAAGTTAGTCCTGAGTCATAGTTGTTTTTTTTTAATCCATTTTCGACCTTAAAAGCCAATCGCTAATATTAGAGCTAGAGGTCTAACTTTTTGGAACCTAGCGTTTCTCGACCCACATATTTAAATAAACTTCACCCGAAAAAAATTCGGAGATGGTGAGCCGTGGTCGAAAGAGGACGTAGCGTCTCTGGTCAGATTGAAACAAAATGATATGGTTTTGCGAATGTTAAATGTTTTGACCGGGTAGAAGCGGCCCGGACCGGACGTTTTTCCACCTTTTCGAGAACTTACTTGAAACCGTTCGTGCATTTTTGTCTACCTTCCGGGGCCCACGAGCCAACTAAGTTTCTCTCGAACATCTTGCATACGTAACAATAACATTGGTAGTGTGGACCCTGTGTCGAAACAGTTTCCGAAGCTACGAATTGGTAAGTTCACGACATACCTGCTTCACCGGACACTCTCCAAACGTGGTGCGACTGCTGCACCTTTCCGAAAGACTGCGCCAGACGTCGGAAAGAAGTGCCTTGGCATTTGAACAGATCTTCGGCGAAGCGAGGAGATGAGCGTTGTCCTTCCAACCGCCTCGGGAACTCCACGATGCTAGGTTAAGAGCCGCCTGCGCCATCAGAAAGAAGAGGTGCGGATACGCCATTATTCACGTATTGACACACTGAGAACCAGTTTAGCAGTCATGTCTTTCTCCCTGCTCGTCGCTCAGGGCCCGTTTCAACAGGGAGTGCACCCTCTGGAGGAAAGGGTGTCCCGAATAGAGCTCCCCAAAAGCAAAAGCGTCTAAAACGTCGCAGCGTTTCTACGAAGCATTGATTGTTGGCTGAGCGATAGCGAAGCCCTTACCCGATTAGGCCAGAAATGTTGTGTCTGTTGCACATACCAGAGTCAACCCCCCCTCAGGGGCACCGCACAGTGGGCAAAATCGTCGTAGAAAAGGGGGGAAAAAATAATTGAAATCGGCCGACAGTGACGGGCGTTGTCTCTTTGGGGTGTACCATGAGGCTGAATCAAAGGGCTGAAGAGTTTCTTATGCAATGTGGCTAAATGATCGATGAAGGCCCGAGCTTTGAATTGAGCTGCAAAAAAAAAATTCTACACGATCCAGCGCTGGTTCTGTTTTTCTGGCTCCTTGCCCATCTGGCTGCTGGGGCTTAAAAAGTTTGGCTGCACGTTTTTGCACCTTTTCGATAAAAAATTCCCCTGAAAGTAAAAAAAAAAATCACTACTTTCAGCGTGAACGATGGGCATAGTTGAAATTTAATGATTTTCCGTTGTGTCATTGTAACTACTAACAATGGATGTGTAATGGTTTCTGTGATAACAGGATAGGACACGGCGGCTGTCGATAGATGAAACTTTTCAAAATTTAAAAATTGATTTTGTGAAAATTTTTTATAAACGATGTAAAACGTACAGAAATGATATTATTTTTGATTTCTGAGCCAAAATGTGTCCCTGCACATGCTGCATTACTGGATATGTAAAAATTTTCAATATTTGGAATTTGAATTTTCCAAAAAAGTGTCTTACACTTGTGAAATGTGCACATATAAGAAATAAGAAAATAAGTACTTCTTTACACTTACTGAATTATTGCGAGGGCAATTTGAGTACTTATGACCGGAAAAAGCCTAGAAGAGGTTATGTTGTGGTCATTGCCTACTTATTGCCGTCTCATATGCGGTCTTTTTGAGAAGCTAATGCCTGAACGGGCAAATGCACAACTTGGGTATTATATGATACAACGGGTGAAAATTAGGCAGCATTGCCTGCTGATTGCCTACGCAAATTGCCTACTCCTAATAATTCGTGAACCAATATAGCATACAGAGGCCACGCGATCCAGTCCCATGAAAATTGAACAGTTTTAAGCAATTTTCGTAACAATTGCCTACTTAATTGTTTACTCCGCCTTGGTACTGAAACCTTGATGCCTAGCGAGGCTGTGGACCAAATTTGGATCGGATCGAACAAAAATTGACCGAACTATTAATTTTTCCGCTTTCTGAGGCGATTACGCCCACTGTGCACCGCAGCTCAAGCGGTTTCTTCGATAATTTTTACAAGTGGTCTAAAATTTGAATTCCGCAAGTTGGGCGGGGGATAGATTAGTGACGAGTGGGTTACGCTAGGTTAGGCTATTTGAGGCTCGTTATGTTCAGGAATGTATGGTTACTTAAGGACGGTTTAAGCGGTATTGAAAAAGGCAGAGACATGAAAACATCGGAACGGTTCTCGCGCCAACACTTTTTGCTCAATCTCGGTCGAACGGCTGGTCGGCCCGTGCGCGTTCGAAAATAGACATATTTGCAGACCTCTCACTGTTAACAGAAATCGTAATTTTACGAAAAAGTTCGTCACGATAAGTATCGTAAATTTACGAACGTAAGACGTAAAAATACGAAAAGTGTCGTAAAGTTACAAACCTGCGACGTATAAACACGAAAAATGTTGTATATTTACGACAGCTATCGTAAAATTACAAAACCTTTTCTCGTAATTACAGAGTTTAGCGCGAAGATTTAACCAATTATATTGCGCTTTACGAACTATTTTGTTAATTTACGACAAAAGTACGGTTAATTTTTCAACACGAAATGTTCGTAAAATTACGAGTTTTTCTAGGCTGTCAAAATTACAAACTTTTTCCTTTAAAAAAATGAAGTTTTCTGATCTTACACTATAGATGTCCCCTTTTCGACTGTCGTGAGCAATAGAGCAGTAAGAATGGGAACTTATACAGAGCTATGCATGAATAATTTACGACCCCTCTCGTAATTGTGCGGCCCAATTCGTAATTTTACGACTTTTTTCGTAATTTCACGGAAAGTTCGTGTTGAAAATTTAACAGAACATTTGTCGTAAAATTACGATAAATTTTTGAACAGTGCTGCTGTGAACTTGCCGTGTTTTCGTCGCCCGTTGTCTTGAGAAGGGTGGTGTTGGCGGAATAGTACCACACATCGCGGTCCTTGCGGTCTCGAAACGCGCTGTATGCGAGATCCTTGAGTATCTTGACTCCCGGCTGCATTTCTACTGGACACTCTTCCAAGTGGTCGGGGATTATTCGGAACGGTCCCTGTGAGTACCAACACGGGGGCTATTACAAGGGGGCACTGAAGAATCCAAAACCTTAAAGTTGGATTCACGCTCATCGACAGTTTATGGAGCGACAGGTAGCCACGCGTGCTATCGCTCTGACAAACCAGGGTACTACTCCCGACAGAACTTTTCAGACCGATAGTAGTCACAGTCGCTCCCGAGTCGCTCTTCGTGTGCCGTGGGAACGATTCTTGCAGTTTTATTAGCAGCTGAGCCGTAGAACAACCTTGCGACCCCTGTCGTTATCGTTTTGGTGTTCTTTTCGCATGGTACTTAATCAAGAGATGCTTTGAGTTGGACACAGCCACCCTCTGGCAGGGAGGGGGAGGAAATTAAAATCTGCGACACTTCGTGACAGCTGGCGACAGTTAGTGCGACACCACAGCGACCCTGACGTCACACCCACAAAAATGACTTCTCGGTTGAAGTAGAATTTTGGCTTAAACCAAGATTATTTACTTGAATCAAGTCTAATTTAGCCTTATGTGGCTCCAATGCCTATTTTGTCTTCACCCAAGGGCCAAATTTTCTTCGTTCAATATAAAAGAAGACTTGAAACAAAACACTTGTCTTATCGGGTATTGGTCCGAGAAAAATTAGCATGATTCAAGTAAAAATTAGCATAGGGGTTGTCCAACAATACGTTTTTCTGGGTGCACCAAGTGTCGCGTTGTGTCGCTGGTAGTTTTCCATTGGCTGGAGGGCGGTCAGAGGGTGTCGCGGTGGTGATGGTGATGGTGGGGGGAGGGGGGGGGGGGCAAATTAGATGTTGTCACCGAATTTTGGTGTATCATGAGTTTGGTGTGCAGTTTTATGTCAAACTGTACCAAAACATATTTGAGCCCGATTTTTGTGGTCGCTCTCAGGTCTCAGGCAGTTAAACTTTTCGTACAAATTTCCTGTTCAATGAACCTGAAAAGCTGTAAGTGCCGCTGCGGGCATGCATCAGTCTCAAAGTTTAGGGTACACTATCACAAGCCGGTGTGCACAATCAGCGAATTTGGGCCCCTTCCAGTGGTCGCTTTAACGCTATAAGGCCGCGCACCGGGGGCATTTGGCGCACCTGTCGCGAACAATCACAGATTTGAATTTCCTCCCCCTTCCCCAGAGGGCGGCTGTCCAACTCAAAGCATCCCTTAATGAAGTATTGTACTAGGGAGACATAACAAAATGTTACGGCCATAACAGGGCTATTATAAGCAGGTGTCCCGACTCGGTGAGTACCTTGGTCACGGATCGGTCGCGGACCGGCCCTTGAAATTCGAGATTCGCACTTCTGATTCGTGACGATTGTTGCCTTCCCTGTTCCCACCCGGCGTCACCAACAAATCCAACGTCGGTTTGTATTTTTTTTTTAAGATAACGTCACTTCCGGGACGGGTGTGTTTGCGTGTCGGTTTGACGTCACCACAGTTAACAGCGTACGAGGTGCAAACACCAAGGCTGAACCGCGTGATTAAATAATTTACTCCGGGAAACAACTCTAAAAGTCGCGCACAGAAATCTGCACGGACAGACGAAAAGGACTCGCCAGTCAGGCCATTTAGCCGGGCTCCTGTCCTATTCAAACGACACATGAAAATGTCCATCAAAGCTTCTGTGTACTATGGTAGTTCCCTTCACCCAGAGATATAGGTTCTCAGCGTAACTCTAGGCTTCGACTACTCTCTTCGTGAGACGGACTGAAGAATTTCTATTCTTCAATGTATTCTAGAATCGGCTTCTATATTTCAAGAAAAAGTCGTAGTCACTTCGTTATGGGTGCTGGAAAGTGGTCAGTCTGAAATGAGAACGCGCTGACAGGTTTCGAACCACCGACCGCGCTGCTGCAGCCGTCGGCAGACGCCCGTAGCCGCTCGGCCGTCAAGTCGCCACTCTCGGCGATACCGACTATCCGGCTAGCCAGCCACCGTGTGACCGTTCTCCGTCGCCGCGCGCTGCGGATGCGGAACACCTGCCGTAGACGGAATGATAAAGCAGCTGCGGCGCGGTAGCTCAGTAATGTTCCATAGTTTCATTGGCTGAGCGACAGCGAAGCCCTGGTTGGCTGAGCGATAGCGAAGCCCTGGACCGACTGGGTCAAAAATGTTTTGTCTGTCTGTTTGTCTGTCTGTCTGCCTGTTTGTCCGCGCGATTTCTCGAGAACGGTTAGACGTAGAAAGCTCAAATTTGGACCACATCTTTCTTGCATCATACCAGAGTCAACCGCCCCTCACGGGCACCGCAGCCCAAGCGGTTTCTTAGATAATTTTCACATGTGGTCCAAAATTATAAATCCGCCGGTTGGGTAAAGTCAGTATGCGCCATGCGCCTGTCGTGGAGGGGCGGATCAGTGACGCGAGTGGGTTACGCTCGGTTAGGTTAGGTTAGAAGGGGCCTGGGTAGGCTAGGCTCGGGCAGGTAAGGGTAGGTTAGGACTGGTTGAGCGGCATTGATAAGAAAAGGCTGATGTAAGATACGTTCGGAAGGCAGAACATGAGCGTGGTTGCGACCGTGCGGAGAGAGTGACGCCCGAAGGGCGTCCCACTGACTCGCCCCGCAGGATCCTACTCGTCAAGTGGCAGCCGCCGGCAGGCCAAGGTAGGCGTGCGCCAGGCGTGGAGTGGCGGAACAGTGATTCGCGATGAGCGAAGCCTGTTACGCCACGACGCGGTCTGGCGTACGCCTACCTTGTTAACTTTTATCGAAAGGCCCCAGTTCACTATGTGATTTAAGAGAAAAAGTGAATGTGTTGTGAGTCAACGGATGTTAATAAATCTGGCCCGAAGAAATGTCCTTAAGAACAAAGAATGAACACTGTTCACTGGTTACTTTTTTTGTACTGTTTTCCTTTTCATTATTTGTTAAATTTCCAAAGCTCTAATAAATGATGTTTTCAAAAAAAAAGTGGTAGCGGCGTCGGGAGTGAGGGCCGAGGGATGCGGGTTCAAGTCCGCCCAGAGGTCCGGGTCTCTTTTGCACTTTGATTACTGATGGTAGATGCGCCAGACCGGTGAACGTCGTCTGATAACGCGAGCAAACTCACTCACCGCTACGGATACGCGGTAGCTCAGGGAGCTCCGGCGTCATGCGGATCCGCACAGATGGCCTTGGAAGGCCGAGGTTCAAATCTCTCCGGGTTCCTTTTGAATTACTCGTTGCGCAACGCAACGGACACTGCCTTCGTTAAGTATAGGATATTCTTGAGAAATTTTGTCCCCGTTTTCCTGTTAGTAGAATGAACAGAGCGAGGCAAAATTCGTCCTGTTCCAAGTTTGGGTCCAAACAAGCCTAGAAATGTCAAGTTTCCATGAATAAACACCCACTATTGACTAGATTTAATCTTAAATAGTTTTGTTTTAGTCTGGACTTTTCTTGAATATAGCTTAGCTTAGCGTAGAGCCAATTGAGTCTTAAGTATTATCGAGTCAAGCCTAATTTTCTTGAATCAAGAATTCATTTCCATGGTTGTTCGGTAACGTGTCCCACAGAAGAAAACATAAATTGAATCAGCAAAAGGAACCTTCATTACTTTTTTGCAATACGGTTGAGCCACTAGAAAGAGTAGGCTTATGCCGGATATTGTGGCACAACATGCCTTATATATCAAGAATCGCTGACATTAGCAATACGAAGTGTATTTCTTCGTAAGCTTTTGGCTATGTGAGCTTTACACTACACTGTTATACAACAGATCGGACTTTAAGTCATCGTAAGAAAACTTCTTATAATGTCGTTGCTATAAATAAAATCTGTTTTTAACAAAGATCATTAACATTTAAGTACAAATAATCCATGGCAGACATAAAATTTGCCAAACTCTTTCAATACACAAAATGTATTCTACTTTATCCATCACAAGTGTACACAAATATTCCGTTTCAGAATACTTTGTAAATTTGCGTAAATTTCTAACTGGCTAACCTCATCAGACCTTGCATTTGACATGGGGTAGTGAACGTAACGTTCCGCTCATCCCCTATCGTCAACTCACGGCCAGGGCACTGATCTTCTGGGAATGGCAGCGGAACGCGATGGTTGCTAGAAAGGCGGCGGAAAGGACGAGGTGCGTCCGACGGCCCGTCATTGTGGCTCGGCGGTCCGGTTCACGTGCTCCGCCGCTTGTGCGGCTCGTGTGTGGCGAGGTACAACAACGGCGGCATCCTCCGCGCACGCAACTGCCAGCGAGGCAGCAGGCCAAAACACTCTACTGTGGGAAAATATTAAAGGTATAATGTAGGGTCAGTGAAGGCAGCGGTGCTAGTGGCGCTCGCAGTGACGAAACACGTAACAGCTGTGCATGCATTCCAGCCCAGAAAGGAGGCAGACAGGTCTGCTGCACATTGAGGCGAACGACAAAATAATGGATGACAGGAAAAGTGCCCGACTGGCAATCGTGTAGCTGGCACTGCCCGTGCGCAGCATCCGTGCCCTTCCGTCGACAAACGCACGGGCGCACGGGTTAGCAGGGATGTTGGTCACATGCTTAGTATATGAAATCATCGTACGCACTAGTCGAAGGAGTTTAGCGCAAGTCGAGTAATGCCGGCTAACTATGTCGCTATCTCTCATATGTAGGTACTCGCGAAACTTTCCAAATTAACTGAAGCGCTACCCCGCTTTCATGCCAGGGTGCGTCGTTCCTTGTGTCAGAATTGGTGTTAGCACGGTGCCTCCATAGCGTGGCGCACACCGTGCAGCAACTCCGTCGATATCCCACGAGGCCAACAGGGTGCATCGCACGCGGTGTTAGCTTTGGTGTTGCCGCCTCGATCGGACGGGCGTCAAGTTGGCCAACTCAGTTGGCCAACTCCGGGCTCAGCTTAATCTGCTTGTGCTTTGGATAGGAACCGCAATCGGATCTGGACCACAACAGAGAAACATACCAAAAGCTGACTCGTGCACTAGGGAACAACATATCCAAAGATGGCGGAACATTTTTTCATCGCAAATATTCGGTTTTCGGGCTGGACTTAGCCGAAAACGCTTCCCAAAATTCAACAAGACATACAATGACTAAATGTCCGTTTCAAGGCTGCGAAACAACATATCCAACGATGGCGTAACATATTTTCTTCGAAAATGTTCGGTTTTCGTCGGTACCCCTAAACTTGCTGCACGTACCCCTAAACTTTGAAGAATCGCTGATGAGACGGCTATTTTTCGCTCTGGGCGGCAATTTGACGCCGCGTGCATGCGGCTTTCCCGGTGGAAATTGCGGGGTTTCCCGACGATTCCTAGCGGTTCGGGGATCTGACTACACAGGTACCAAGTGGCGTCGCGCTCAGGTACCGGCAACAATTATGTCACGTACCCCTGAACTTTGAAGAATAGCTGATGAGACGGCTATTTTTCGCTCTGGGCGGCACTTTGACGCCGCGTGCATGCGGCTTTCCCGGTGGAAATTTCAGGTTTTCCCGACGATTCCTAGCGGTTCGGGGGTCTGACTATACGGGTACCAAGTGGCGTCGCGCTCAGGTACCGGCAACAATTATGTCACGTACCCCTGAACTTTGAAGAATCGCTGGTGAGACACCTTATTTTCGCTCTGGGCGGCACTTTGACGCCGCGTGCATGCGGCTTTCCCGGTGGAAATTGCGGGTTTTCCCGACGATTTCTAGCGGTTCGGGGGTCTGACTACACGGGTACCAAGTGGCGTCGCGCTCAGGTACCGGCAACAATTATGTCACGTACCCCTGAACTTTGAAGAATCGCTGATGAGACACCTATTTTTCGCTCTGTGCGGCACTTTGACGCCGCGTGCATGCGGCTTTCCCGGTGGAAATTGCGGGTTTTCCCGACGATTCCTGGCGGTTCGGGGGTCTGACTACTCGGGTACCAAGTGGCGTCGCGCTCAGGTACCGGCAACAATTATGTCACGTACCCCTGAACTTTGAAGAATCGCTGGTGAGACACCTTATTTTCGCTCTGGGCGGCACTTTGACGCCGCGTGCATGCGGCTTTCCCGGTAAAAATTTCGGGTTTTCCCGATGATTCCTAGCGGTTTTGACTACTCGGGTACCAAGTGGCGTCGCGCTCAAGTACCGGCAACAATTATGTCACGTACCCCTGAACTTTGAAGAATACCTCATGAGACACCTTTTTTTCGCTCTGGGCGGCACTTTGACGCCGCGCGCATGCGGCTTTCCCGGTGGAAATTGCGGGTTTTCCCGACGATTCCTAGCGGGTACCATGTGGCGTCGCGCTCAGGTACCGGCAACAATTATGTCACGTACCCCTGAACTTTGAAGAATCGCTGATGAGTCGGCTATTTTTCGCTCTGTGCGGCACTTTGACGCCGCGTGCATGCGGCTTTCCCGGTGGAAATTTATGGTTTTCCCGACGATTCCTAGCGGTTCGGGGGTCTGACTACACGGGTACCAAGTGGCGTCGCGCTCAGGTACCGGCAACAATTATGTCACGTACCCCTGAACTTTGAAGAATCGCTGGTAAGACACCTAATTTTCGCTCTGGGCGGCACTTTGACGCCGCGTGCATGCGGCTTTCCCGGTGGAAATTGCGGGTTTCCCGACGATTCCTAGCGGTTCGGGGGTCTGACTACACGGGTACTAAGTGGCGTCGCGCTCAGGTACCGGCAACAATTATGTCACGTACCCCTGAACTTTGAAGAACCAATTTTCGCTCGTCGCATCGCTCTATTTTTCGCTCTGTGCGGCACTTTGACGCCGTGTGCATGCGGCTTTCCCGGTGGAAATTACGGGTTTTTCCGACGATTCCTAGCGGTTCGGGGGTCTGACTACACGGGTACCAAGTGGCGTCGCGCTCAGGTACCGGCAACAATTATGTCACGTACCCCTGAACTTTGAAGAATCGCTGGTGAGACACCTAATTTTCGCTCTGGGCGGCACTTTGAGGCCGCGTGCATGCGGCTTTCCCGGTGGAAATTGCGGGTTTTCCCGACGATTCCTAGCGGTTCGGGGGTCCGACTACTCGGGTACCAAGTGGCGTCGCGCTCAGGTACCGGCAACAATTATGTCACGTACCCCTGAACTTTGAAGAATCGCTGGTGAGACACCTAATTTTCGCTCTGGGCGGCACTTTGAGGCCGCGTGCATGCGGCTTTCCCGGTGGAAATTGCGGGTTTTCCCGACGATTTCTAGCGGTTCGGGGGTCTGACTACACGGGTACCAAGTGGCGTCGCGCTCAGGTACCGGCAACAATTATGTCACGTACCCCTGAACTTTGAAGAATCGCTGGTGAGACACCTATATTTTCGCTCTGGGCGGCACTTTGACGCCGCGTGCATGCGGCTTTCCCGGTGGAAATTGCGGGTTTTCCCGACGATTCCTAGCGGTTCGGGGGTCTGACTACACGGGTACCAAGTGGCGTCGCGCTCAGGTACCGGCAACAATTATGTCACGTACCCCTGAACTTTGAAGAATCGCTGGTGAGACACCTTATTTTCGCTCTGGGCGGCACTTTGACGCCGCGTGCATGCGGCTTTCCCGGTGGAAATTGCGGGTTTTTCCGACGATTCCTAGCGGTTCGGGGGTCTGACTACTCGGGTACCAAGTGGCGTCGCGCTCAGGTACCGGCAACAATTATGTCACGTACCCCTGAACTTTGAAGAATCGCTGATGAGACACCTTATTTTCGCTCTGGGCGGCACTTTGACGCCGCGTGCATGCGGCTTTCCCGGTGGAAATTTCAGGTTTTTCCGACGATTCCTAGCGGTTCGGGGGTCTGACTACACGGGTACCAAGTGGCGTCGCGCTCAGGTACCGGCAACAATTATGTCACGTACCCCTGAACTTTGAAGAATCGCTGATGAGACGGCTTTTTTTCGCTCTGGGCGGCACTTTGACGCCGCGTGCATGCGGCTTTCCCGGTGGAAATTGCGGGTTTTTCCGACGATTCCTAGCGGACTACACGGGTCAAGTGGCGTCGCGCTCTACCGGCAACAATTATGTCACGTACCCCTGAACTTTGAAGAATCGCTGGAGAGACACCTATTTTTCGCTCTGTGCGGCACGGGCTTTACCGGTGGAAAGTGGCGTCGCGCTCACGGGTACTAAGTGGCGTCGCGCCGTACCGGCAACAATTATGTCACGTACCCCTGAACTTTGAAGAATCGCTGATGAGACACCTATTTTTCGCTCTGGGCGGCACTTTGACGCCGCGTGCATGCGGCTTTCCCGGTGGAAATTTCGGGTTTTCCCGACGATTCCTAGCGGTTCGGGGGTCTGACTACACGGGTACCAAGTGGCGTCGCGCTCAGGTACCGGCAACAATTATGTCACGTACCCCTGAACTTTGAAGAATCGCTGGTGAGACACCTTTTTTTCGCTCTGGGCGGCACTTTGACGCCGCGTGCATGCGGCTTTCCCGGTGGAAATTTTAGGTTTTTCCGACGATTCCTAGCGGTTCGGGGGTCTGACTACTCGGGTACCAAGTGGCGTCGCGCTCAGGTACCGGCAACAATTATGTCACGTACCCCTGAACTTTGAAGAATCGCTGGTGAGACACCTTATTTTCGCTCTGGGCGGCACTTTGAGGCCGCGTGCATGCGGCTTTCCCGGTGGAAATTGTGGGTTTTCCCGACGATTCCTAGCGGTTCGGGGGTCCGACTACTCGGGTACCAAGTGGCGTCGCGCTCAGGTACCGGCAACAATTATGTCACGTACCCCTGAACTTATCAAAATCGCTGGTAAGACACCGAATTTTCGCTCTTGGCGCCACTTTAAGGCCGCCTGCATGCGGCTTTCCCGGTTAAAATTTCAGGTTCAACAATTATGTCACGTACCCTTGAACGGGACGCATTAAACTGAGCGCCACTGAAACTGAGCGCCACGTAAACTGAGCGCCGTCTTCGACATATTTTGCTCCTTAAACTGAGCGCCAGTGAAACTGAGCGCCGCCTGTGGCAAGGGTCGTGTTGAAACTGAGCGCCACTGAAACTGAGCGCCACGGAAACTGAGCGCCACTGAAACTGAGCGCCACGGAAACTGAGCGCCACTGAAACTGAGCGCAGCTGGAGCAGCGTGCCGCGTCGCGGCGGAGCAGCGGGCTCCGTAGCTCCGCCTACGCTACCCCCACCACCGTGTGCGGGCGTACCGGCGGGGGCGCACGTAGAGCGGTGCGAGGCTACTGGCGATGGGTATGAGAACATCAGCGTTCTTACCGGCGCAGTGCGTGGGACCGGCTGCATCGCTGTCTGCTTAGCGCCTTGCATGCGCAGCAGACCTGCATTTTCTTCATTGCCTGCCGTCTGCGCCCGGAATCTCTTGTTCTTCCTATCGGCTCTAGCCGCTAACGTTATATTGATTTAACAAAAAAAAACCGTTAAATTAACCAGGCATTTTCCTTTTTTAGGGGGGTGCGGGGGGACTGAATGCCAGTCAGTTAATAAATTAGTTCCTAGGACCAAATATTTTTTTCGATTGGATGTTTAGTTAAATTAACCAATTCGTAGTCGATTTAATATAAATTATTTGGCCTTTGGAGACGATTTTATCTTATTAAGGTCGGGCTCTCATCGCTGAGCATATATCGCGAATAACATTGAGGCCGATCAAGGGACGGAGCTGCACAATGTCTCATTTTAATCGCGCTTCACTCCTCTTTCCACTGCGCTTTTCCGATTTTCAATAGCACCTCTGGTTTACTATTTCATTTTTAACAGCATTTCAACTTTCGCGAAAAATTATGTAAACTGATGTTGTGCTCGTCATCGTAAAAAGAGAAGGGAAGGGAGGGAGGTTACCAGCTATTGCAGCCAAGACGCTGCATTGCATGCAATGCCTAAAAGGAAGGGGACGTGCTGGCACCCACGGGTAAAAACCTCGAGTGAATACGGTATGGAACGCGTGTGAATGTCGTCTGAACGGTTAGGACAACATCCAGACCACGTTTCAGACCACCCTTCGAGGTGTGCTCTTCATCCCAAAAAAAAAAAAAAAAAAAACTGTTTGAATTTAGCATATTTGAGATTCCCGCCGTCAGTTTCTTAAATCAAGCATACCCATTTAGCTCGATGTTTGATTCAAGCATTGTTCTAAACGCGCAAGCTTGATTTAAAGAACTGACAGCAAGAATCTCAAATATGCTAAATCCAAACAGATTTTTTTTTGAAATTGTTCACCAGCACGGCTACAAAGAACAAGATTGATCCTCCAAAGGGATGAAACCATAACTGGAAAACAAAAATCGAACGAAAAAGGTTCCTATATCCCCGCATGGCTTTCCGAGGCATCGAGTCTGTCGCTAAGCAAATTTCAACCCTCCCGAACAAACCCTTAATTTTGGAGGGGGTGGGGGCATATTCCAAGATATGGGTAAAAGTACTTCAAAATTTCTCTGGGTGGGTAGCGGTGGCCTCAGGGGTTCCGAAAATGACTGCGGCGACCCGGAACAATGGCATTAAAGGACCGAAAACGTAAAAAAAAACTAGAAAGGAAAGGTTACGCGCTCTTCGTGCCGTCACCTTCTCTGCCCCTGCAGGGGTACAAACATGTGTGTGCCGGTTCCTAGAAACTCTACCCTGCAACAATTGGAAAAACAGGAAAACTCGATGAGGATCTCCTGGCAATTAATCTTTATAATTTTTGAGTGCAGACAATGGTTTTAATTGTATTCACATCTGGCGTGCTGGCTGCCTTGATTTGGTGACGATCCAGCCGGCGAGACGAGTATAGAAAGAGGACACACAGACAAAGCCGAGGCAGCTCCGTGGGGCGGGACCAAACTGCAGCCAGTACGGCTGAGAGTTCGATGCGAAAAGGCCCCAGCGCCTAGTAGGTAGGCAACCAAATGGTGCATTGCGCGCACTGGGTAGCCTACATGTACGGCTCCAGCACGTCATGGTGCTCTGCCGCCCGCACTGTTGGTGAGGCCTTAGCCGATTTCTCCCACTCGTCCCTCCCACCAACTCCTGTAGCACGGCTGAGCAGCCCGGGCCCCAGACGGCTTCTCCCACCGCGGCGGCACTTAAGCCCGCGCTCCGTACGCCCGTGCACTCCCCACCACCCAGCCCCGAAGTGACTTTGACGAGCTCGCTCGTGCTCGGAATGCCTCGGAAAGCCATGCGGGGATATAGGAACCTTTTTCGTTCGATTTTTGTTTTCCAGTTATGGTTTCATCCCTTTGGAGGATCAATCTTGTTCTTTGTAGCCGTGCTGGTGAACAATTTCAAAAAAAAATCTGTTTGGATTTAGCATATTTGAGATTCTTGCTGTCAGTTCTTTAAATCAAGCTTGCGCGTTTACAACAATGCTTGAATCAAACATCGAGCTAAATGGGTATGCTTGATCCAAGAAACTGACGGCGAGAATCTCAAATATGCTAAATTCAAACAGTTTTTTTTTTGGGATGAAGAGCACACCTCGAAGGGTGGTCTGAAACGTGGTCTGGATGTTGTCCTAACCGTTCAGACGACATTCACACGCGTTCCATACCGTATTCACTCGAGGTTTTTACCCGTGGGTGGGTGCCAGCACGTCCCCTTCCTTTTAGGCATTGCATGCAATGCAGCGTCTTGGCTGCAATAGCTGGTAACCTCCCTCCCTTCCCTTCTCTTTTTACGATGACGAGCACAACATCAGTTTACATAATTTTTCGCGAAAGTTGAAATGCTGTTAAAAATGAAATAGTAAACCAGAGGTGCTATTGAAAATCGGAAAAGCGCAGTCGAGGAGTGAAGCGCGATTAAAATGAGACATTGTGCAGCTCCGTCCCTTGATCGGCCTCAATGTTATTCGCGATATATGCTCAGCGATGAGAGCCCGACCTTAATAAGATAAAATCGTCTCCAAAGGCCAAATAATTTATATTAAATCGACTACGAATTGGTTAATTTAACTAAACATCCAATCGAAAAAAATATTTGGTCCTAGGAACTAATTTATTAACTGACTGGCATTCAGTCCCCCCGCACCCCCCTAAAAAAGGAAAATGCCTGGTTAATTTAACGGTTTTTTTTTTGTTAAATCAATATAACGTTAGCGGCTAGAGCCGATAGGAAGAACAAGAGATTCCGGGCGCAGACGGCAGGCAATGAAGAAAATGCAGGTCTGCTGCGCATGCAAGGCGCTAAGCAGACAGCGATGCAGCCGGTCCCACGCACTGCGCCGGTAAGAACGCTGATGTTCTCATACCCATCGCCAGTAGCCTCGCACCGCTCTACGTGCGCCCCCGCCGGTACGCCCGCACACGGTGGTGGGGGTAGCATAGGCGGAGCTACGGAGCCCGCTGCTCCGCCGCGACGCGGCGCGCTGCTCCAGCTGCGCTCAGTTTCAGTGGCGCTCAGTTTCCGTGGCGCTCAGTTTCAGTGGCGCTCAGTTTCAACACGACCCTTGCCACAGACGGCGCTCAGTTTCACTGGCGCTCAGTTTCACTGGCGCTCAGTTTAAGAAGCAAAATATGTCGAAGACGGCGCTCAGTTTACGTGGCGCTCTGTTTCAGTGGCGCTCAGTTTAATGCATCCCGTTCAGGGGTACGTGACATAATTGTTGCCGATATGAGCGGTATCTGAGCGCGACGCCACTTGGTACCCGAGTAGTAGGAGACCCGAAACGCCACAATTCGTCGGGAAAACCCGAAATTTCCACCGGGAAACCCGAATGCACGCGGCCTCAAAGTGCCGCCCACAGCAAAAAATAGCCGTCTCATCAGCGATTCTTCTAAGTTCAGGGGAACGTGACATAATTGTTGCCGGTACCTGAGCGCGACGCCACTTGGTACCCGTGTAGTCAGACCCCCGAACCGCTAGGAATCGTCGGAAAAACCTGAAATTTCCACCGGGAAAGCCGCATGCACGCGGCCTCAAAGTGGCGCCAAGAGCGAAAATAAGGTGTCTCCCCAGCGATTCTTCAAAGTTCAGGGGTAAGTGACATAATTGTTGCCGGTACCTGAGCGCGACGCCGTTTAGTACCCGAGTAGTCGGACCCCCGAACCGCTAGGAATCGTCGGAAAAACCCGCCATTGATTCGGAAAAGCGCAGTGGAAAGAGGAGTGAAGCCGGGAAAGCCGCATGCACGCGGCGTCAAAGTGCCGCTCCAGAGCGAAAATAAGGTGTCTCTCCAGCGATTCTTTAAAGTTCAGGGGTACGTGACATAATTGTTGCCGGTACCTGAGCTCGACGCCATGGGGTACCCGTGTAGTCATACCCCCGAACCGCCAGAAATCGTCGGGAAACCCCGCAATTTCCACCGGGAAAGCCGCATGCACGCGGCGTCAAAGTGCCGCCCAGAGCGAAAAAAAGCCGTCTCACCAGCGATTCTTCAAAGTTCAGGGGTACGTGACATAATTGTTGCCGGTACCTGAGCGCGACGCCACTTGGTACCCGTGTAGTCAGACCCCCGAACCGCTAGGAATCGTCGGAAAAACCCGCAATTTCCACCGGGAAAGCCGCATGCACGCGGCGTCAAAGTGCCGCCCAGAGCGAAAATAAGGTGTCTCACCAGCGATTCTTCAAAGTTCAGGGGTACGTGACATAATTGTTGCCGGTACCTGAGCGCGACGCCACTTGGTACCCGTGTAGTCAGACCCCCGAACCGCTAGGAATCGTCGGGAAAACCCGAAATTTCCACCGGGAAAGCCGCATGCGCGCGGCGTCAAAGTGCCGCCCAGAGCGAAAATAAGGTGTCTCACCAGCGATTCTTTAAAGTTCAGGGGTACGTGACATAATTGTTGCCGGTACCTGAGCGCGACGCCACTTGGTACCCGAGTAGTCGGACCCCCGAACCGCTAGGAATCGTCAGGAAAACCTGAAATTTCCACCGGGAAAGCCGCATGCACGCGGCCTCAAAGTGGCGCCAAGAGCGAAAAATAGGTGTCTCACCAGCGATTCTTCAAAGTTCAGGGGTACGTGCAGCAAGTTTAGGGGTACCGACGAAAACAGAACTTTTTTGATGAAAATATGTTACGCTATCTTTGGATATGTTGTTCCGCAGACTTTAATTGGACATTTAGTCATTGTATGTCTTGTTAAATTTTGGGAAGCGTTTTCGGCTAAGTCCCGCCCGAAAACCGAACATTTGCGATGAAAACGTGTTCCGCCATCTTTGGATATGTTGTTCCCCAGTGCACGAGACAGATTTTGGTCTGTTTCTCTGTTGTGGACCGGATCTGACGGCGGTTCCTATCCAAAGCACAAGTGGATTAAGCTGAGCCCGGAGTTGGCCAACTGAGTTGGCCAACTTGACGCCCGTCTCGATCGGCACCAGTGCTCGAGCCGCGTGTCCTTACTCCGTGACCGCCGGACGGCCCTCCCGCGTCCCCGCACTCAGTGTTAGCTGGGGTGCCAGAAGCACGACTCGCAACGCGTGTTACACGCCCAACGGGTGTCCGAACTTGTTCTAAGCACCGTCAGAGGTCGCACTGTTCCTCAAAGGGGCCCCGTGCGAGGATGCGGCGTGCGAAACACTTCGAGCTGGTGATTCTTCTTTGTCGCTCTATTCAGACGGCAACAAGGGGGACAAGGATAGCATTCACAACTCGGCGTTCCGGATGCTGCCTGCTGCACACCCCGGTGTGCTACGGTGGCCGTGTGGGTTACTCCCAGCCCCGACTGCCCTCACAGTAAGCGGAAAAAGACGGAGTGAACCGTGAATATGAAGGCGGTTCTCCGTGGTCGCAGAGCACCTGAAGTAATCAGCCAGGTGCCCTTCCGTTGAACATCGTATTTAACACGCCATTCAATAAATGATTTTTAGGCACGAAGTGAAACGGAGTTGCCTTATAGTCTGACCCGATTGGACTTTTTTTTCTTTTAAGCATTGCCCTTATGGCCCTCTATACGAATTTTCTGAAACTGTGCACATGGACGCAGGATACTTTTGCAGGGCACGCTGACGTGTTTTTACACTTTAAAAAAGCTTCCAAGTGGCCGAAAAATCGATTTAAAAGTCAGCTATCTCACTTCTTCTTATGGCGAAAGAAAGGGACGCAGCTATACGCGCATCTATGGTCCACAGGGCCAATTGCTGTAGATCGATAACGAGGTAAAAAATCAAAAATCTGTCTAACAGAATTATCGGGGGTGATTGGGCAAGTACAGCAAACCTACTTTTAAAGTTATAAAATGTAACAGGAAGCGTATAAACGCATTTGAAATTCAGCTATCTCACTCCATCCAATGGCAAAAGAAAGGGACAGAGCTACCCCTGCTCGGCTCGTCAGCTGGCTGCATCCGATATTCCATCCTTTTCTAGACCACCACCAAATCTTCCGTCCTTCTTTTTTGTTGCGCAGCCCTTGCCGGGTACCCATTGTCGATGTGCCGAGTCGAGCCGGGGCCTGGCCGAGCCACGGCTACGAGAGTGGCGACTCAAGGCAGGCGGACCGTTTCGGTGGGACCCTACCCCTCCCCTCTACCCTAGAGTACGCACAACAAGCCAAGAGACCCGAGACTCAGAGCGAGACGTGCATTGTCGGGCCGCCGGGCCAAGCCGGGCGGGGACAACACCTTGCAGGCCAGGGCTGGGCGCCCCGCGTATGAGAGTAAAACGGTGCACTGACCGTTACTGTAAAACTGTAATTTTAAAACTGCCCCGTTCCATTACAAAACTAATACATACCTTCAAATATCCTTTCATTTAAAAAAAAAACAAAATTAAATAAGCTCATAAAATTTAAATAGGCGGTAACGTAACCAACCCAAACCCGTGCGAAACTCCGGGCCTACCAGTGTCTCACAGAGTGAGACAGTATCTACAAATCTACAAAATGCCTAATCATGTGCAAAACTTCGGGCCTACCAGTGTCCCACTTAGTGGGACGGTATTTTTTATCCTACCAAGACAGCAGAATGGGCAAGGAGGTAGCCTTGTCACGTGGACTAGCCTGGTGGAGAACATCTGCAGTAAACGAGGGGTTACAGCTGATGGCTAACACCAGACTAACACCAGGTGTGAGACCAACGATTGCTTCGACCTCTCTAACACCAGGCTAACACGGCGTGTTAACGATAACCCGCAGCGTTAGCATGGTGTCAAACGCGAAGGTATTAATAGTAAGACAAGCATGCCAACACGCCGTGTTAAAACGTTAATTCCTGTGTTAGCCCGGTGTTAAGTGTCAGCAATTTGCCGATCGGGTGTGATTGGCCGAAGGATACACTGTAAATCCTAGGTGTCCAGAAACCAGGCGACTCAAGTCACCTGACCTGAAAAACTAGGCGACGTGAGTCGCCTCCTTTCTGGACACCTTTAAGGAGTCCATTTTCTGGACAGCTTCATACTGCAGCCTCCCTGCAGCTCCATGTGAGTGCATAAGGTGTCCATTCACTGGACACCTTGTCAGACGTCCGCCTACTGGACACCTTGTCAGACGTCCATTTACTGGACATGTTTTAAGGTGTCCACAAAGTGGGCGCCTTTGGGAGTCCAGTTCCATACGATACTGCCCAGGATTGCGCTGATGGGGTCTGGTCCTTTTTCACCTCCATGCTCTTCTGCATACAGTTTGTGATTTATCTGTAGATGCTCAGAAGGTGTCCAGAAACTGGACTCCTTAAAGGTGTCAGGAGCAGGCGACTTAAGGTGCTCAGAAAGGTCGGGTCAGGCGACTTGAGTCGCCTGTTTTCTGGACACCTAGGATTTACAGTGTAGCGAGGCCCTTACCCGACCCGACTACGCCAAAAATGTTTTGTCTGTCTGCGCGATTCCTCGACAACGGTTAGACGTAGAAAGCTCAAATTTGGAACACATCTTACTTGCATCATCCTGGAGTCCACCTCCCCTCATGGGCACCGCAGCTCTAGCGGTTTGGTAATTTTTACAAGTGGTCTAAAATTACAAATCTGTCGGTTCGCTGAGGTCGGTATGCTCCTGTCAGGGAGGGGCGGATCAGTGACTCGAGTGCGTTACGCTCGGTTAGGTTAGTGGAGGCCTGGGTAGGTTAGACTCAGGCAGGTATGAGGAGGTTAGGACTGGTTGAGTGACATTGATGATTAGGGTGATTTAAGATACGTTCGGAAGTTGGGACACGAGCGCAGCTCTGACCGTGGGGAAAAAGTGACGCCCGCAGGACGTCCTACTGCCTGGCCCCGCAGGGTCCTACTCCTCAGGTGACAGCCGCTGGCATGCCAAGGTAGGCGTGCGCCGGGTGGCGGAACAGTGATTCTGTTACGCCACGACGCGGTCTACGCCTACATTGTTGTATTAATGAATTTCATATGCTTCAAAATGCATGACCGTGGAAGTCGTGGTGGCGCGGCACCGCAGGCCACCTTCTGGCGCTAGACGACTGTGCCAGCATGGCGTACCCAGCCAATGTTACCTCTTGTAGGTCCTATATTTTGGCACTGACGCGTCTGCCCACTTTTGTAACAACCGTTTCAACCGTGGTCCTTTTTCGTATTGATGCATTTGCATTTCTCAAGACGAGTATAGCGGTATGGAGTGTTCTGTTGCACTTGTTTTAATTACGTAACTTCAAAAGCATCAGAATTTAGATTTATTCCTCGTTATCCTTCAAACAGAATGGCTATGGATAATTTTGTTGGCTGAGCGATAGCGAAGCACAGTGGGGCAGGAGCGCTAAAACTGGAAAAGACCTCTAGCCTCTTAACTATTTACACTGCTGCTCCCAATTTTGGTATGTGGGGGTTTTAAGGGTCGGGCAATCCATTTCTGTTGCCATTTTCATCATTGCGCGTGTTTATCGATACGAACACTTAACTATTTTAGATAGAGAGTATAATTTTCTTGAACTAGGGGAAATCTTGGAGTAAACGGTTATCTGTTGCATATTAGGATATCAGTTGGACATCGTTTGAAGTTTTGCAGCTTATTATTTCATGTTTTTACTAACGATGTGTTAATGTATCAGTATATTGCCCCATACATAAATCTGAAATCTGAATAGATCGTCAAAAATTTCTATTAAAATCTGTTAACCACGTTAAGTATTATTATCAGATATTTCAGTATAAAAAAAAAAACAAAAGTAAAGTACAAGACACGATGACAAGTTGTAGAAGGGTAGCGCCTGTTTGTACGGTAGCGCCTCTTAGCATTTGAAAAGACTGCAGCGGCGTCGATCTAAAAGTGTTTTCAACAAATATAATTCGAAAAGTCAACAACTAAAAAAAAGCCAGGGCAGCGGGAACCCCGCCGCCGGTGCCGCGCGCCTCGTCGGCCGGTTCGAAAGAGGCGCGCTTCGCCAGCCACGCGCGGTGACACGCGGCCGGACCAATCAGGCAGCTGGACCGGGCTGTGCCGCGCCGAGCTCCGCCGAGCGCGCCTCTTTCAAACCGGCTGACGAGGCAGCGAGGCTGCGGGGCCGCATAGTGTCTAGAGGGTCTCAATGGATAGCCTATGGGTCGAGGTTGCCGGGCGTCGCAAAAATTGTGTCCGCCCCCTCCCCCCCCCCCCCCTCCCTCCCCTTGCCCCTTCCCCGCAAGATCTGATATTTCGAAATTTTCGATATCCTACTGGGTGCGCGGGGGGTCGGGGCGCGGGCGAGTGGCACTAGACACCCCAGTGAACATGTCCTCCAAGTTACAATCGCTGGCGACCACGGGTGACGTCACGGGAGCGGTAAACATTGCGAGCGGAGGTACGCAAGCCTGCCAAGCATCGAAAACTGTTTTGCCCGTGTGCACCGGGTAAATGCAGTCCGATTTCGCTCAAAATCGATGTGGGGCCTTTTTACACCATGAAGATCCATAAAAACCACTAGTCCCTCCAACTTTTTTTTTTGAACCACCCTAACGTGCATGGTACCCCCCCCCCCCCCCCCCCCCCCCCACTCCCATACCCAGTGCTCGAGATCCAAGATGGCGGCTATTTGAAGCAAACTTTTGTTGTCGTTACAACGAAATAAAGCTGTTTGAAGGGCGGTTGTTATTTCAACGAAGCAATTTTAACAGTGGAGGCCCCCGCAAACGCCGCCGGCAGGGCGAGCCGCCCATGTCCCCCTGTCGAACCGAGGTTCGACGGAGGGACAGGCCAGCTCGTTCGTTAAGGAACTAAGGGTCGGAAACGGTCCGTTACGGGGTTACGCCCTTCTCAAATTTCCGCCCTCTTGCGCCGTGAGGTAGGCAACACCTTCGACAGCGCTGCGACGCTCCGGCACTGCGCCGCATCCGCTCGGCACCAGCGTTGCGCCACGCTCGACCACTGCGCCGCACCGGCGCTGTGTTCTGCCACCACAACAGTGTGTTGCCTAACTGACGCCGCAAGAGAGCGGCAAGGCAAGGCTCGTCGTCTGGGCTGGACACGTTTCTAAAGAGGTACTATTTGATTCATGTACATAATACGCCAACGTCTCGAAAACGGCTCGGGGTTACGGCATTTTCCTTGAAATTTCAGTCCTTTAGGATCCTACTTTTGACACACTCACGTTATGAAAGTATTTTAAATGTTTTGAAAATTCCTCGTTGACACCAGTTTCATTCAATTTAAGCCCGTTTTAATGCTTCAAAAAGCAATATCTCCGGAACCAGCTGATAAGGGCAGCTAAAATTTTGTATCTGGGGGTCTTGTGGGCAGTATATGCTGCAAAAAAAGTTTCATCGAATTCGAAATCTGACACCTCGGGGCATCCCCTTGTGAGTATAGGAAATATCCGATACACCGATTTTCCGGTACATGCATAGGATTTTGGGGCCGCGCGAAGCGAGGTGCCCCTTGCCGCGGTCTCGGCGTTTCTTTTTGGGTCCGAGTGGAGCGAGGAGCCCTTTGCAGCGACTTTTACGCTTTTTCTCTCCTCCTCCCAACCATTGTTGCCGCCCATAGCCTATGAGTTCGCTTCCCATTCTAACTATCTCTAGGTTTCAATTTTTTTCATTCACTGTTAATATCTATTGCATAAGTTTTAAAATAATGTATTTTCATCAAATATATTACGAGCTCTCATTCAAAAAATCCTATTAGCTCTGATCCAAAAATTCAAAGTTTACATTAAAAGGGGTTCCCACTCTCAAGCCTCTCTAGCTTCTACATCCCTCCTCTCTGCATATTGTTACTTCTCCGTATCTACATTACCATCGCTGTATCTGTATGAACCAAAAACTATCAAAAATATACACTGGCGACCAAAATTAGCGGTCCACTAACGGCGGGCGCTGTAATTTCTAAGTTTTTGAAGGTAGAACCTTGAAATTTCCTACAGGCCTGCCTCCAACCTTTGACTCGAGCCTCTGAAAGCGGCAACACCAGGTGCCAACCCCTCTGGTAACAGCCACCCCTAACGCGCGGCGGGGTGGAAAAACGCCGAAAGAGGGCGTCAGAAAACACCGATAAGGAGGTCCAATGGGGGTAAAACTTCGTTTACCAGTTCAAAAGACCCCGGGTGACAAGGTGACATCACAATTTGAACGGTCGTTCAAACCCACCCCCCACCCCAGTTACCCCCACCCCCTACGGGGGGTGAATTTTTTTTGTCACCAAAAATGAATTGCACGTCATGCAGGAGCCTTCGGGGCACATGCCCGTCTGTTTTTTTCCCCGATAGGACGAACCTTTTGACCGCAACCCCTAAAAAACGAAAAGACATATTTGAAAATTGAGGTTTTTTTGTCCTTAAATGCATTTCAGAATCGAAAAAGACGCCAGAAAAGGTGTGCAGGGCCTGTGCCAATACGGCCCAATCGAAAATTTCCATCCGAAAAAAAATTCACCCCCTCGTATGGGGTGGCTACCCTTAACCCCTGCCCTGCCGCCCCCAAAGTGCGGAGGTGAATTTTGGACCCAGCGCCAGATGCGCCTTGTCCAGGGCCATCAGCACACAAAATTTGAAGTCGCTCGTCCGATCCGTTCTCGCGCTACAGCCAAAAAACCTCGAAAATCAAGAAAACCCACCCCTAAAAGTCACCCCCGATACCGCCAAACTGAGTAGGGGTAGCAAATCGTTTCGAGCGGCGCAGGGTGTCCCAAACCTTTGTCTTGAAGGGCCCGGCCGGCCAAACCGCTGCGGCCACCGGAAGGTCCTGAAAAAGCCCGTCACCCGGGACTCTGTACCGGGGCCCACTGCACCGGGCGGCCGCCGCCGCGCCCGGAGCGCCGGGAGGGCAGGCCACCGGTGAGGCACCAAGCAAACGTCTACTCGCCGGCAGGGACTGGATCGGCCGTGCCGCGCCGCGCCGCTCGGCCGGCTCCCGATCCCGTCCCCGTCCCCCGTCCCCAAGGCACATCTGGCGCTGGGTCCAAAATTCACCTCCGCACTTTGGGGGCGGCATGGCAGGGGTTAAGAGTAGCCACCCCATACGAGGGGGTTAATTTTTTTTCGGATGGAAATTTTCGATCGGGCCGTATTGGCACAGGCCCTGCACACCTTTTCTGGCGTCTTTTTTGATTCTAAAATGCATTTAGGGACAAAAAAACCTCAATTTTCAAAAATGTATTTTCGTTTTTTAGGGGTTGCGGTCAAAGGGTTCGTCCTATCGGGGAAAAAAACAGACGGGCATGTGCCTCGAAGGCTCCTGCATGACGTGCAATTCATTTTTGGTGACAAAAAAAATTCACCCCCCGTAGGGGGTGGGGGTAACTGGGGTGGGGGGTGGGTTTGAACGACCGTTCAAATTGTGATGTCACCTTGTCACCCGGGGTCTATTGAACTGGTAAACGAAGTTTTACCCCCATTGGACCTCCTTATCGGTGTTTTCTGACGCCCTCTTTCGGCGTTTTTCCACCCCGCCGCGCGTTAGGGGTGGCTGTTACCAGAGGGGGTGACACCTGGTGTTGCCGCTTTCAGAGGCTCGAGTCAAAGGTTTGAGGCAGGCCTGTAGCAAATTTCAAGGTTCTACCTTCAAAAACTTAGAAATTACAGCGCCCGCCGTTAGTGGACCGCTAATTTTGGTCGCCAGTGTATATCATATGCCACCTTACAATTACATCAGGTACAAGTATTCAAATCATAATAAAAAAAAAACAACATCAGTTTCTTCTCTCTGCGTTCCCTTCTGAAACCATTGTTGGCAAGTTAGCAGGCCCCGCGGGCCCCGTGCACCGCGGCTGGTCGCGGCCATGCGGCCGTCATTGTCTTGTGAAAACCAAATGTGCTGTCGTCGGTTAAAATATCAAAAGGTTCATGACTCCTAAAAAATTGCAAATTTGTGATTTGCCTCAATGCATTACCAAGGTTAGTTGTATCGCGTTTAAATATCGTTTCAATAAATTTTAAATATTCTGTTATTGTTGCCTCGGCTTCCCAGTTCGGCGTCCCGTGGCGCGCGGGCCGGTGCCGCAGCTTGTGACACTCATACGGACGGCCTTTTCCTACAATGTCGGTGTAGCCGCGCTGTGTAAAGCGTCGAATCGCTGGACAGATAGACCCCAGTTCAAAGCGAATACTTTCTTATTTTTACGTTCATAAAATCGTTAGCCTGCCTTTACACTGCAAATCCAAATGCATGACTTTACGCATTACTTACTGTATGGTCTCAGACCATGCATTTCCTAGTGCATGGTTTCCCACCACGCTTTAGGAAATGTGTGGTAGCAGGGCCATGCATCAGGAAATGTGTGGTTGGAGCACCACGCATTAGCTACTGTGGGGTGTCAGACCATGCATTAGGAAATGTTTGGTGTTCACCCCCACAACACCACACATTAGATACAGCCAGGTAGGGACCACACATTAGCTAATGCATGGTATGCGACCACGCATTAGTTACAGCGTGGTCTGCAACCGTGCATAAGCTAATGTGTGGTCCCAGACCACGCTGTAAGTAATGCGTAAAGTCATGCATTTGGATTTGAAGTGTAACATTGGAAATCCTGGCCCCCGAGGATCACTCATCGGTTTTGGCGCTGGAATTTTTTTTATTCCTACCACTGAGCGAACCATTGTCGACTAGTACATCCGCGCTTCTCTAACAGCTGCCAAACTCCCCATTACTGTTTCTACTTTTTCCTACATCTTCATATCTCCATTCATTCTTCATTCCACGCTTCGAAACTATGAATACATTCTTTTTCCTAACTAAACATTAAATTTACAGAGTCCAAAACACAAACAAGTCTTCACATACTCAAACGTTGGTTGAACTGCCTAAAAAATCGACCCTCCATTTCTTTCCTCTGCATATTTTTTTTCTTTCCTGTTTTTACATTACCATTGATGTGTCTGTATGAACTAAAAACCATCAGAAATATTTTTATTTCATATGTCACCATGCCATTGCATCAGGTAAAAGTATTCAAACCATAATATTTCGTCCAAAACCGCATCGGATTCTCCCCTCTGCTTTGCCTTTTAGAACCATTGTTGGCATATAAGCGGGCCCCACGCAGCAGCCCCGCGCCGCGGCCATGGCTTGTGAGGGCCAAATGCGGTGTGACGTCGGTTAAAATATCAAAATATTCACGACTCTTAAAATATTACAAAATTGTGATCCACATCAATGCATTACGATGGTCAATTAAATTGTCCATCAGCTTTAAATTTCGTTTCAGTAAATTGTGATACGCGGTGATTTTTGGCCTGGGCTTCCGAGCTCGGCTTCCCGTGGCCCTTGGCCCGCGGCCGCGGCTTGTGACAGTCATTCGGGCGAGTCTTCCCTACAATGTCGGCGCGGCCGCGCGGTCTCACGTTGCGAATCGCCGAACGGAGATTCGCTGTTTCGAGCACCGAATGTTTTCCCATTTTTACGTTCACAAAATCGTTGACCTACATTTAACGTTAAAATTCCTGCCCTGAGGGCCAGTCAGCGGTATAGGCGCTAGAATTTTTTACAGTGCGGTCTAATCTGGAACATAGGACAATAAGATTAGTCTTAGTTTTAAGAACTTAAAAGAAATCATTAGAACAAGCTAAATTTTACTTCCCGTTAAATGTAACGAATCTATACGGAAGGGAATCAGTAAGCCTCAGTCTTGTGGGGAATATAAAGCTGGTCATTGAAATCGGACCGTGTCAACGACTTGGTGGTTCATAGTTACGAAGTTGCCAAATGATTCTAAGCCTATGTCTGCCACCTGTAGCAACGACCACTCGATGTCGCGAAACGGATACACTGCAAATCCAAATGCATGACTTCACGCATTACTTACTGTATGGTCTCAGACCATGCATTTCCTAGTGCATCGTTTCCCACCACGCTTTTGGAAATGTGTGGTAGAAGGACCATGCATTAGGAAATGTGTGGTAGCAGCACCAGGTATTTCCTAATGTGTAGTGTCAGACCATGCATTAGGAAATGTTTGGTGTTCACCCCCCCCCCCTAACACCACACATTAGCTAATGCATGGTACGCTACAGCGTGGTCTACAACCGTGCATCAGCTAATGTGTGCTCCCAGACCACGCTGTAAGTAATGCGTAAAGCCATGCATTTGGATTTGTAGTGTAGAAATGGCATTTTAGGACCAGTAAGGGCTTCGCTATCACTCATCCAACAAAACAAACTACGACGAGAAATGTCATTACTTAAGATGATTCAACCATACTATGATTCTTCTTCGCTTTTCGTGACGGCATGAAAAATTTTACAAGTCATAAAACTCATTTTCCGTGAAAGCTGTGTTTCCGTCGCGAAACGTGAAAATTTCCACATTTTTCGACGTTTTGTGGTCACAGGAACATTTTGTGTCAAAATCAATTTTTTTTTTTTTTCAACTTTTTCTGAACTTTGGTGAGCTGTAAAACATGGAAGGTATAAAATTTCTCCGCTTATATTTTTACCCGTTTTTATCACTAGTCAAGGTCTACCAACCCTCAAAATTTGGTTCCGTGGCGAATATCCCTCCGAAACTAAGACCGTTAGGCACCATTATTCGTGGTTGAGTAATGCACGCCCCACGAAAGCAGTCCCCCTGCACCGCGAAAAATGGCTTGTGAGGGCCAAATGCGGTGTGACGTCGGTTAAAATATCAAAATATTCACGACTCTTAAAATATTACAAAATTGTGATCCACATCAATGCATTACGATGGTCAATTAAATTGTCCATCAGCTTTAAATTTCGTTTCAGTAAATTGTGATACGCGGTGATTTTTGGCCTGGGCTTCCGAGCTCGGCTTCCCGTGGCCCTTGGCCCGCGGCCGCGGCTTGTGACAGTCATTCGGGCGAGTCTTCCCTACAATGTCGGCGCGGCCGCGCGGTCTCACGTTGCGAATCGCCGAACGGAGATTCGCTGTTTCGAGCACCGAATGTTTTCCCATTTTTACGTTCACAAAATCGTTGACCTACATTTAACGTTAAAATTCCTGCCCTGAGGGCCAGTCAGCGGTATAGGCGCTAGAATTTTTTACAGTGCGGTCTAATCTGGAACATAGGACAATAAGATTAGTCTTAGTTTTAAGAACTTAAAAGAAATCATTAGAACAAGCTAAAATTTACTTCCCGTTAAATGTAACGAATCTATACGGAAGGGAATCAGTAAGCCTCAGTCTTGTGGGGAATATAAAGCTGGTCATTGAAATCGGACCGTGTCAACGACTTGGTGGTTCATAGTTACGAAGTTGCCAAATGATTCTAAGCCTATGTCTGCCACCTGTAGCAACGACCACTCGATGTCGCGAAACGGATACACTGCAAATCCAAATGCATGACTTCACGCATTACTTACTGTATGGTCTCAGACCATGCATTTCCTAGTGCATCGTTTCCCACCACGCTTTTGGAAATGTGTGGTAGAAGGACCATGCATTAGGAAATGTGTGGTAGCAGCACCAGGTATTTCCTAATGTGTAGTGTCAGACCATGCATAAGGAAATGTTTGGTGTTCACCCTCCCGTCCCCCCCCAACACCACACATTAGCTAATGCATGGTACGCTACAGCGTGGTCTACAACCGTGCATCAGCTAATGTGTGCTCCCAGACCACGCTGTAAGTAATGCGTAAAGCCATGCATTTGGATTTGTAGTGTAGAAATGGCATTTTAGGACCAGTAAGGGCTTCGCTATCACTCATCCAACAAAACAAACTACGACGAGAAATGTCATTACTTAAGATGATTCAACCATACTATGATTCTTCTTCGCTTTTCGTGACGGCATGAAAAATTTTACAAGTCATAAAACTCATTTTCCGTGAAAGCTGTGTTTCCGTCGCGAAACGTGAAAATTTCCACATTTTTCGACGTTTTGTGGTCACAGGAACATTTTGTGTCAAAATCAATTTTTTCGATTTTTTTCAACTTTTTCTGAACTTTGGTGAGCTGTAAAACATGGAAGGTATAAAATTTCTCCGCTTATATTTTTACCCGTTTTTATCACTAGTCAAGGTCTACCAACCCTCAAAATTTGGTTCCGTGGCGAATATCCCTCCGAAACTAAGACCGTTAGGCACCGCTATTCGTGGTTGAGTAATGCACGTCCGGAAATAAGTCCCCCTGTTCGTGCGTCATCATCCGGTGATCGCCTTCTGGTTTATTATCGTTCCGGTGCACGAGTCCCCGGGAGTCTGACGCGGCACCGCCGCCGCTATGACTCAGTCAGGCCGGCGGCGGCCCCCAGGCGGTGTCTGCCTGATCGCCCGAGCGTCGAGGCCAGCGGCTGGCCCTTGGCCGGCCTCGTGTCTGCGCACCTTGGGCTTTCCGGCGGGCGTGTGCCGCCGCCGCGCACGCCGCCCGCATCGTATCTTATCTGCCCGCCAGCGAGCGCCCGCGTCTGTATCGCCTGATAGTCCGCGGTGTGCGAATTTTTGTAGTGCGGGCGCAGAGTCCGAGCGCGGCGGCGAGTGATCCCGCAGCGCAGCCCGTCCGCCGCTGCCCAGGCCGCCGCCCTCGCCCCGGTACGTTGCTGAGCACGCCCCGCGCGGCGCACCACCGCCGACCCCGTCAGCTGGGCCGCGGTGCCAACCCCGCCCCTCCCACGAGGCCCTCTCCCTGGCCATCGATCGCCACGCGCGCGCCGAGCACGTCACGTGACCTTGGCGCCCGAACCCCACGGCGGGCACCGCGTCAGAATCAACTTCGGACCCCCTCCACCGCTGTCCTGGACTGTTGCTCCGGCCGCGCGCGGACGTGACCCGTTATCGTCACAGTGCGGTGCGCGGCGGCGTCGTGGACTCGCAGCTGCGCGCCCGCCGGAACGGAGACGGTCGCGTAGGCCTCGGGGGCCCGCTCCACCGGCCGCCGCCCCCCGTGCGCCTCAGCCGGCCGGCACCCCGAGGCGGGATAGCGACCTGTGCAGCGACGCGCCAGGTGGAGGCGTCGTGGTCATCACTTGGCAGTTACCAAGTAAAACGTTCCACCGGCCCCACGCTCGTTTTCGGTTTTTAGTACCTACATGTTACGATTTAAAACGCACCTTGGCAGACAATAATTTTGTCGCTTTCTTGTTTGCAAAACAGAGCATATTTGTGTTCGCACCTAGAAGCTGTTGAAATAGTACTCAGCTGGACACAGAAATTTTTATTACGTGCTTGCAGTTTTCTGTCATACGATAGAGAAAATTGGAATCATTCTTTAACGGGCATACGGGCTTTTTATCCCGTCCCGAAATGTTTCTGTAGAAACGTACAGGAGCCGGGCTTATAGTCCGGTGCCAACTGTTTGATCGTTCGTTCGGACGTCTGTTCGCTGACATATCGTTGACAGAGAAACTTTAAATTTGGAGGATAGACTTCTTTTATGACGTAGATAAACGCACGGTGGCGACAATTTTTCTAATTTTATTGTGTTTCTATTTTATGCGAATAGTTTGATTTGTTAGGTTAGGGTTGGACGCTGCGTGTGGTGCGCCTGCGAGGCACACTCCGTCGCGAGTCGGGACGGGCTGAGGTTAGCGATTTTAATCGTTACAAAACTATGTACCACCCGACACATCTCGAGTGACTTGAGGCGGGGGCCGGAGGCCGCCGCGAACGCCGCCGGTAGGCCAAGCTGGTCAAATCCCCCTGTCACGGGACGGGCCAGCTTGTTCCGATCACGGTGCCGTGCCCTGTGTCTCTAACCGTCCCTGCTGTCACAATCCATACCAGAATGTGTCTCTTTCTTACGTCTCTGGTGGAAGGATCCCCAGTGTATACGGTACTACGAGACTGCACTTATACTGTAGTTATTGAATAGTTAACTGTAGTAAAGTGGTAGGTTATCAAAGTGCCCCTTCTTGTATTACAAATGCAGCACTGTAAGAAAAAGTATACCGAGTACAACAAAATTACGGCGGCCACTGTAAATGTTACAATTTTTAGTGAGGTCCCCCAAACGTTGACACCTGATATAATTTTAGGAAATCATTTTA
Organism: Megalurothrips usitatus; assembly: GCA_026979955.1. NCBI lineage: Eukaryota > Metazoa > Arthropoda > Insecta > Thysanoptera > Thripidae > Megalurothrips > Megalurothrips usitatus. The sequence continues at coordinate 12,352,345 of CM049600.1, forward strand.
GAACGGTATCATAAGTTTCAGCCTGCAATTGATGGTATGAATATTATCGATTCGTGTTGATCCAAGGATTACGAAAATGGGATAACAAAGTTGATTCTGCAATTTCAAAAAAAAAAAACCTTCGATAGCTGGATAGCGCTACAGTGAACAAGCTGGCCCGTCCCACCGTCAAACCTCGGCGCAAGTTCCGCTCCACCCCGAGGTGTCAACAAACCTCGGTTCGACAGGGGGACTTGGCCAGCTTTGACCGCCAGCGGCGTTTGCGCTGGGCCTCCCGCCCGAAGTCACTCGAGATTTGTCCGGTGGCATGTATTTTAGTAACGATTAAAATCGCTAACCTCATCAGCCTGTCCCGACTCACGACGTTGTGCACCTTGCGGGCGCACCACACGCAGGGGCCAACCGTAACCTAACAATTCTCATAAAACAGAAACGCGATTAAATTGGAAAATTGTTGCCACTGTACATTGGTTTACGCAATGAAAGAAGTCTATCCTTCAAATTTGATCTTTCTCCGTCAAAGATAAATCAACGCACAGACGTCCACCCGAGCGAACAAACGGTTGGCTTCAACCATAACCCCGGCTCCTGTAATGATGTCGTTGACTGCTGACGTCACTGAATCCGCTAAGTTGATAGGAAGAACAAGCGCAGAACCACTGCGTATGCGCAAACGACAAAACAAACCTGCTGCTCTTGCGCAGTGGGTCTTCACACCGGACTCGGTGACGTTTGCAGCTACAACGAAATCGTCTATTCCGGAACGCTCCTTTATTTGAATCTACAAGTGTGTGCCGCCCGCTGCATAATGGCTGTTGTGACGAGTTTGCGTGGTGTTCCTGACAACCGTACTCATGTCTTACTTACGTATCAGGACCCTACGTAGCGCCGATAGCAGATCATAGGACAGTGCAAGCCAACAGTGACGTAACATTTGAAGTGCGTATCGCTTAAGATGAGTTTAGGGTGTTGACGCCTGACGCTGACGCCTGACGCTTATGACTTGATTCGGGTACGTTCGTCATCGATTGCTGGTCAGAGAGGTTAGAAATGGCCGAATCCGAGCGCGCGTGTTTCGCTCCGGATCTGGGAGAGGGCGCTGGACGTAGTGGGGATCGGAAATAGGCTATCTCTTGAAGGGAAGTTCGATCGAACAAACACAAACCATTATAATGTACATCCGTTCATGCCATACTGCCCTTGTCTTCATTATCTCATAAGGGAGACAAGATTTTTTTTAAACTATTACATTATTCGATGTATCGTTCACTCGACTGGATTTCCCTCCCCCCCCCCCCCCTCCTCCTCCCTCGCACCCCGGCACCTCACTCAGGTCGAATGGGCCTCTCTGTGTCGAGCTTCGTCCTGTGTGCGTCTGGTGTCTGCTTCCGGGGTTTGCGGTAGATGAATGCTCTTTCATTTCGGGAAGGACTTGAATCCATATACAGTGGTCAAAGGGGCCGTTCACAAACAACGTCACGCTTTTGGTTTTTTGCCCCCCCCCCCCCCCCCCCCTACTGTCGCGGGGCTAACATAGCCTTCCAATTCATTGGACTTTCATGCGAACCTCAACCCGCCCCCTCCAAGTGTGAGCGTGACGTCATTTGTGTACGGACCCCAAGTACCTTTATAGCGTGAGAATTCTATGGGCAATGTGCTCACATTCGGCACGGCTTTAACATGTGCAATCATTATTCGTGAACAGGGTCGTACTGTAGAGTCAGGTGTCTGTACCTATCGCCACAGCAGTTTGAAAAAGCGCGCGATGTATTTCTACCACGACAACGCTGCTCTCTTGTTCGTCATCGGTGGAAGCGGTGCGCATGCGCAGTCGGGCATCGGTCGCCTGTCGTCTGCATTGACGCGCGTCGTCTGCTGCAGGCGTCGTTGACGCTTCCTCCGTAAGTCCCATGGATTCCTCCGGTTTAAAACAAAATCGAATCGTCTCGCAAGAATCATATGGGCTAGCGGCGTCAGCGTCAACCGTCAACGTCATTCTATTGGCAGACACCATTTTATTTGCACTCACGTTCTCACTATTCGCATGTGTTTTGCGTTTACTTGGCTTTAACGAACGGTCCCTAAGCGTCGAGCGTCAAGCGTCAGCGTCAGCACTCTAAACCCATCTTTACAAGTTATGCGGTCCGTATCCACAACACAGTTTGAGCGCTATCGGCAAATGCGTCTTAAGCTTAGCTTCTCCTATCCGGATCAAGATTTTAGACTCGTTGCCAAAAGTGAAGTGTACGTAATGTCGCCACCACACAAGCCACCACACGGGCACCTGTAGTCCCTGCGCATCTGACCGTGACCGTACATTTGCCCAGCGGTCGATTGCTGCCGTCGCCCTTACGTTCCATCAGCGGATGGAGCGGCAGTACTCCACCTGTCTGCCCGTCGCCCGTGACGGTGACGCTCTCGTTGGTAGTCCAATCTTCTAATCGGTTTAGGGGGGGGGGGGAACCGGCGACTTTACCTAAAGTTTATTTTTAGGGTCAGTGCAGGTTAAAAATCAGACTTGAGGAGTGGGTAAACAAGCTGGGCCGTCCCACCGTCGAACCTCGGTGCCGGTTCCGCTCTGCTCCACCGGCACCTCGGTTTGACAGGGCGACTTGGCCAGCGAGTCCCTCGAGATGTGTCCGGTGGTACTTATTTTTGTAAGGATTAAAATCGTCAACCTCAGCCCGTCCCGACTCGCGACGGAGTGTGTATTCAGGCGCACCACACCCAACGGCCAACCCTAACCTAACAATTCGAACAATTCTCATAAAACAGAAAAGCGACAAAATTTGAAAATTGTTGCCACCGCACGTTTATATGCGTCATAAAAGGAGTCTATCCTCCAAATTTGAACTTTCTCCGAGAACGATTTGTCAGCGCACATACGTCCGCCCGCCCCAACGAACAAACAGTCGGGATCAGACTATAAGCCCGGTTCCTGTCCCTTTCTACCGTACGTTTTGTCATCAATGCCGCTCAACCTAACCTAGCCTTGCCTACCTGAGCCTGACTTACCCAGGCCTCCTCTAACCTAACCGAGCGTAACCCACTCAAGTCACTGATCCGCCCCTCCTTGACAGGCGGATGTCGCATACTCACCTCATCCAACCGGTGGATTTTAAATTTTAATCCACTTGCGAAAATTATCTCAGAAACTGCTTAGGCTGTGGTGCCCCTGAGGAGAGGTTTACTCTGGTATGATGCAAGAAAGACGTGGTCCAAATTTGAGCTCTCTACGTGTAACCGTGCTCGAGAAATCGCGCGGACAGACAAACAGGCAATACATTTTTGACCCAGTCGGTCCACGGCTTCGCTATCGCTCAGCCAAATATCCGCCGGTTGGGTGAGGTTAGTGTGCGCCATGCCTGTCAGGAAGGGGCGGATCAGTGACTCGAGTGGGTTACGCTCGGTTAGGTTAGTGGAGGCCTGGGTAGGTTAGGCTCAGGCAGGTATGGGTAGGTTAGGTTTGGTTGAGTGGCATTCATAACTATAGGGTGATGCAAGATACGTTCGGAAGTGAGAACACGAGCGCGGTTGCGACCGTGCGAAAAGAGTGACGCCCGCAGGGCGTCCTACTCGTCAGGTGACAGCGGCCGAAGGCCAAGGTAGGCGTGCGCCAGGCGTGGAGTGGTGGAACAGTGATTCGCAGCGAAGCCTGTTACGCCACGACGCGGCCTGGCGTGCGCCCACCTTGTGTAAATCGTGATCAGTGTGATTGTTTAGTCCAGGGTCCTCCTATCGCTCAGTCAACAACCATTGGTTTGAATTCTCCTAAACTGGTGTATAGCTGTCTGTCGTCCTGTAACTTTCTGCCCTTTAGCCAGATATTTGCTGTTTTTCTAGCACATTGGTTGTACCGTCGGTGTTAGGTATGGAACCCTTGACTTCTTTATTTTCGCAATGTGGTTCAGTAATATTCGTTGTATATCTGTAGCAGATTTAAATGTGCTGAACCAATGACAAACAAAACTTTACTGGTTCTACTCTTAATTTTGGCCGGCAGTAAATTTATTTTGCCAATTTTGTGTTATGAGTGCTAGGTCGAGTAAGCCAAAAGTGCGGCAGATCCGAAAATATCACTGCAGAGTCAAGAATCTGACCACTAAACGCATACACGCGAGTGGATGTTTCGCAAATGCTCAAAAGTATCGTAATGTAATTCAGTTGCTTCCAAGCAACCGAAAATCTCTTTATTATTCAGACGCATTTGCAGAAGGGGTTATACTTATCCGTTCGCGTAGGGGAATGCTTGGAAACGTCTGAGAAACATCCACACGCATGTATGCGATCGGTATTAGGACGCTTGACTTTGCAGTGCGGCACGGTCCTCCCTAGAGGCGCGTCAGCAATACAAGCGACGCCCCAGACAACGCTAAAATCACGAGTTTGCCTTGACGCAGCGCTTCAGATGGAACGCCAGTGAGTTCACATGTGGTCCACGTTTGTAGCCTGTCACATCCAATAAACTGAAACAAGGATGAGCAAGGGCACATCATCGCACGATAGTTTGTATTGCACCAATTTGGGGACTGAAGGACCAAAAGTGACGCTTCCATGATAATCTGAAATATATTACATTAGGCTGGGCTGTTGTTGCTGCCGTGATGCTCGCTTATCAGCAAGAGGTATATGCACTATTTTGTAAAGCTCACTAAACTTAGCTACCTAAACCTTGTCACTCCAAAATGGCTTCTATACAGCTCTAACTCACCCCTCCGATAGAAAGTCAAATTGGCGTTCTCCCTCCTTAGTCTACCCTTTAATTATTGGCCAACGATCAAAAGTTTAAAAAAAACTCACTTCACACGATTTATTTGCTCCTTTTCATGTTCCAGATTCAGTAGCACGCAGGCATCACAATGGGATACATACTCAAGCTAAAACTTCTTCTGTGGAAAAATTTTCTTATCAGGCGGCGAAATAGGGTACATAATAGGAGTTGCAAGCTACAGTTACAGTTAAGTACAGGTGATGTAATAGAAATACTTCACTCGGGCATGTTTTAACGTTCCAGTTGCGATTCATCGCTGAGCTGCTTTATCCACTTCTACTGTTTTTCATAATTGTATTACAAAGACCGTCAGCGGAGAAAGTACACGTCCCCGAATGTAAGTATATGGTCGTGCGTGCTACTCGGGAGGGCAGCAACGGAGTCCCGTTTGTGAATCTAATCGGGAAACCGACTATTCGACTTGTATGATACGCGTTACCCCACATGCAGCTAATTAGCTTCGCAACAATGTTTTGTTTTTAGCAGTGCCTTGTCTTTTTCAAACGAGGGTCTTTTCCATTACAGGCCACCATGCAGAAAATGCACTTCCATCCTCCGGCCAGATTCCCTTTCTTCATTCGTTTGTTTGTCGTGCACAGAATCAGTGTTACGCCAAGAATGGCACGCTCTACAAGTAATGTATCTTCTATAGTGTACATTTATGTTGAACAATTGACAGCTTCGTCGTAACAATTGTGTAGTAATTGCTAAGTACATTTATTTTGGGTCTACAGGGACTCGGGGTCGAACCCGTTCTGCGATCTCGGAAAATCATGGGGAACGAAGGATCTCCAAAGGTTTGCGAGGTACATGGGGATAAGTACACCAAAAATTAGAAAAGACACTTCACTTCCAAATGGTCGTATCATTCTTTTGCACCATATCAGCAGGGCGAGCGAAGTCGCTAAAGAAATCAGTCTTGCGGAGCTATATCGTCTGTGTCGATAGTTTAGTTAGGCTACCAAATTTAGTTTAATACCTTAAAACATAATGTTTTATTTAAATATATACAGTACAAAATATGAACACTGCTTAAAAAGATACATCTTGCCCTTTCTCTTTCGGCCTAGCAATTTCAAAAACACAAGATTTGGAGTGTATCTCAATTTTTGTAGAATTAAAGTAATCGGCGTGCCATAATCCGCTTTTTTCTAAATCTGAACCGTTTAAGGTAATTTGATAAAATGGGTCTCAGCAGGTTTTGAGCACACCAGAACGAATAAGCCCCTTTTGAAAACCGCATCCACAGCAAGAAATGTTTTGGTGTGATTTCTCCATTATTTCTGTGGCCGGAAGGTCGAAATGAATGGGCAAACAGAACAGGTTATTTAAGATGCAGTAAGTTTTCCTTTCGCTGTCTCTACATTTACGGAAATTGTTCAATGTTATAGGTCAACTAAGGACAAAGGAAAAACAGAATTATCGCCAGAATTCCGAGGCTATTCCTTCAGAAAAACAGTGGATCCCGACGAACCCAAAGAATGCTCGGATGTGTCGTCAACTCTCTCGTACCTGACAAACGGCGCTCTGAACTGGGCTACGGCCAAGCCGTTCTTCAGGTACGCTCATACTCATTTCAGCAGGCCAATCATGTTCAAGATTGGCTCAAAACTTAAGGAGCCATCAACAACATGGGTTATTTGTAAATATTTCTTGGAACTACAATGGTTTGTCATCTGCAGGGGAAAGATTTTATACTACCCAGAAACCGCCGCCACCACAGCGGTCATGAGAAGAGTTAACGATACTTTCAATGCAATTATGGATTTGGTGAGTGATTTTGCAACATGTTTGTTTTTCGTAGAAGAGGAATGATAATTCTGATTGCATTCAGAACGAACTGCATTCAGTACTGCAACACCAACTACATTTACGACTGCATTTTAGTCAAAATGCAGTTGTGAATGAAGTTCAAGTTGGGAAATTAAGTTCATTTTAATTTAATTTATTTTGCTCGAATTCTTTCCATTAGGTTAGGTTAGTTTGGGTTAGGTTAGCTTAGGTTACCTTCCCTGACCCAATGATAACAATTCGAGGAAAATACATCAAAATTAATTTCCCGAAATTTTCCTGCCGTTACTGCATTCAGAACTGCACTTTGATTTGAATGCAGGTGGGATTTTAGTACGGAATGCAGTACTTCCTGAATGCAATCTGAATTTGCTCGAAGAGTACACACTAAGAATAGCGGCTGTTGTGCACTAGTGACACTATCCTTTCTTTACTTCGCGTTTGCACTTGCAAATTTGTCTTCTATAGTCGACCCTTGTGTTTCGTCCCGGCGCCGGGAGGAGCTAGGGACGAAAATTATTGGACGGGAGATGTCCGGTCCGGGACTTGGCGCCGCCAGACGCTCCGGGCCTGCCCGCCGCACGGATTAAAGGGGAGCTCAATCCGCCCGGCCAGAGGGCTAATTAGTCCAATTTCCGCTCAAAATGTTGACGGCCTGTTTAGTTGAACGTGCAGAGGACAAAAAAACAAGTTTATTTTTAAAAAAGCGGCATGTCAAAATTATGACCTAGTTAAGGAACAGGCCAGGCCCTAGCCAGCTATGCCAGCGGTGGACAAAAATAAACTTTATGCAGTTAATGACGTCGGATCGGCTTCAAATTTCACGGACTAACATTTTTAGACGTGACGATATCAGAGAGCACGAAATAAGTAATAGTGTGCTTGGCAAGGACGTTTGAATTTGATCAATTTTCTAACAAAAGCAACATTTAACAATATCTCAGGTCATAGTTTGCATTTTGACATGACGGTTTTTTTTAATCAACTCGTTTTTCTTTTGTTTGTCTTTCTATTCATTCTCTCTCGACTGGGAACGTCCGGTTGTTTTTTAGAATTATGACTGGTTGAAATTTCGAAAAAAGCGATGAGCGTGGCCGTCGTCTGCTTGGGCGACAGGACGGGACGATCCCAACTTCGTGCTTTCGCCACTAGCGGCGCTGTTTCGGCCGGTTTCGGCTGCTGACGCCGCGTATGAAGTTGCTTACGCAGCTCAGGTTATGACCGATTTTTGATTTAGTGATCGGAACAGTTTTAATAATTTTCTAACCAAGTGGGTATCGAGTGCGAAGGTGGTATGAGCCGGAAAGAAGTACTTCAGCATAATCTTACAAAGTGGGTATTCGTAGGGTATTACCGAATCCGAATGGAACGGGGCGGATTTAAAATTATAGTTTTATAGTAACGGTCAGTGCACCGCTTTATTCTCATACGCGGGCCGCCCAGCCCTGGCCTGCAAGGTGTTGTCCCCGCCCAGCTTGGCCCGGCGGCCCGACAATGCACGTCTTGCTTTGAGTCTCGTGTCCCTTGCCTTGTTGTGCGTACTTTAAGGTGGAGGGGAGGGTTAGGGTCCCCCGAAACGGTCCTCCTGCCTTGAGTCGCCGATCTCGTAGCCGTGACTCTGCCAGGTGGGTACCCGGCAAGGGCTGCGCAACAAAAAAGGACAGATTTGGTAGTGGTCTAGAAAAGGATGAATAGTGGATGCAGCCAGTTGACGAGCCGAGCGGAGGTGGCTTTGTCCCTTTCTTTTCCTATTGGGTGGAGTGAGGTAGCTGAATTTCAAATGCCTTTTTCGAACTGTTTCAAATTATAAGTTTAAAAGTAAGCTCGCTGTACTTGCCCGGTCACCCTCGATATTTCTGTTAGACAGATTTTTGATTTTTTGCCTCGTTATCGATCTACAGCAATTGGGTCTATGGACCATTGATGCGCATATAGTTGTGTTCCTTTCTTTCGCCATAAGAAGTTTCGCCATAAGAAGAAGTGAGATAGCTGACTTTTAAATCGATTTTTCGGCCACTTATACTGACGAAGTATGTGCCTGTGCTGTGATAGGCATATCATGCTTGAGGCATCAAATTTGAATCGGTTCAGGCTTAGTGTGCAGGCTCAAGCATGTTCGGGTGCAATCCCTTCATGATCCTTTATTAATGTGTTGATTCTACAAAACTAGTGGTTGTGCTCAGACTTTATTGTTTATTTGTTACCAGGATGCTCTGAGCCATCTACTGCCTCAGGGACAGGATTACATGATCACCAGCTTCAAAAAGGTGAACGTCCGAAATTTTATGGAGCTTTGATATTCTGCAATTTTTTTAGGATCCCCTCCTACTTATCAAAGATTTTTTGAGCACAAAAGTGTAAATAAAATTTAATGCCTGTTCTTCGCGCACCTCAGGTTGCTCGCCTCTAAGGAAAATTTCCCCATGTAGCGATCGTACTTTGTTTCCTTGTCGCACAGTGCATCGACCAACAGAAGGTCCAGGCTGTGACAGCAGAGTCCGCTCTGAAGGAGGCTTGGGCTTTGGAGCCTAACAACAATCTCTGGGCTCTCGTTAATTTCGAGGACCATGGCGAGGACAAGCTGGCCCCGTTTGTTAAGTACAAAATCAGGTATGTACAAAGTCCTAGTGTTAAAGGATCTTCTTTCGTAGCACGTGTCACATAAACAGTAAACTGTGTTAAACGTGGCCAACGCAAATCTACGACACTGAAACTTGTTTCTTAAATACTAGTCGCTTCATTCGGGCGACGTATCGCTCAATCAATTATCATCCCTTTACGTCGTCCTCCTTAACATTTTCCTGTTGAAACCGAACAACTCTGGTCGAAAACGGTTTGCTGTGTCCTCCGCGGTGCAACGTTTTTAACGCCGCGTGCCTCCCCTCATGTGGTCCATTGTACGCAGAATGGCAGCTGACCGGTTGCCGCGCACCAGCGCCGCCTCTGACAACCCATCCATGGGTGCGCCATCGACGTCCACAGCTGCGAACAAGTTCATCACTCACGGCTTCGCGTACTTGCAGGTAGCGAGTTGCTATAGTATCACTTCGCTGTTGACATTTTCAAACATTTCTAAATTAACTTACGACTAGAGGATAATGCTTCAAGTGGGATTTTTGCGGTATGTGCACCACATCCCCTGCTTTAATTCATTTTGAAAACCTGCCCGACGATAATTACAATATGTAACTACTGTAAAAATAGTTATATTACTTTAAATATGAGATTTTCGTCGGAAAATTTAACTGAAAACTTCTTGTTGCGGAATCAAGAGCCACCGTACTTATGGCAGATAAGCACTGGAACAGACCCAAATCCATCCGTACCGCGGAGACGTTCACCCGAATGTATTCTGCTCAGGACTTGATCGACGAGGCCATCCTAGAGCAGCACACCAACCGCACGGGCACGGCACGGCCCGGGCGGATCCTCAAGCAGTTCCCTGAACCAGAGCGCATAGTAGACAGGTTCGTTGTCCCGTATACCAGCAGCATATTTCACACTAAACGTCTGTGGCATTGAGCCAACGTGCCAGAATATTTACCTGTCTATGGAGGTTTGCATTGAAACCATTGGGCTTGCTTGAAAAGATTCGAATAGATTTTCCCTTGTAGACATAATCTTTTAACTAACTCATCAGTAATCGGTAAATGCCTCTGTTTACTCCAGATGTCCCAAAGACATCTTAAAAAGCGCGAAAACTAGAATCCTCTCGAGTAATTTTCGGACGATGTGATCTCGTCAGTTGTCTCACCAGCACTTACCTGGACATTGTCTCTCTTAGCTTGGCGGCGATGCTGTCGCAGCTGCTGCCGCTCATCATGGTGCTGGCGTGGGTGTACACGTTCTCGCAGATGGCCAAGAGCGTGGTGCTGGAGAAGCAGGAGCGCGTCAAGGAGGTGCTGGCCGTGATGGGGCTGGGGCGCGGGGTGCAGTGGGCCGGCTGGATGCTGGAGGGTCTCTGCTCCGCAGTAGTCACGTGCATCCTCCTCAGCGTCCTGCTCAAGGTGAGTCAAGGGCAAACAACCAACTGCAGGCTGTGCCAACAAAAACCAGAGTACCTTAATGTACGAATAGCCACGTTCGGTTTCGGATCGTTTTTAGTCCGCCCCGACACGTGTCGGTAGAAACGGACAGGAGCCGGGCTGATAGTCTGACCGCTACCATTTTAGAATCGTCCGTGCTTTGTCAGGCACACGGTGAAGGCCATTGTTTACAACCGGACTGATTTGGACGCCTGCACCCGCATATTACGATTCACACGTTGGGGAGGGAAAACCTATTACTCTGATGACCACTGTTGTCCTCAGAACTGAAATAAGACTAGGCCGCTCAAGAGTTTGTTAAATTGGAAATCGGCCTTAGAGTCCTGGCGAAAATCGAAGGCGGAGTAAACGCTCTTGCATCCGCTCTGGGAAGGCGTGTTTGTCACGCTTTGGGCGTTTACGCTAAACGCCTTCGGAGAGCGTATAAGGCGTTTGAGGGCGTTTTGTAAACGCTCTCGGAGGAAACACGCAGGGCGGATGCAAAACGCTCTCACACGCCCTGCCGCAGCGCGGGAGTGGGGGCTCCGGCGGGAGGAGGAGGGAGTGGAGCGGGGAGGGGAGGGGGACGCACCGGGCAAAAGCAATAAATTACTGTCAGGGTCGAAGGGTCTCCTCAGCATTCTGTCTCTCTCGCACTCATTATGGAAGCGTAGGCAACGTTCGTGGAAAGGAAGAAATGAATACACACACAAGTAGTAGAACACAGGACACTTACCTTCTCGACGCTGCACGCTGCCAACTGCGCCACGGAGGGACACTGGAGGGGGACCCGAGGAGATCCCTCCTTAGCGCTAGCCTTCCAAGGCTGCAGGGCAGCGCGCGCGCCGCCGTCGCTAGCCGTGAGCGGGGAGGTGGGGGCAAAGGACGCGTCGCCGCGCTGCTAAGTGCGAGCGGAAGGGAAATATGGGGCGGTCAGAGGTTTTCCATATCAAGTTGAGGCAGCGGAGAGGGAGGCGACGGATTCGTGCATCGGAGTGGTGTGGCGGCACTGACACGGTCCGTAAATTCACACGTTCTCTCCGAACGGAGACGAACAGAAAGACATCAAACTCAATCCTTTATCGGACCTCAATGCGTGCACGTATTTTAAAATCCATTTCTTTAACGGTTTCTCGGATAGCTTGCGGAATATTTGAATCAACTGAATTAACATGCCTGAATCAAGATACAAACTCAGTGTATGAAAGCAGACGAATGCTTGAATCCGCCATCAAAATACCGACTAACTCGCACAGTCATATGCAAAATCCTTTTGAGGCGGAAGAGCGTATCCGATACACCCAGCAAACGTCTTCGGAAGGCGGACTGAGGGTGTTTTCAGTCCGCCCAGACTCACCTCCGCGCAGAGCGTATTCAGAACGCCCAGAATACGCCTTCGGAAGGCGGAGTGAGAACGTTTTTGACCCGCCCGGGCTCCCCTACACGTAGAGCGTATTCGAAACGCCCAGCGGACCGCCTTCCGAGGGCGGCGTGAGGGCGTTTGCTATACGCTCAAATCCGCCCTCCGCGAAGAGCGTTTTCGCAACGCCCAGCAAACGCCTTCCAAGGGCGGAGTGAGGGCGTTTTCCATACGCCTTAATACGCCCTCGCGCAACACGCTCTCAAACGCCTTCGCTGAGCGTAGACAAAACGCCCTCGGAAGGCGTTGTCAAAGGCGTGTCTGTTGACTCTCTTCGAAGGCGTTTCAGAAACGCCTTCAGAACGCCTTCAAACGCCCTCACACGCCTTCAGCACGCTCTCCGAGAGCGTTTCCATTTTCGCCAGTGAGAGGGCGTTCTACTTTAAGTGCGGCCGGACAGCGATTGACCGGCAGGCCTCATGTTGAGCCCAGGCAGTGCAAGTGCCAGTGTTGGACGCTGAGAGGCAGCAGCTGGTGGCAGCTGAACTTGAGAGCTCCGATTCCAACTGACTCTAATTACTGTAATTTACTGTTTCATTAGTTCTGTACTGTTTCATTAGTGCTGTAAAAACAATGGGATTTTAAGGCGTGTGCAACACCACTTTAATTAATAATTTTCCTGATTACTGCGCCTGCGTGTAACACTGGTGATTGCCGCACTCTAGTGCTTTGTTCTCCGATTCCTCTGCCTGATTCTGACCGCTGTTCGCTCTGTCTTAGTATGGCAAGCTGACGGAGAATTCGGACGTGATCATACTCTTGCTGCTGCTCGTGTCCTTCGTCGTGGCCATGCTGTCCTTTTCACTGCTGGTGGCGTCCTTCTTCTCCAACGCCGCCATCGTCGGACCGGCGGCCAGCGTCGTGTACTTCCTGACGTACCTGGCGTACCAGTTGGTTCAGAAGCAGGGTGGCCCGGACCCCACCTACGGGCAGGTGGTGGGCGCCGTAAGTACCAGGGGCACGCTCGGGTGTGCGGGTAGTAGCGAGCGAAGCGTATATGTATTTAAAACATAACATGGAATTATAGCTGATCGCGATGGGTGCTGCTTTACGGGAAGATAGGCCAGCCCGCAATACTCCCACTCCCCGCATACGATGGTCGTCAGTAGGCGTGGGCGTTCCATACACTTTTGTTGCGAGCGCCAGGAACAACGACATCGATCGGTCTAAAACTGTTACGTATGGTTTGAACATGTTTTCCTGTCGGAGAATGGGGGGGGGGGGGGGATTGGAAGGATCTGTATTCCATGCTGTTAAAACAGCACTTACACATTCAGTTTTTGAACAGTCAACTGTAGTTGAAATACAGAGAAAGTACCACTATTTTCGAACAGACTATAGTTTTCCGTGATCAATACAGTTTAATTTCAACACAACTGCAGTTTCCTGAACTACAGTTTAGACTCTGGTTCCAACTGTAGTTGGTCTGTAGTCCCTACAGAGATCCTTCCATCGGGAGCAGCGTAGTGCTGCGCTGATGTCAGTGTTATCCCAGTTACTGTTGTGAACGGCGTCGATGCCGTGCCGTGGGTATATCCCCCTTCTCCCGGGCTTAGCGCCCTTCTGATCTTCTAATGACACACTTGGGGCCCAACCGTAAATTATGTTCCCAAAAGCCCCCCGTGCTCAGACTAACTTTTCACCAGCCGCGGGCGGACCCTACCAAAACCACCAGTGGAGCAGGAGTGGACAAGTGTGACTCTTTTGTTCGTCCCCGTGTATTATAGAAAATCTAAAAGCTGAGACTTCTCCGTCGCCTCGCTCGCTAACCAGTTCTAGCCGGCGGGCACATCAATTGATATCGATACCCGAACTAAATCGCCCTGCTCAAACGTTTATTTACTGTCTGTCACATTCCCATGAGCGTGAAATGGGCAAAGCGATAGACCAATATATATTAAAATCTGTAAATGTATCGCTTTTCATCAGCACAATTTAGATAGCATCCCTTGCCTTCTTTTTAGAGCTTGCTGGCGAACGTGGCGCTGGCGCAAGGCATGCTGGTCCTTGGCCAAATGGAGGAGAGCGGCGAGGGCATCCAGTGGTCCAACATCAACAAGCCGCCCGGTCCGGGGCAGCCCGCCACTGTGGCTGCCTGCATTGGTATGCTGTGGCTGGACGCGGCGATCTACGCCGTGCTCACCTGGTACATCGAGAATGTATTCCCCGGTAAGTTAAATTTAATGGCTGTTTCCGGCTGTTTCGACGGAACTGTCGTGAAATTCGGTTAAATGATATCGTCAGCACGTGGATTTCATGTTATAATGAAGTGTCGTGGTATGCCAAACAAAGAGGTTTAACTTCAATGCCAAGTGATGTAGAAACGTGGCGCATTCTCTAAGCGTTAAGTAAGCCCGCCAACTAGCTCCAACTTTTTGTCGCAAGCATACGAGAGAGAGAGAGAGAGAGAGAGAGAGAGAGAGAGGGGAGAGAGATAGGCTGCGTTGCGGACTTCTGCCTAACGTATAACATAAGACGCACATTCCACATTCGCGATTTCCCAATTCCTCCTCGTTTAGCTATAGTTGCGGCAACAGCGCGCTGGTTGATCACTAAGGTTACAAAGGCAGAGTGACTTTTGATGACTTTGCCGAGTGGCTGTACACAGAAACGCTTTCAAAAGCGTAGACCGAATGCACCGATGTTACCTGCCAACGAGATGAGGCAGACTGTAAGAAACTTTATTAGAAATTTCCAAACAATTGGGGATACAAATTTTCCTAACTTTTGAAACTTTCCAAAAAAAGTTCAATTTTTTCAAAAGTTGGAAATCGAAATTTTATGCATGGAAGTGTCAGTGTGTAATCAAATAAAACGTATTAAAAACCCGTTTCGGACTTTTTCCAAAATGCTGGAAATTTCCAAAAAATAAAAAGGGATACAGAATTTACTAGCAATAGTTTGGAATTTTCCAAATAAGAGTGCCTTGCAGTGGCAAGAGTAGTGGCGCCACATCGTATATCCGAGTTGAATTTTAAACTTATGATATGATATTGTCTCGTTCCATCTGAATGTGTTGTTTAATTTTGCGGGAGAGGCGAGAGATCAGTGCAAAACGCATGCAAGTTACTTCACTGTCGTTTCCTCCTCTTGAACAGGCGAATATGGCGTTCCAAAGCCCTTTCTTTTCTTCCTGGACAAATCGTACTGGTTTGCCAAACCAGATGAGAACAGCCCTCCGCACGTGTCCAGTGAACAAGGTACGTTGTTCCGTATCACTTCCATTTTGCAAACAATGTACCGAGCGCCCCACGCTTATACTTGGAATGAAACGGAGCATAACGAAGTGTGCATCGGTTTTGTCAGTCCCCGCAGGCAACTTCGAGGCAGCTCCAGAGGGCGCTATCGTAGGCGTGGCCATCGAAAACCTGACCAAAGTGTTTGGAAAGAAGAAAGCCGCGGTCAACGGCCTAAACCTAAATTTTTATCAAGACCAGATAAACTGCTTCCTAGGACATAATGGCGCGGGCAAGACAACTACCATGTGAGTAACAGCGCCGCACCTCTTAAAGTCCACAGTTCTTTTGTGTGTGGGTGTCAGGAATTTTGTATTGATCATTTCAGTCCCCACCTGCATAATTCGCCAGAACGGGATAGAATCTAACAAAATAGAGCGTTGTCCTGCGTTTGGGAACAAATTGGTTTGGACTAGGAATCAAAACTTTGGGTCTGGGAGTCAAAATTTCGGGTAAGGGCATCAAACTGTTTTCTACCCGTACCGCATCAGCGCTACTATCGAAGTTCTGGTGACACACTAAATGTCATGGTACAATTTTCTCCCATAAAATGTTTCGTTTTCGAACATAACATAACTGAGATACAATTTGTAGCATAATTATGGGACAAATTGTATCTCGAATGTTTAGATTTGTTCCAACTTTACGACACAAATTGTCGTGTTTTGTTTAAAAACGTACATTTTATTGGACAAAGTTGTCCCATAAACATTAAGAGTGTAGTCGTTGCCCAGCCTTTCCAGAGATACATCATTACGTACAGTTCTGGGGAGCTGATATATCAGGAATCTGCTCGCCACTTTTAAAGGAAACATTACAAATGAACCTTATTGTTGTGTTGTACGTGTGACATGTTTTTTGGTCCAATCCCAAATATGACGATGCCAACTTTGTTTTACGAATATGCTTGATGACCAGACATCATGAAATAGAGAATGTTTTCTTCATTAATTCATTTGCGTGCAAAAATCGTTGATTACAATATCTTCAAAAATGTACTTGTAATCCTGACAATGAGCAGTTCAATCCCCTGAGCCAATGTGAGGGGCTCCTCGTAATGTAGAGCCAGTGACCTCACTGCAAATAACGCAACCACCACGTTAACCACGTTTCAATACTATGTGCGCAGTTCTATGCTGACGGGGTTGTATACACCCACGTCCGGCACCGCGCGGCTCAACGGCAAGGACATCCGGCACGACATGGACGCGATTCGGACGAGCATGGGCGTGTGTCCGCAGCACAATGTGCTCTTTAGCAGGTGAGCGCACCTTAGTACCACACGAAAGCGGAGCAAAAAGGCGTTTCCCAAGAGACGACCGTTGCTGTTTTAGAGTTGGGTTTGCGTTTTCTGAAAATATTTTCTTGTTACAGTCTGACGGTTGAGGAGCACCTTCTCTTTTTTGGCCGCATCAAAGGTGTCGATGAGAAGGTTTTGAAAGATGAAATCGACGGTATGCTGAGCGAAATGGGATTAGAGGTGAGATACCAGCCACGCGCCGATCCGCGAACTAAACAACTGTCTGATACTATTAGAATAAGTGGAGCAGATAGGAGCAATGCGCTGTAAAATATAATGCAAGGAATATGGCACCTCCCTCCTTAACCAAAAATTTCCCGAAGCGCAAGCTGTCCGTCGGCATGGCCTTTGTCGGCGGCTCCAGGACCGTGTTCCTGGACGAACCCACCGCCGGCGTGGACCCCTTCTCCCGGAGAGCCATCTGGGAGCTGCTCATCAAATACCGAAAGGGTAGGCAAATTTTCCGCAGGCAAAAAAAAAAACACATTTCCCGGGTGGGATTCGAACCCACGACCATTATTTAAAGTGAGTAACGCGCTACCAACTGCGCCACCGGGAACCGTGGACATATTGGCGATATGGGAGCGCTCTTTAATGCTTCTTGAAGCCGATATGACTCAATCGGAGTGCGTCACTCCGGACAGGGTCCGCCTGCTCCGCCTCTGCCAATGAGCGTCTGGTGGCGTCTGTCCCGCACTGCCCCAGTGCCCGCCCCCCACCGCCGCGCCTCGCCCACCGCAGGAACACAAACATGAGTCAGCGACGCCGAAGAGCGTCGGGATTAACGTCGCGATCGCTGTGTGCGGACCCTCAAGTGGGCATCGCTGATTCACACAAAGGCCTTTCGCGCACCTGCAGATCGCAGAGTTCCCGGTGGCGCAGTTGGCAGCGCGTTACTCACTTGAAATAATGGTCGTGGGTTCGAATCCCACCCGGGAAATTGATTTTTTTTTTTCGTTCACTTTTTGCCGCGGCCCGCGCTCTTCCTCCTACTGCACGACGAGCACCACTGATTCGTTCCACAGCATCGCGCCCGCCTTTCTCCTGCAGCCACCCTGGGAATCCCTTAACCGTTGCCGTTCTCTGCAGGGCGGACTGTGATCCTGACGACGCACTTCATGGACGAGGCGGACCTGCTCGGGGACCGCATCGCCATCATCAGCAACGGGCGCCTGCAGTGCTGCGGCTCCAGCGTAAACATTTTGAGTTGCTTTCACCAAGCGATAAACTCTTCCTTTCACACATCGACGTCAAGAGAAAAATGAAGTTATTGCTCGATCAATGTGAAAGGTCGGATTTTTCCGCGTGCACTTCAATTTTTGTGCTGTTCATGGTGCACACTTACTGTTTATTACACTCTGATCGACGTCTGTGGTCCCCAACAAAATGATTGACAGTGTGTTACTCCCTTTGTATAGCGACTCTTTCCTCCTAAGCTTTTCCCTACTCACCCTTATCGCAAAGGATCGTGTGGCGATATCAGCTGCTGGACACTCCCAATCTGCAACTGCGTATCTGCCCCCCCTCCTTTCACTCACCTGGGCAGACGAGGTGAAGGACGTCTGGGGACACACCTGAGCACTGATGCACTTGTATACTGTCCACCTGAACGCAGATATGGGATGCCGTAATCTCACTCTAAAAAATGTGTGCTTGATCCAAAGCGACGTGTAGACTCCAAACGCAAATTCTCTAGCAAACATAATTTTTTGTTTCACTCCGCCGAGAATCTGCAGTTCAATTGCCAAATCGCGGTCTGTCCCTATTTTCGGAGAATGATTAATACGGCTGAAATCGATGACTTTTTTCCATTAGTGTATGTAGTACACCCATTTAAGTTAGTTATCAAAAAACGATGTTCTCAACATTTTTGAAAGCGTCGGAATCCTTTTAAGAGGAATGGTCTCGACCCGATGCCAATGCTATCAGTAATGTCGAGAACATCTCATGCTGGTCTCAACCCGAGAACTCATTTTTCTGGGTGTATTGCCGCAAATGAAATACATACACATGTGTATGTTGTATTGTGGGGATGAAAAGGAAGTATACATACGCACACACACTCAAGGAGGTTTTCGTTTCGTTTATTTTCCGTTCAAACGCTAAAAAGGGTTTGTCAGTTCAGTCCATACCAGTCAATTTCTAAGTTACCACCTTCGTTCAAGTATAGAGCGGCTCTCAAGTCGCATGTTCTCGACTGTGTTCTCGCCGATGTTCTCAACGCACCATGTGCAGAAGCATTGGTCACCTCCTCTGTAGAGGATTGCTCGTGTACTAGTGGTCTGAGTTCTGGACTCACAGCATGAGGGTTACAAGTTCGATTCCGGGTAAGGGTCCGCAGATTTTTTTTCGCTAATAAGATTGTTCCTTTCTAATGAAAAATGAAGTTCCTATTTGGGTCCTAAATGGTACCTCCGATGTTCCTTTTTGAAATAGGGACAAAAAAGGAATTACATGAAGTTTGAAGTCCCTCCGAAGTCCTCTCCCTGCGATGTCCCTCTGGAGTCCCTCCGGGTCCCTTTCTTGGTCGTGGCGCCAGTTTCTATTTCAGCATTTTCTTTTATATTTTGGGTGATTTTATGCAATCCAGTGAGTACGTAGTAGCCGTGGGCGTTTTATTGCCATTCTACTACTATGTCGTTGACTAAAATCGAACGCAGATTGCTCCGGTTAAGGCGGGACCATTTCAGCGCCTGCAGGGACTTCGGAGGGATTTCAAGGGCTCAGGAATTCCGGAATCCCTTTTCCCCTTAAATGCCCCATCTAGATACATTATTTGGGATTTCGCAAAGAGACCCGGGAGGGATTTGGCGTTGTGGACTTCAGAGAGACTTCATTTTTTCATTAGGGACTGTCCGTTCTACGAGCACAGTGGGCTCAAAGTTTCGAGTGGGAAATGCCCTCAAAAGTGTCGCGAGCACGGTCTCATTTTTTCGCTTCAAATATTCAATTACATTTTGCTCTCAAAATGAGGCCAACCGATTCAAGTGGAGAGGAAATGCAGTAAATGCTAAATCAGTGGTCTCCGTTTGAGCGCAATATGGGATTGACGCTTTGACGCCTTTGGAAGCGAAGTGCCCTGGGACCGAGAGAAACACTGTCGTTGCGAGAACTGATTTTTCTGGGTGTATACTGGGGAGGCAGGGTAAGCATGTTTATTTATTTATGCCCCACATTCGCTCAGTATCAAAAGACATTCGGAACGTGTCTGGTCCGTCATCGCTAAGTCTTGGGGGCGTGCAGGGAAGGCTCTGCTGCTGCAGGAGGTGCTGTCGGTGGTGCCGTCGGCGAGGCCCCGTCGGGTGGACGGGGCTGACTCCGACGACAGCCAAGTGGTGTACACGCTGCCCGACCGGCACGATGTGGCCGCCATCACGGCCTTGCTGGAGCGACTCGACCACCAAAGAGATGCGCTGGGCATCGCGTCGTACGCGATCTCCGACACATCCCTAGAGGAGGTAAGGAATATTGCCCCTGTTCCGTTCAACTCTTCAGTACATACGTTATAACGGTTATCAAGCTATCACAAGTTTGTTCGTTGCTTTTCAGACAAGCATCACTTTGCATTAAAATAAAATTTTTAAAAACTTTTTTTAGCGAAAATAACTTTGAAAATTTGGTGTACCGATTCTGACTCAATATTTTGTTCCCCTCAGATATTCCTGAAAGTCGCAGAGAAGAAAGAATCAGATGGATCGCAAAGTGAGTCGTACTTTTGCCGATAGGTTACAACAGCAATTTAGGGCGCGTTGTGGACATTTCGCTCAGAATGGAATTTTTAAAACAAAATAAAGTGGTTGCTAAATCTGAAACGGAACCACAAACTTTCAAGGTGACATAACCATTCATGAGAGGCAATTTTTTCCCTATTTTAAAATGCGTTTTGACTGTTTCTGGCCAAAATAAAGTGATCTTGTATTTATATAAAAAGTATTGGTCAGCAGCACATATTGTAAAGTAACGTCTTATAATGACGCTGTTCAGTAAAGACTCAGTACGCGGCAAATGTTACGCGTACGACGATTTTCCTACTCAATATCTTCGTTGAAAAACTACTGATTTACCCGTCACCTCGTCTCCGCATCGTAGGCGACGTGCTGGCCTTGGAGGACGACGACGAGACGACAACAGGCAAGATGCTGGCGGAACCTGTGTCTGGTGGGCGGCTGCTGCTGCAGCAGTACGTGTCCCTGGCAGTGAAGCGGTTCCACTACGTGCGGCGTGACCTCAAGGGGCTCTTCACTCAGGTGGGCGCTCGCATTCATCCGAGTGATCTCACCGCACGCAAGAAGAAGACTCCTTGGATAATTAAGAGTCTATAACAAAACACAACTGAGATACAATTTGTAGCATTATTATAGGACAAATTGTACCTCGTATGTTACAATTTGCCCCACCTATGTTACAATTTGTCCCAATGTGTTATGCTTAAAAACGTAACATTTGTTTGGAAAGAAAATGTCCCATTAACATTTAGAGAGTGTACATTTACCCGACCATACAGCGCCTTGTCTCCACTCACGGTGTAGGGAGATATCTCTCTACACCGTGTCTCCACTGAACGAGATACCAGCAACCACACAGCTAATGAGAACACTACGGGTTCTTTTACTTTTATTGTTACAGTATTTTCGCCTTGTAGGCCAGTGTGGTTGTAGAACTCGCAGTGTATTCTTTCAGATGACTGTTGATAGTGAGGATAGTTAAATTTTAGTACAAAACTGTCTCCTAATATGGTTTAAAACAAAAAGATACTTGGCTAAACCCGACAAAACCCGATATTTTTATTGTATTCTCGCCCTGTAGGCCCTGTGTTTTCATCCGCCGTTTTGTCGCTGGGAACATGAACAACATTTTGGTACGTGAATAACGTACATAGGCGTTCGGGACAAGGAGACATTTGACCATAACGGGGTAGAAATCGAGTAAAGTTCTTAAAGGGCCAGGTGAAAGGATCTACGTAGAAACTTAAGTTAAAACCACAGTAGTACAACTGCAGTTGCAGCAGAATTAAATCGCTTTGTTCGAAAAAATGTTACTTTATTAAGCTACAGCTTTATTATATATATATATATATATATATATATATATATATATATATATATATATATATATATATATATATATATATAGGTTACAGAATCTAAAGTTTAACTGCAGTTTTGTAGTACAGTACAGTATACACTGGAAATTCCCCCCCCCCTCCCCCCACCACCACCCGGGTAAGGAAATTACATTGTGGAGCCTTGTTTTCATCATTGTGGGCCATGGGCTTGTTCCGATGGTCCTTTAGGAATACTTCAGGACCTTAAAACGTTTTTTTTTTGCCAATTTATGAACTGTTGGCCTTACTTTGTGACGGTTTGCTATCCGCTGCTTTCAGCTCGTCCTCCCTGCATTCTTTGTCATGCTGGCGCTGGCACTGTCACCAAATCTGAATAACGGATCAACGGTGGAGGTGGTCATGCGGCCTGACCTGCTCGGCAAGCCCGTCGTGTCCTTTGTGAAGCAGGATCAGGTGCGTTGCGAGCCATTTAGACTCTACAAACCTTGTTGTAACCTTGTCAAGCATTTCATGTCTTTGCAACACATATGAGAACCAACACAATAAATGTCATGGGACAATTTTGTCCCATAAAATGTTTCGTTTTTAGGCAAAACATAACTGAGATATAATTTGTGGCATAATCGTGGGACAAATTGTATATCGCATGTTACAATTTGTCCCACCTTTACGTTACAAATTGTCCCAATGTTGTGTTTTGCTTAAAAACGCAACATTTCATTGGACAAATTTGCCCCATGGGCAGTTAGAGCGGATTCACATCAAAAATTCTTATGTACTGTACGGGGTGTAACATCATATACATTGCAGTACGGTGGGCTTCCACTCTGCAGGCGCACCGCTCCCCAGTTGTCTGGCTGTGGCAGCCGGCTGCGTGGTGGTGCATGGTGCCAAGTAGGGCTCGGGCTTGTGCTCCGGACCAGTGCTGCCAGAAAAGTAGGCAAAAAGTAGCCCAAACACACTCGTGTCAAGATTGTGCCTACCTCCGCCTGCCTACTAGTCCACTCCTTGTCATGTAACTCAATAGTTTGCCTAGCAGGCAGGCGGAGGTAGGCATAATCTTGGCACCCGTGTGTTTGGGCTACTTTTAGCCTACTTTTCTGGCAGCACTACTCCGGACTCCGAATTGAGTCGGGGAGCCGCCGAACGGACCCGGGTCGGGGCAACCGTAGGGGTATTAATGGGGTGGGTGTTGCCCATCCTCGTGTAGCCAGTCGCCACCACATTCCTTGAACCCTTCAGTGGCCAAACAAAAATGTGGCACATAACGACCGAATTACAGTGTGATTTTAATTCGAAATGAGCGGGTAATTCTTTGCAATTCATGAACGACGACTCGTGTTTATCATTTTTTCCTTCTTCTTAAGAGGGTTGAGAAGGTTTCAGCCTGTTTGTTGAACCCGATTCGCCCGGTCGCAACCACACAGCGAAGCAGTGTATGACCGTGCGCTTCGCAGCAGTGGGGGAACGGGGGTAGTGAACCCAATCGTACTGGGCTACATGTGACTGAGACACCCTGTTTAGTTAGTTAATGACGCGACAGCCTAGGAGATTCCTCTACGCAAGCAACACACCAAATAGTTTGCAAATAGTGAGCGAAAACTGTCATAGAGTGATAATGAATGCGATAGTGCATGTAGAGCTTAATTAAGGGGGAGGGGGTTATTGGCTGAGCGATAGCGAAGCCCTGGACCGACTGGGTCAAAAATGTTTTGTCTGTCTGTCTGTCTGTTTGTCTATCTGTCTGTCTGTTTGTTTGTCCGCGCGATTTCTCGAGAACGGTTAGACGTAGAAAGCTCAAATTTGGACCATATCTTTCTTGCATCATACCAGAGTCAACCTCCCCTCAGGGGCACCGCAGCTCAAGCAGTTTCTTAGATAATTTTCACATGTGGACCAAAATTATAAATCCGCCGGTTGGGTAAAGTCAGTATGCGCCATGCGCCTGTCGTGGAGGGGCGGATCAGTGACGCGAGTGAGTTACGCTCGGTTAGGTTAGGTTAGTAGGGGCCTGGGTCGGCTAGGCTCGGGCAGGTAAGGGTAGGTTAGGACTGGTTGAGCGGCATTGATAAGAGAAGGCTGATGTAAGATACGTTCGGAAGGCAGAACATGAGCGCGGTTGCGACCGTGCGGAGAGAGTGCCGCCCGCAGGATCCTACTGGTCAAGTGGCAGCCGCCGGCAGGCCAAGGTAGGTGTGCGCCAGGCGTGGAGTGGCGGAACAGTGATTCGCGATGAGCGAAGCCTGTTACGCCACGACGCGGTCTGGCGTACGCCTACCTTGTTTTGACGTATTATACAATGCAACGTACATAAGTTTGGTTGTACGTACGTTCGCTGTTAATGGGAACCTCTTGATTGCCTCCGTAACGTCTTTAAGTAAGTGTTTCTCTTGCTATGTGTTTTTAGGGCAGTACAACGTGGGGAGCAAAGTACCTAGCTTCGATGCTGAAAGACGGAGTGGGTACTGCGCTCGTCGGGTCTGACGACACTAAAAAGCTGCCCAGCCTACGGAGCGACACCGTGCCAGACCACGCATGCACCAACTCACCGCCGGTAGGTTGTTGGTCGACGCCACTGACTCACGCTTTGAACGTTCCCATTGCATTTCCATCAATGCTCATGCGAGCACAGTACCCCCGTCGGTATGTTGGCCGTTCCGCTCGTTTAATACACAAATACGTTTTAAAGAGTCGTTGCTTGTGTGCAGGGTAACTCAACAAGAGACTGGACACTTCCGAGCGGGGAACTGTACTACGATGCAACAGGGACAGCGCTCGAAGACTGGCTGGTCAGCACTTACCAGAACTGTCGGAAGAATCGGTTTGTACTGCACTGCTGCGATCGGGGGTCGGTTAGACGTCGCACTAACGAAAGTACAAGAATCCAATCTTGTAATCGGACCTGTTCAGTGACGAGTGCCATGCGCATCAAGATCCTCCCTCAAGCACAATTTCTGTTCCGGTCCGGTCACCAGAACCCTTTTTAGCCCGTTCCGACACGTTTTGGTAGAAACGGAGAGGAGCCGGGCTTATAGTCTGATTTCGACTGTTCGTTCGTTCGGACGTCTGTTCGCTGACTTACCGTTTACACAGACACTTCAAATTTGGAGACTCCTTTTATGACGTATATAAGCGTACGGTGGCAACAATTTTCAAATTTGGTCGCGTTCCTGTTTGATGAGAATTGTTAATTTGTTTGGTTGGGGTTGACCGCTGCGTGTGGTGCGCCTGCAATTCGCGAAATGATAGCGATGCCCTGGCCGTACTCTGTTGAGGGCGTGGATCAAGATGCACGAGAGCATTCCAGCGATATCGCTACAGTTCATCTTTCTTTATTTCAGCTTTGGCGGTGTGTCATACGGCGCCTCATATCCATTGAAGGGCTTTAGCAAGGCTGACACAGTAAAGGTAAAAACTGAAATATGTGACAGCTCATTTCTATCTAAGCTGAAGCAATTATCTTCATTGAAAATACACACACGGAGTTAGGCTTTCGACAAATGTTGAGAGACTGAGAAGGGTCAAAACTTCGGCAGGTTTGGTTTGATGGCAAGACTGCCGCGGTCAGCGCGGACGTCCCGGCCTACCTCAACACCATCAACAACGTCATCCTACGAGCCTCCCTGCCGGACGGCACCAACACACGGGAATACGGCATCGAAACGTCCAACTGGCCCCTGCCGGACAACCCAGACGACGACAAAGACAAAGTTGACGCCTTGTGAGTTACTCTGCATTCGAAGGTGCAGGGCCCGCCATCGGCCCTTTTGTACGAAGGCCTCTCCCAACGGTGAATGAACTAATTAGCATGCGCATTTAATATGCTTTATATTTTAAACTTAAACTCCCAACGCTTTAATGGCCTTTCATATCCCAAAGTAATTTGAAAGTCGATGGGTTATGCTCGTGACAAATTTTAAGTTAGCCGGATGGAAACATCGCGATTAATTATTAAAAAAAAAAACAACTGCGTATTGTGTCAAGGTTCCTTAACATCCACGAAATGTTTCATTACGCTGTGAATGTGCCACCTCGGGACTGAGCACTAGACAGTCAGTTGCCGTGCTGTTTATCTGACTGCCTCGTGCCTCACTGCCCACCAGTGAAGTTGTGGTCGTGCTGTCCTCCGCCATCACTGTCATCTTCGCCATGAGCTTTGTGCCGGCGTCCTTCGTCATGTACCTGGTGGAGGAGCGCATGGGACAGTCCAAGCACCTGCAGCTCGTGTCCGGCCTCAGGCCTTATATCTACTGGTTGCAGAGCTATACCTGGGACTTGGTAAGACACAGAGATATCGGTGTGTGATTGTAATAAGACGCATTTCGTTCTTTCGTGCATCGGAAACCATTCTGAACTGAAGAAGGAAAGTAGATTTTCTGGCATTGTTGTAACTGTTCTTCTGTGTGTTCCCCAGGTCAGTTTTATAGTGTCCGAGTTTCTTGTCATCTTGATATTTGTTGCATATCAAACTCCTATGTACACATCTGGGTCTAACGTCGTTGCCCTTATCTGCCTTATCTTCATGTACGGGTGAGTGTGGCCAATGAAGTATTTGACCGGAGATGGTATGCTCTCATTTACTCTTTAGTGGGCTTGTCAATACAAACTGGATTAGAAAGGTTGAATTTTGTCAATGAGCCATACTCTTTACCCTAATATATTATCAGCCTGGTGCACCAGGATATTGTCGAGATTCTGACCCTCGTGTTTTGATTGGTCGCAGCGTTTCCTGCACCCCTATGCTCTACCTGTTCTCGTGGTTCTTCCGGATTCCCAGCATGGCATTCCTGGTACTCTCGACGGGTAACCTGTTAGTCGGAATGGCTACTACCGTCACCATCATGGTTATGAAAATAACCAGTCCCGTAAGTCTGTTGTAGAAGAGGTAATGATATCGTATACATTTATTTAAAGAACGCGTTAATAAAAGTGGTCGATTTGAAATCCTCTAGCTCCCTACTTCTATCATTGTGCTTTTAGTAGTTACACTGCCCACTCGCTTGCACAGGACTCCGTCGACGTTGTTGAGGGCGTGTTCCTGGTCCTTCCGCAGTACTGCCTTGGGCAGGGACTCATGAACATGGCCATGAATCACTTCAAAACCAAATCCATGGAAGCTATGGGTGAGTACCAAGAACATAATAGAGTATAGACTCATGTTTGCTTGCCAAAATGACTTTTTAAATAGGGGCCCGGTCAAAACCTACCAGAAGTTTGAAATTGAAACATATGTGGGTCGCCGTTATAAGGAATCCCTTGAGATCCTCACATTTGTGTGTAAGTTTTTGTCCGCCATTGTGACTCCGCCCTCGAACATGAACCGACTGGCTCAGTATCTCATCTTTCGTTTCGACATTCTTCGTCATTAGTGGAAAAAGAACTTCTACAGTGAGGGGCCGTACCTATTTTACGAGACCGATTTTCGTCCGTTTTTGCCCCTCCCCCTCGTCCTCGTCTCCCCGTTACGTGGATAACCTGATCGTTCCTTGGGTTTGGGTTGAAGCCCCCCCCCCCCCCCCCCCCACGGGCTCCTCTAGATAAGGTCACGTGTGAAACGGGCGCGACCTCTGAACACTTTCTTTTATGTGCAGGCTATGAAGGAGACTCCCCGATGACTTGGGACGTGACGGGCAAGTACTTGGTGGCCATGGCCGTGGCAGCTGCGGTGCTGGTGTGCGCCGTGTTCCTGGCCGAGCAGAGCACGCACTGGTGGCACTTCCTGCAGCAGTCATCGAGCGACGAGGAGGTCAAGCCGTCAGACGTCGGCGGCGAGGCGGAGGAGGACGTCCTCCGGGAGCGGCAGCGTGTGGCGAACGGGGAGGCCGACGGCGGCATGCTGGTGCTCAAGCGACTCACCAAGGTACGGCAGAGGGAGCTGTGTTTGTTTTCAGGCATGTCGAGAACTTGCGAGGGGCGTGGAAATGTTGCAAAAGTTGCATGCTGGATACATTTCTGTACTTAACATATGACAGTTCGTCGTCTGCATTTTTTCTGAGCCGACCACAAACGTCAGGTGGGAAATCTAGTTGAAGTGGAATTTCTAGCCTCATATTTGGAATATTTAGCCCGTATAACTGCCGAACATGATGTTGTGCATCGACCTGGGCAGTCATCATGCAGCATAAGAATTGTACATGGGCCCACATATGATTTATATATAATTCGCATGCGATAAGAATACATGTTGCATATGACCAAGTGCATGATCCGCAGAACCCGTTAACCAAGGGGGAGGGGGACGTGAGTGTTGTAAGAACGCACATTGACCACGTCGTAGTTTGAGAAATACGGCTTTGTATTTCGTTTCAAGCAGTGTGCTTATGATGAACGGTAATGCGAAGCAAACACGCTCTTCGTTGTGCAGCGCTACAAACGAGGAGCCGCGCCCGCCGTGGCCGGCGTGTCCCTCGGGGTGGAGCGCGGACAGTGTTTCGGGCTGCTGGGACTCAACGGCGCCGGCAAGACGAGCATCTTCAAGATGCTGACCGGCGACACGCTCATCTCGGGAGGCGACGCTCTGGTATGGACAACCTCCTCGGCGCATCACACATGCGCAGCGAACATCTGTGGAGAGTCTTCATGAAAAGAATTAGAGATAACTGTCGCATCCTTATTCAATGTTTCAAGACTGTGCCTACCTCCACCTACCTACTATGCAAACTGTTGACAGCCAAGACGATGTGTTGCCTAGGAGGCAGGCGGTGTTAGGCACGATCTGTACGCCCGTCTGCTAGTCGTCTTCACTCTTCGCACTATCGCTCTAAATGTTCATGGGACAATTGGTCCAATAATTGGCAACGTTTTTAAGCAAAACACGCCAATTTGTAACGTAAAGGTGGAACAAATTGTAACATCCGATGTACCATTTGTCCCATAATAAAGTTTCAAATTGTATCTCAGTTATGTTTTGCTTACAAACGAACAAAATTGTCCATCGAGATTGAGTGCAAAGAGGGTCAACGGGCGGGTTTGTCGGGTCTCGGCGCTCGGTGTGCGAGAGAGGGACGACGCACGGGTCTAGCAGTCGCCGCCGCCGAGCGGCGGCCTGCGGGTCTAGGCGAGAGCCGTCCGAACGCGCGCGGGCCACACTCGCTGGATTGGGATGCAGTCCGCCCATCTCGGACGCATGAGAATTGATAATTATTCCAAGCCTTTTGCCGGCGGAAAAGTATACAACTAATGATGAAAGGGGTATAATGAGACCATTGCAAACATTTAGGTCTCGGTTTTTGTTCATAATTTCATGCTCAAGGCACTTTGCGGCGAACTTTTGTCCTCAGCGCCGGCTAGGTAGGCAACTCTTCCGGCAGCTACTGTCAACGCCGACTAGCCGAGCCAACGGGTCTACGTCAGACCCATTGGTTTCGGTCCGCCCAGACGCGACCCGCTCCGATGGGTCGGGTCGGAACCGTCGCTGCCGAGCGGCGGGTCTGCGCCGAGAGCCACACCCACCCGTCGACGCTCTTTGATTGAGTGTGATCACTCATGAAATATTGTGTACAAAGTACCTCTCGTGGAGGTCACAGAATCGCAATGAATTCTCTCAAGATCAAAGATTCAAGAACTGTCTTCGGCTGGAAGGTCGTAAAAGTTCAAACCTCCATCAAATTCATAGGGGCTAACGTTTGAAATAAAAATCCCGCTGAAATGTTGGAATATCTGCACACGTTGTGGTCGCAAGAGAAAACCCACGTTTGTATTTCATCGGGGGGGGGGGGGGGGGGGGTGTAGAAACAGCATTGGCGAGGCGTGAAACCACGCTCCCCACTCTAAAATGTGCTCTGCGCCATTGCTCAGTCTGCCGAGATTAACTAGGGAGGAGCCAAGAAATTTCGTGCCGTGCCCGAAGGGTGCATTAGGCTGGTATTTGACTGAAGTGGGCCTGTGAAAGCCGATAGAAATAAAACTAAAAATGCCAAATCTTATGTTTTAGCTCTAGGTCAGTCACTGTTCGTTTTTTTAACTGTGGGTCGCATGACATCCCCATGCGCCCACTTCAGCTTTATGGACACGCACTAGACACGGTAGTAACAGGTCCTGCAGAAGAATACCGCCCTATTCCACTAGCAATGAACCTGAAGCACGAACAGTGCGGTGGGGAGCATGTTTTCAGGACGTAAGAGGCTGTTTCTGCCCCCTGATTTCACCTCCTTGGTTGCGTCGTGACGCGATGCTGGCGCTGTTCCGCAGGTGGACGGGCGGTCGGTGCGCGGCGACATGGACTCGGTGCGCCGGCTGACCGGCTACTGCCCGCAGTTCGACGCGCTGATTCCGCTGCTGTCGGTGCGGGAGCACCTCGTCCTGTACAGCGGCCTCCGCGGAGTGGAGCCCCGCCAGCGACCTGCCGTGAGTACGCGGCAGTTTTGCCCCTCTGATTGTATCTTCAAATTTGGTGCCAAGACAGCGATGTTAAAAAAATTCCTGTAATTTAACAGCCAGTCAGCTGTAATATTCTTCTTCTTCCTTGCTTGTTTCTGTTTTGGTATGGGTTTCCTGTTCAGACATACAAGAAGTTGTTCTTTTATACCGCCAAAAGACACGAATTGTTTGCAAATAGCACATGCCATTTCAATTAATAAAAGTTATGTTTGTTGTAAAAATACAGTTATATAGTGTTTTCCGGAGAGGTCTGAACTGGAAGTAGAGAAGACGAATAGAAGAAAATAACGGGATCCAGATCGCGGTATTAAGAGGGGTACCGTAGCATGGAGTATGTCCGCGGGCGTGAGCCACGAGCCTACTGAAAAATTTGCGGACCTTATCTCTCGCTGATGATGTGTGACGGAGCGGATATACCTATTTACACGTGTATACCCGTACCCGCATATAACCCGCACCCTTCTTTTGAAGGTCCGAAAAGGGGAAAAATCGTTCGTGCACTCGTATACCTCGCACCTACAGGGACCTCAGGGAAGACATAATTCAAAAAGCGGCACAGGCATATAACCAAGGATAACGCAGGATTTTCGGTACTCAAAATCGGGAAAAAAACTGCGGGTTATACGCGTGTGTATACGGTACTCTCTGCCCCCATGATACCGCGGTCTGGATCCGGTTATTTTCTTCTTGTCATCTTCTCCACTTCCGGTTCAGACTTCTCCGGAATGCCCTATTATGAACAGTGAACACTATTTGTCGCCGTAAACAAATATGACTGTTCTAATTAAAGTAGGTGAGAGGGTTAAATGATATCATGAAGCCAAAAGTACATTCCTATTGAAGTGAGATTTTACGTGGAAGAGGCCATGCTCTCCCCAGGAATCCAAAAATCGGATTCGGTTCCCGGTCGGGGATTTGCTTGCAAGCGAGGTTCTGTGAACCGCGCCAAATGTAAAGTGACGAATACGATCCGTTCAAACTTCCAAGAACAAGTGCTCTTAACGTTTGCGGGAGCAAGGTTCTTCATTCAGGTACCTTCAGGTACCATCTAAAGCAAATCTCGATGAGAGGGTAGCCCAGAGCTAAATACCATGAGATCAAGAACAAAATATGCTCCCGCAAAAGTCAAGCTCCTGCTTCTGAGCAAATGCAAATGGTCTTGGGACAAGGACAAATTTTTCTGGGTGTATTTTTTTTCACTGTTTCATTATTACTCCGAGGCCGTGTATCGTCTTTGGCGTGTTTAAACTATTCGTTCTCTCTCGCTGCCACCCTCTCAGGCTGTGCGCCGCGCCATCGACATGCTGGACCTCGGCGCGCACGAGGACAAGCAGGCCAAGGCGCTGTCGGGCGGAAACAAGCGGAAGTTGTCCGCAGCCATCGCCCTCGTCGGGGACCCGCTCCTGCTCTACATGGTGAGAAGGAACTCTCGACTTGTAGCGACATCACAGTGGAACAATACGATGGTTGGGATCGACTTTCTGCATAACTTACACAAAATCGTATTATTATATTTTTCAGGGGGGGGGGGGGGGCAAACGATTGAGAACCAAAGGTAGTAGGTTAATCACCCGACGTACTACTTGTCACTTACTTGTCATCGCACCAAACTGCCGCTGCAGCAACAGGGAATCTTGCATGACATATCCAAATATTATATCGCACAGAATACGAACGGCAAAATACATCGTTTCACTCTAATGTCCTTACAAACAAAATGTGGCCGTATTACGGATGTCGTTACGGATGGATTTGTCTATAATACGGATGCTTTTGGCATGCATTTCGGATGTTTTCTCATTTGTATCATACGGACGTTTTAATTGTATGATACCGATACGAAAACATCCGTAGTATAAACCAAAAGCATCTGTATTATGAACAAATTCATCCGTACCGACATCCGTACTACGGCTGCACAAAATCACCCGTAACGGCTTTCATGTTCATCACCAAAACACTATCACCAGCCGCCTAAGGAACAGCTGGGCAGCCGGACCAAGCCGGACGGCTGCCGGGACGTCACTGGGCTCCAGCAGTGCCAACCGCACGCAATGAGATATCCTACCTCTCCTAATACTTCGAAATATTTCGTACGCAATAAATCGAAAAAGTGACTCGTTATTTTGTGTGTCGATTATTAGAGAACTAAAATCCTGAAGTTTCTGGAAAGTCGGCGTGTTACAGACAGTCACGACCAGAGTTGTCGCTGAGCCCGTTTTGAAAACGTGAGCTCGCTTCGCTCGCTAACTATGGTCTAAGACAGAAAATGCTGGGTGAGCATCCTTACAGCACCACACACTGGCAGCATTAACTAGTGCAGCCACTCCACATTAACTACTGCATGGTGTGGGACCGCACTCGTGCTACAGCGTACTGTTAAAAATATCTTCTACACAAAAGGAATCCTTGATTATTTTTTTTTCGGGGATAAAAGGAACGTTCCTGTTCAATCACAGCACAAGAATGTTCCTGTGAGCGATGTTAAGCCATTCTCTAGTACAGGACTTTGCCTGTATGTTAACGGCAACACCGAGAATGTCTGTAAAATTTCTGTAAGATTGAGAGGGAAGCCGTTAAATAACAGGAAAATGATGATTCATTTTTTAATCGTTATTTTACAATCGTTTTACAGTATGTTATCTCGAATAATTACGCATTAGCCAAAGGCGCGGCCTTTGGATTCCTTTGTCGGGAATATGTTTTCGAGCGAGGATCTGTACACCACGCTACATTTAAAATGACAAGTACGATCTTTTTAAACTTACAAGAACAAATAATGCTCTTGACGTTTGCAAGAGCAAGGTTCTTGACAC
Source organism: Megalurothrips usitatus (assembly GCA_026979955.1). NCBI lineage: Eukaryota > Metazoa > Arthropoda > Insecta > Thysanoptera > Thripidae > Megalurothrips > Megalurothrips usitatus. The sequence continues at coordinate 12,385,148 of CM049600.1, forward strand.
CTTCAGGGCATCTATCAAGAGCAATTGTCCATGCAAAGGCAGCCCAGAGATTCATCTGACTGCCACGCTGTGGAAGAGGAACGTGTAAAGCCATACATTTGATTTTGCAGAGTGAGCGACCCTTGGGCATGGCTACTAAAGATTCGCTATCATCACAAAGTCGACGCCCGAAGCAATTCCGTGCCGTTTGTCCCTGTAGCCGATTCTTGGACATACGCTCAGGCTCGGCATCCTGCTCTTACCGTGCGATCGTGTCCCGCAGGACGAGCCCACGACCAGCATGGATCCGTGCGCGCGCCGATTCGTTTGGCAGCGCGTGCGGCGCGTGGTGGCGGCGGGCCGGTCCGTGCTGCTCACCTCGCACAGCATGGAGGAGTGCGAGGCGCTGTGCTCTCGCCTCACCATCATGGTCAACGGCAGGCTCACGTGCCTGGGCAGCCCGCAACACCTCAAGCACAGGTGAGCCGGCACCGGTAACATGTTGTCATCGTCAACCCATTAACAAAAACAGCTTTAAAAACCTACAGTTTTGAAGGGAGTAGGAGCCAAATCTGGAAACCATTACTTCATTTCTTAACACACAAGTATTCACTGTTTTATGGGGAGGTTCGGGGGGGGGGGGGTTCTATAATTTATTTTTCATATTCTTAATTTATTGAAATAAAAAAATGCATTTTTTTAAAATAAATTCCCTATCCAAAATGTCTGCGAGCACCTCTTTCTTAATGTACCTATGTGCAACTTACTGTCGTCTCAGATATGGCTCGGGATACATCGCCATTATACGATGTCCTGTAGCGCGGGTGGAGGAGGCGAAATCGCTGCTGCTTCAGCGCCTGCCTGGCGGCGTAATAGTCGAATCGCACTTGAATCAAGTAAGTCTGGCCGTTGATTTTTCATGTCACTGATTTCCAGGAAGGCTCCAGGAGTCAACAGAAAGAGGAGAATCTTCTCTAGTGCTGGCTGTGATAAGGGAACCACTCGAGAAATCTTGTGTACAAATTTAGTAAAATCCCAAGGTAGAAGTCACAGATATGAACCCAAACCTACAATCTCTCCGATTTTTCAGATGAGATCAAGCATTTACGCCCTCGACATAAAATGACTGTAAAAGTTGAAAATTTGGAAAAAATGTACTCTACAAACCCAAGAGTGTGGTAACACGCTTTTTCTAAAGTGTGATGGGCTACTACGCTTTAGGAAGTGCGTGGTGAGGCACCACACTCTTCTAAGAGTGTGATGTGTTCCATGCTCTTGCTATGATCCCCTATGTAAACGCATGGGACCGCAGTGAGGAGTGTGGCACCACACACTCTTACAGGAGTGAGGTGCCTCACCACGCTTTCCCTAATGTGTGGTGACCCATCACGCTTTCCCTAATGTGTGGTGACCCATCACGCTTTCCCTTCAGTGTGGTGACCATCACGCTTTAGAAAAAGCTAGTTACCACACTTTTAAGTTTGTAGAGTAGTCGCCGTCCTGTGAAATCGTTTGAAATCCTGTAATCAGTGTACAAGATTTGGTCGAGTGATTCTGTCCTCGGGTAGCTCTCGTCGTGGGTGCACGAAACTTTTAGTTGACGTAGCTTTAATGCAATGAAATTAAATGCCAACAACTCGATTGACGTCAATTTAATTAAGTTCGAACATGTAACTGATGTTTGACGTAAAATTCGAAGTATGCAGTTGTCAGATTGTCCTTATCTTCTCAGGTGAAGATGCAGTTCCCGCCGGAGTTGCCGCTGGTGAGAATCTTCCGCAGTCTGGATGAGACTCGTATCAACGGTTTCGTGAGTGACTACTCTGTGTCACAAACCACGCTCGAGGACGTAAGTGTTGCGATTTTTTTTCAATTACATCACGAAATGACAAAAAGTCAACGTAGAGATCTTTTGCCTGAATTAAACTTATTAGACCGCACATAGAGCAGTGAAGGTCGCAATTACTGAAAACCGACAAAATGGCGAGCTGTGGTTGCAGGACTTTCTGTCGTTTTCGTAACTTACTTTGGTCTCGTTTGCAGGTCTTCATGAGATTCGCTCGTGCTCAGAAGGCAGAAGCTACGTAAAGTGCACAAGAGTGATCCATGTACCTGAATTCGCAAAGCACCGTACTTGTAAGATAGAGAGTGCCACAACATCAACAGCAATGAATTTGGCATACATCGAGTGCCTGCGTCCAAAAACGTTTTTTTTAATTTAAATATTTACAGTCTACTGTCCGTGAAATACAAGACTGCTATGGAGCACAACCATCTTATTTGTCAAGGTGGATTCACGCTCGGCGACAATTCCTGGAGCAACAGCTGGGCGACAGGTAGCGACACGGACAGTCGCCCAAAGTTCCCGGGTCGCTCTTCGTGTGCCGTGGGAACGATTTCTGCTGTTTTATTAGTAGGCAAATGGCAGTTCCTTAGAAGCAACGCCCTTGCGACCCCTGTCGTTATCCTTTTCTTGTCCTTTCAGTTCGATACTTCTTCAAGAGGTGCTTTGTGTGGGACAGAGCCGCCCTCTGGCGTCGCGAGGGAAAAATTGAAATCTGCGACGGTTCGCGACAGCTAGCGACAGTTAGTGCGACACCTCAGCGATCGTGACGTCACCACGTGTCGCAAGGTGTCGCTGTTAGTTTCCCATTGGCTGGACGCCGGTCCGAGGGTGTCGCGGAGTGTCGCCCAGGTGTCGGGCTCTCACTGACGATTAGGTTATGTCCGCCCTGTCGGTCGCGAGCTGTCGCGAACTGTCCCAGATTTGAATTTCCTCCCCCTTCCCGCCAGTAGGTGACTCTGTTCAACTCGATGCTTCTCTCGGAGGCCTGCCGTGCTGAAGCGACAGAAGAGATGACGACAGGGATCGCAAGGGTGTCGATTCTCATGAGCTGCCATTTGGCTCCTCATAAAAGATCAGGAATCGCTCCTACGGCACACGAAGAAAGGCCCGTGAACTTTCTGCGACTGTACGTGTCGCTAACTGTCGCTACCTGTCCCCCAGCTGTCGCTCTCGAAATTGTCGCCGAGCGTGAATCCACCTTTAAATGAAATTGAAATACAGAAAAATAGACAAAGATACGATACTTAAATAGAATACCTGCTCAAGTCTATAGACCTGTGCTTGATCTGGCCACGTCATTACCCAGCCACAGCAGCCAGACCTGATGACCAGCTCTGTCTGAGGTAACATTAGATCTACCCGAAGTACGGTTACCTCAAATTGCAACGGGCGTACGTGCGCACGCTCGTGTCGTGACCTCGTGCACTAGTTCGAAAAGAGTGAGGAAAAATTGGAAGAAGGAGCAGCTTGGGAAAACAGATTGTTAACGGCGGAGTCCCAGCCATTTCAATCAGTCAGTTCTATAAACAAATTATGTAATCATTCAGGGGTCGTACTCATACTATGTGAACGATTTAGGGTCGTTGGTTGGATTTGACTACGGGCGGTCACGATGACATATTCGTACAAGGAATGAATTGTCACATATCGTTAGACTAAAACAAAAAACTATTTTACTCGGCAAACATCACAGCTATGAAAAAAATAAAAAAATTAGTCAACGTATTAGCTACCGCATCAAAATCATTTTATTCAGTGTGTACGCATTACGCGCGCCTGCCATTTAGGCCGTGGTTCCGCCGGCATCGTCTCAGCAGTGTGGAAAGGAGACGGCCCGCGCCGGCATGCACGCGGTACGCGCCCTTCCACCGCGAGTCATTAATCAATGCCTGCAGCCCTTCCGTCACCTCCGCAGTCACACGCAGACGGTCATCGTGCACGCGCTGTGCGGACAGTTGTGGCAATCGGATCAGTCGCCGTACCACACCTGTTTCGTTTGGAACTGTACTGCAGGTAGAACAAAACGCAGGGGTGGTGGATGGCTCTGAATTGGCTATAGACTGTTTCTCGATCACCGGATGTCGGGCTGATTTGCTGTCCAAAGTACGAGAAAACGCCGCTCGTGTGTAGTATTTGTACAGATGGAAAATATTCTCCTTCTTGGTGGGCTGGTGGTTTGTACTACGGATGTTTTCGTACCGGTATCGTACAATTAAAACGTCCGTATGTTACAAATGAGAAAACATCCGTAATGCTTACCAAAAGCATCCGTATTACAGACAAATCCATCCGTAACGACATCCGTAATACGGTTGCACAAATACATCCTTAATACGGCCACATTTTGTTTGTAAGGACTTTAGAGTGTGGACTGGTGGGCGCACTCATCGCGGAGGGTCGGCTGCGGGACCTCCGTAAAATTACACTCACCCATGGGAGCACAAATTTTTAGAACATCGCTAAAAACGAGCTAAAACATCGCTAAAATTAGTGCTTTAACTCAGAAAAGTAAGCAAGTTTGTTCAGAACATACATTATAGAAAACAGGCGCGGCAAAACGGGTACGGTGAATATCACGATCAACATACACGCGAAATTCGATTCTTGTATGTGTAATACATTTGTCATATGTTCGACATATATGTGCAGTTTTTCAACATACATGGGACATAGGTTCACCATATGATTCCCATGCCTAAGTCATCACGAGCCATGTACATATGAAGAGCACCATACATGGGACATATGTTCACCATATCATTGCCATGCCTAAGTCATCACGAGCCATGTACATATGAAGAGCACCATACATGGGGCATATGTTTACCATATGATTGCCATGCCTAAGTCATCACGAGCCATGTACATATGAAGGGAAACATATAACTGTCACGTATGATACCGTGCTAATGATTATCATATGAGACAGAACAATATATGTTTTACATATGTGTCATGTATGAGCTGTTCCGTCGTCGACGTACATGTTGTGCAACATATATGAGGCATACATAAAGGAGTTCAAATCGAATATTTATTAAAACGCACCATATACTTGCTTCGACATTTGCCGTACGTGTTGTATACTCGATGACATATGTATACATTGTATACTATATGGTACATATATGCGATATATATGTGTGTGTTACATCTGTAACCCACATGTTAACCAGGCTCGGACTGGCCCTGGCAGCGATTCGTAAATCGGCGCCACTGGCGCTCCGCAGGGGCGGCCAAACAAGGAAATACAGGGGCGGAGGCAAGGGGTTCGTAACTTGCAAAAATCGGTGTACACAACTTGAAAAGTCGGAAAAAAAGTCAAAAGTCGCAAGAAAATAGCTGAGGGCACAGGAGGCTTCTAAAAGAACAGTTTCAATTACCATTCTGATTTGTGCAACAAGCGTGTCGAGTGCCTTCCCCGTACCAAGGAGTGGTCACATTTTACTCAGTTGATCGGGTAGTTGTCATGGTTCATTTTATTTCTTTAAGATTGTTCACATTTTTATCAAATTATACTGCTGGGGGCAAGGGCAGGTACCTTGTCAACCAGATTAATTTAGTGACAGCCCCCTCCGCGTGTTCAATTGGTCTGCAACCCCGTACCAGTCTAAGTCAAAAGTCGAAAAAAAAGTAAAAAGTCGGAAAACCAAACAAAGTCGGTGTACGCTTTCAAGTGGAGTTACGAACCCCTTGGGCGGAGGGCGCCGCGGAGGCGCTGCCGCACGCGCTTGCAGGGCCTTTTTTGAAGTGCCTAAATGTGATCGGGAAGACAACGGAGTCCGAACGAGGGCGGGGCGCCGGGGGCACCTCTACGCTGCTGTAGCCGCGCATCGCGGGGGCGCCCCCGGGGAACTTCGGCGCCTGGTGGGTAGGCAAGGCCGCCCTCCTCAACACACGCGTGCTCTGCGGGCTTGCCTACCCAGACAGTCGCAGGCGCGCACAGTACCTGTCGCGGCGGTACATATGCTGAGGCGGAGACTTAATGCAGGCGCTTGGCGCTGCGGCCCGCACCGCGAAGTGGGCGACTTTCAAGCATTCAAGCAACAATTAATTTTGGACTCGACTTTAGATCAACCCCATTCAGCCAGGTATACACAAAAGTATTTTTTCATGTTAAGTGATGCATTTCGGAAGTGAAGTGGTTGTTGAGTGTAGTGGTAAATGACCATATTTCAGTTATTTCAGGTTGGGTTGGTTTAATACAATTTGTTTGTTACACAGACCGTTTCACAAATTTACCTCATATGGATTTGGTCTTAAGCATAAAAAATCACCAGCCTTGATAACTTTGGTTTTGAATACAGGAAACTGGAATCAAAATTACATCTTCAGATGGATGGACAGGTACCAAATGCTGAACTTTAAGTCTACTTTCATAGTGGAACAAAATTTTAGTGTGTACAGCCTGGTAAGCCATTAAGAGACAAAATACAGAATTCGTATCACAATCACATAGGTAACACAGCACCTCTCCGTACGTCATGGTGTGTGCAGCATCTATGGGTTTAGACTGTACAAAAGAGTTTGCTCTCTTTTTGGATGCATCGTAACATCTAGAAGAATATAGCACACCCTCTATTTTAACACGACTGTACAGCTTGTAACTTGTAATGCCTGCATCAGAAATTATCATCTCACCACCATCTGGTAAACAGTCATTAGACAAGACCTTGCTACACACCATCACATCACGCATGCCAGGGTTAACACACAACTTTCGGGCTTCGATGACATTTTCAAACACTTGCACACTCTGGATGATCTTTACGTTATTTAACAGTTCCTTTCCAACATGTTTCGTACCGTGAATGTGAGTAATAATGAAGTGATTGAATTTCTCAAAACAGAAAGATGAAGTGGCCCACAACAGTCCCCACCGCTCAACAAGAAGAGGAAGGTGCAAGAGAGAGTGAACATTATAGGTATAATACTTAGGACCATAAAGTTCATTAATATCTCTAACAAACAAGCGCAACAAAATTTCAGCAGCTTTCAAATCAACCTCACTAATACTATCCTGAAGAAGCAGGTAAATAGCCTCAACCAAAACCAACCAGTGCTGAAAATATCTATCAGGCAGATAGGCTTGAAGAGCCGGGAGTGAGTAGAATAAGAGGAGACTACGAAACTCACTTCCAATGAGATAGCTGAATTTGTCCATGCCACGTGGTCGCCTCTTAACAAAGTCAGGAACACGGATTGACAACAGAAACATATTTATATGTTCAAGATTATCCCCTACATACCACGGCCCCTTTTCAAAAAACATTAAATTAAGAAAATATTTGGTAACACCCAGACACACTTGATGGAGATACTCAGCGCATACGCACACAGCCCTGTCAACCTCAGGCATTGAACTGAGCACAGATGTGCCCACCACACCTTTGCGAGATTTTCTACGTGCCTCCGCTTGTTCAGCTTGCTTTTCCATTCTGTAACCAGTGCGCAGAGGTACATGAAAATCTTCATACAAAAACCTCCTTACCCGCCTTATTCTTTTCCTCGGCTCTAATGTCAGATTCAGCTCCATCTCCTCAGGAGTAAGATCAATCTTGCGAGACTTTTGTTCACAAGTGTTACACCCAAATCTGTGACTATGAGGTTTAACATTTAAAGCGGCTGCAGTTGCAGGTGCATCTGCACTTAATACTGGACAAACTACTTCAGAACTTCGAACTGCTCCATTTCTTGGATCAGTCCACTTAACACCACCCGATGCTTTCAAACGGGACATATAAACAGCAAAAGGTTTCAAATATGTGTTCATCTTAGGTTTCACCTCACCAACATAAATACCACAAACAATCATATATGTCCATCTCAGCTCTGGCGGTACCTCACACACAAAAGCTAAAATAGGCCAGGCTTCCTTGCCACTAGTTTTAAAAGTTCTCAGATCATCGACATTCATAACTAAAACAACATCATACTTATTAGGATAGCGAGACTTAATTTTGAGATATTCTTTAGAATCAAGTAAATCACTAATGAAACCATCTCTCATAACACGAGAACTGGAATTGTCTATTAAAGATGCTAATTTTCTTGCTTCAAACAAGTACTTTACTTGAGGTCCAACCTCATACTCATAAAATACATGAGTTTCATCACAGCCACAGTCGCATGGCTCTAAAAAATCAACCTTTGAAGACTGGCATTTAGCACAATATAAATGTTCGACTTCAACCTGAAAGGGAGCAACTTCTTGAAGTCTGCGCAAAACGGCATCCGAAGACTTAGGCTGTTCATTTGATTTAGGTAACAGTCCCTTAATTAATTTAATATTCCTATCAAGGCTGGTCTTTGTCCATCTCTCCTTCACATACAACTTTAAAATGCGCAGTATTGCTTCATCACGGGATACGGCAGCACCAGCATAGAGCATCTCATTGTCCTCGATAGACTCACTACCATCACTTGATGTGCTGTCACAATCACTGTCCTCACTACAACTTTCACTGCTTGAACTTTCACTGTTAATTACGTCACCAAGATCGTCAATACCACAATCACTGCTACTACTACTGCTGTCACTGTCACTGTCACTTAAAGCAACATCAAACTCATCAGGACAACCCCCTCCATCTTGCTGAGCTTCCACATTGATAACCTGACAGTTGACTAATTCATTGTTGACTGGTTATATCCGCACAAGATGTGCCCGTAAGACCCGCCAGGTATTCGCGCAAGACAAATTGTGCGCGTAAGGACGCATCTGGTATTCGCACGAGTCATTGTGCGAATAATAGCATCTTTCTTGCGGACACAAGTTGTGCGAACAGGGATTGCATGGCTATTCACACAAGTGCAATATAAGAAAGATCATCTTATTATATTGCACCTGTGCGAACATCTGCGTCGGCGCTGTCGGCACGAGTTGTGCGATTGAGTCTGTCACCGTTATTCGCACAAGTTTTAATTTTCAACACCGCAAATGCCGGATCCAGCTGGATCATACCGATGACGGAGCCCCCTCCCAGACTACCAATCGAGGGAATGCCATGACATCTGGAAAAGTAATTTAGGAAACTAGAACACAAATCATCCCCCACATATAGTGTTTTTTCCCCTTCTTGTGTGGAGTAAAAGGACTTTTGGAGGGTGATGGACATGGGATCTTATCAGTGATTCACCTTCGCACAGGCTGGAATGTTAATGGTTAATGTCAGTCATCCCGTAGCGCAGGGCGCATGTGACAGCTTCTGATCAAGCACCTCTGATGCACGTGTCGTCATACAAAAAATATGATGCAGTTCTGTCTGTGGTATTGTGTAAAGGGGTTGTAAGGGAAACCCACATGCAAGCTCAAGGAAACAACGGATGGATCAAAAGAATAACGTGTCTTATTCAAAATAAAATAATTAAAAAAATAAATAAATAAAATATCAGACTCGTATTCGCCCTTGAGTCGACAGTTTCTTGCTAAGCGTAGATAAACCCCAAAGTTACAAAATTATTTCTAAACAACTTAATACAAGTATTGAACAAATTCAAACAGATCAGTGTCCAACCCAGAATATCCTATTTTGCATAGAACTCATGTAGAATAATATATGGAATATCAAAATAGGAGTGCGATATGAGTAAATGATTCCTGTACACGTTTCTGTTTCTCGTCATGACCTGAATAAGAAGACAAGAAACAGGAAAAGAAGTAGCACTTTCCTTTACTACTGTACAGAAAACTAGTTATCCCTGTTTATTGCCTGAACACGACTCGCAGATGTAGTCCCCTTCTGGAGGCTCCAACAAATTCACACACCTTGGATGATACCATTCAGGGCACTCCTCACATCCATACATCTCACTGCTGTCATAGTGTTGTGGTAGTCTTCATGTGCAGTAAACAGCTGTTAAACTATGTCTAAGTTTGAAGGCCTTCTTTTTCCCATGCTTTGTGGGGAAGCAGGTGAGGACACCCTTGAGAATACAGTCTTTCCAATGCTGTCGCAACTTCTCCTCATCAAAATTGACAAACTCAATTCTCCTTGTAAAGGCGGAATGGGTCGCATGCGCAATTGCAAATAACCCACAATTGTCCCCTACTGTCTGCTGTGCGCATGAGGGAAAAGTAACTTGGAAAGCTTCAGTCTGGCAGTTCATCAGCATTGCTAACTGCGTCTCTGTCTCTGAGGTTGTCCCCAAAGCAGCATAGGAATCAAGAATAACAGGGGTAACACCACCTACAACATAAAGTTCAGAGGATAAAAAAAACCTTATTGTGCACACACTCATCACCATGACGGTCACCTAGTTTACCTTTCTCTATTATGCATGTCACCCAGTTTTTACGTCCAGTATACATAAATTGTATGCAATCAGTGTCTTTGGATACAGGGTCGTACTTCAGATCACCAAATGACTCGTGGGCCTGCACGTAGAGGGTGGTGTGGAGAGCACCTATGTCCGGAAATTGCTTCCGTAACATTAATGACGCCCTATTCAGATGGGCGTCCTGGAGCATCCCACCATCAATCTCCAGCATTGGAGACTCGCTGCACGCAATGCTTGCGGCGACCTCAAACTTTGTCACAGCAATCAATGGGTAAACTGCAGATACTGACCTACAACGCGAGGAGCCTCAAGGACAACAGGGCCATCCTCGAGGACCTCGCCGCGAAGCACCAAATCGATGTATTACTCGTCCAAGAGACGCGCGCCAAGGACACCCCGGACATCCGCGGCTACACCGGCTACAGCCTCAAGTGGCAGGCCGCCGCAGGAGGGCCACTGGGCCTGTCAACATACATCAAAACCGGCATCACCCGTATGGTCGGGAGAGCGTAATTTTGACGTTTTTTAGTCATACTCGGTCGACCAAACTATCAGAGAAAAACGACAAAATAACCACTAGTATACGATGGAGTAACGACGACACCAGGACAAGTCCGTTTGCCGTAATTATGTCGTTTTCTTGCTATGATTTTGTCGTTAAAAGTGCACTTTATATGATGAAATAACGACAAAATTATGACAAGCGAAATATGCAGAACAAAAGGAGACGCGCCGGCTCGGGGATGCGAACCACGAACCTCACGGCCACGAGTCGGACCACCGAACGCGCTGGGCCGCCTCGACTTCACAGAGGTGATCGACGTGTCAGCCGTTTCGTTACGTCGCGCCGCTGCCATTGATCGCCGTCACATTCCTTTGAATGCTCTCGGTGGTCGGTCATTGGCGTGGCTGAGCAGCGGCCGTGTGGGCTGGACCGTCATCCGCGCACGCTGAAGGTCAGTGGTTCGTATCCCCGAGCCGGCGCGTCTCTTTTAGTTTTGCATATTTCGCTTGTCATAATTTTGTCGTTATTTCGTCATATAAAGTGCACTTTTAACGACAAAATCACAGCAAGAAAACGACATAATTACGGCAAACAGACTTGTCGTGGTGTCGTCGTTACTCCATCGTATACTAGTGGTTATTTTGTCGTTTTTCTCTGATATTTTGGTCGACCGGGTATGACTAAAAAACGTCAAAATTACGCTCTCTCGGCCATACGGGCAAACATAAGATCGGCACCGCAACCCACTCAGACCGGCTAGAAATCCTGCCAGTCACAGTGCACACAGGTGCGGAGGCAATTGAAATACTCGTCCTGAAAAGACAAAAGAACAGGCTATTTAAAAAACGGCACAACGATCGAAATTCCGTGAAGTAAATAGGCTCTTCTACGAAAAACTACGAGAGTATGAAGAAGACCTATAGAACAAGGCGATACTGGACGACGAGCAATCCCCTGGCCACACCCGACTCTACAGGCGGCTGGCCAGGAGCAAACGACAAAACTCCCACATACCCGCCCTCCAGCGCCCCGACGGCACCCGCGCCGAAACAGAGGCGGAGAGAGCCGAAGCGCTGGTGGACAGGTATCTGTACGTACACAAGATGACAGAGGACCTCGGGAACCCGACGGCCCCAGTCGAGGAGGTTATCCGCCGGTACCTCCGAGGCTGCGCCCCTGACAGCAGACTGAAGACCACAGCAGAGGAACTGGAATCTGAAATCAAGAAACTGAAAGTTAAAAAAGCGCCAGGAGCGGACGGCATACCGAACGCCGCAATAAAACACCTCCCGCCTAAAATAGTCCAGCAAACCGCCGTCATTTTCAACGAGTGCCTTAAAAAATCCTACTTCCCGTCAATATGGAAAACTGCAACCATACAGCCCATCCCGAAACCTGGGAAGGACCCCACCCTGCCTGCCAGCCACCGCCCCATCAGCTTGCTCTCTAACCTCGGCAAGCTACTAGAGCGGATCATAGCCAAAAGACTAACCGAGTACCTGGAGGAGAACGACCTTCTAAACGTGCAGCAGTATGGCTTCCGTCGTCAACATTCGACCACCCATGCGCTGATGGAATTCTCGGATGTAGCCACGCTGGCGATGTCCTTGGGGAAACATCTGGGCGCGGTCCTCCTGGATGCCAGCGAGGCCTTCCCGACGATGAATCACGCGCTCCTTCTGCACAAGATGGCCGCACTGAAGTTCTCACCTGCAACAGTCAAGCTTGTCAAACGATACCTAGAAGACAGACCATTTACAGTCAGGGTCGGAGAGGCCCAGTCTACAAGGAGGATTATGCCCCAAGGCACACCGCAAGGGTCCTGCCTGGGCCCCCTCCTGTTCATCATATATATCAACAGCATAAAGGGACTGGACTCCCTCCAGATCCTGTATGCTGACGACACAACAATATATGACGGACACAAAAAAGCCACGGAACTCAGGCAGCTCCTACAGAACAAACTGGACAGAGTCGCCAGATACATGGACCGCTCAAAAATTCAACTAAACGCTGCAAAGACCCAAGCTATTATCATAACACGAAGAAGAACTGAAAAAGACCCCGGGGGCCCCTACGCCTACTCGGGCAGGACGTCCAGTGGCAGGATGAGGCCACCCTGCTAGGGGTAACCTTTGACAGCAGCCTCACTTTCGACAGGCATATAGCCAAAGTCAGGGAAAAGTGCAGGCTCGCCCTCCAGACGCTTTTCCCATACATGTGGTATCGCTCAAGACTATCGCACAAAACTAAGGTGAAGCTATACACAACATATGTAAGACCCCTAATAGCGTACGCCAGCCCAGCCTGGGCCCCGAAAATCTGTGAAACCTGGTGGAAGCGCCTGCAGGGCATCCAGACGCGCGCACTCCGGAACGCCGCAGCGAAATATACCATCACAAACGAAGAACTACACAGGATAAGCGGGGTTGCTCCGATCAAGGATTTTCTCCGGACAGCGCAGACGAAATTTCTACATTCCCTCGAATCGGCCCCTGAGCACCTAAAACAGCTTGTAAGCTACGACCACAACAACTTTCCAACTGCTCCGGGCGTTGCCCCGAAGAAAACCTGCAAGCATCCGTTCTAAATGCAGGTCCAGCGCCACCCGGAAGGAGCGCACCACTGCGTCCCGCCGCACCCCGCCGCCCCCCACCGTGCCCTGCCGCGCCCTGCCGCGCCCCGCTGCGCCGCCGCCTACCGCGCCCTGCCGCGCCCCGCCGCGCCCAGCCGCGCCCCGCCGCACGCTGCCGAGCCCCGCCATGCCCCGCCGCGACCTGCCGCGCCATGCCGACAGCGAGAGGAAGGAGCAGCCTAGCCCAGTGCCAGCCCCCCCCCCCCCCCCCCCCCCTCAAGGAACAGCGCACCGGACAACGCCCCGCCGCGCCACGGCATCGGCCATCGCGCCGAAAACAGAGAGGGAGGAGCAGCGGACCCAGCGCCTGCCTCTCCCCTCCCTTTCCTTGCCTGCCGCTGCAGCGCCGCCGCGCCGACGCGAAACGCACACGCATCCTTGTGTCCCCGCCACACCCAGCCACGCCACCCCACGCCTCGCCGCGCCCCGGCACCGGCCATCACGCCGACGACGGAGAGGGAGGAGCAGCGGGCCCAGCGCCCGCCTCTCCCCTCCCTTTCCTCGCCCGCCGCCGCAACGCCGTCGCGACTACGCCGCGCCACCCTCGAAGCTCGCCCCGTCGAACCCAGCCGCCAGCGAGCACCCAGCGAGGACGGAGCAGCACAGCCCCGCATCTCAGCGCCCAGCAGCACCCCACCACGCCCCGCCACGCCCAGCCAAGCCCAGCCATGCCCCGCCACGCCCCGCCGCGCCCCGCGGCGCCCCGGCACGCCGGCACCAGCCTCCCGACAGAACGCCTACATACCAGCGCCCCGCTGCACCCAGCTACGCCGTTCCACGCCCAGCTACACACCGCCGCGCCCCGCCACGCCCCGGCACCGGCCATTGCGCAGGGGAAAGAGAGGGAGGAACAGCGAGCCCAGCGCCCGCATCTCCCCTCCCCCCCCCCCCTCCCCGCCCGACACCGCAGCGACGCCGCGACGGCGCAAAGTGCGGACGCACAAACATTCCTGTGTGCCTCCGAGCCGTCGCGCGCCGTTTCCAGCCATCCAGCTACGCTGCGTCACTCCCAGCGCCGCCCGAACACGCACGCGGCCAAAGAGAGGGAGAGAGAAACCACCCTCCCCTCTCCCCCCTCGCACCCCCGGAAAACCCTGGAAAATCACACCACCAGGCCCGACAACCCCCTGGCGCCCACCCCCGGCCAGGGTGCGGTCCCATCTCCTCACGAGGAGATGGCGACACAAGCGTCAGGGGGCGAAGTGGACCAAGACCACCGGGTGGACGGGCCACGGCCGCCCCCGGGCAGCGCACAAACACCGCGGTCACCCAGTGGACGACGCCGCATCCCGACGTCACCGCGCAGCGACGCCGTGACGCCACCGCAGCCAGCACCAGCCCCGCCGTCCCTACCGCAACAGCCTAGACCCGGCCCCGGACTGAACCTAGAAATACCCCAGAAACACCCAGAAATACTCACTCAGAATACCGCTCAGAATATCCATTACAGCACAGGAACCACAAATAAAATTGAAATAGATAAAACCCGCACCCGCGGACACACACAGCAGACAGCAGACAGCTGACGCGGCACACACGGCCGCCCCGCGGCCCGAAGCGACGCGCCGCCTGCCCCTCCCTTCCCTTTCCCCGCCACAGCAGGCCGGGACCAGGGGGACAACGGGCGAGTGCGGCCGCCCCCCCCTGTAAATATGTAAATATGTACAAACACACATACACAATAGAAGTATAAACTATAATATATAAATATATTTAACATATCACCCATGTAAATAAATTAAGTAGAATTAAGTAAAAAATAAAGAACCATGCCTACTTAGGCACGGCCAGAGGGCCAGTTAGGTTAGAAAAAAAAGAACACCCCCCGCCCGCCAGGCAGAGGGCGCGACACTCAACAAATCGAAAATAACTAAACGCAGCCCCTCCCCCCTTTTTCCCACGGTTTTTTTTGGGAGAGGGAAACATAGACTAAGCATACAAAAAATAAAGCGCGGACCTAAGGCCTCTAGGTAGGGTCCGATACCACGTGTAAACATATATGTAAAAGGGCATGTAAAGGAATAAATAAAGGCTTTTTATACAGTACAGTATGTCATACTGTGCTCTGGAAATGAATCGGAAAACATCACTTCACATTGAACATTATTCTATTATTGATGGTTGGGAGGCTAGACATGGTACATGCATTCATACCCTTAGAAAAGTTGCATGATGAACAAATCCTTTGAATATTGCTCCCTTTCTTTTCGTCGACTATTTGTGAACTACAGTTGACATGCATAGCCTTCAAACACCTGTAGCAATTAGTGAAGGGCAGCAAAGTGGTGGTGAGGCATTCAGAGCACCGACAGGCGTGCTCTGCAGACAGCACTTCTTTGCAAATACCACACGTGCAGTGCATGCAGGATCTAATGCCGGCTCCCTGATCACGTGATGCCACAGAGCAGTTGTCATAATGGACGGCTCTTTTGCACCTGCAACATTTATGGCCACCACTGCTTTCCAGGCACACACAGCATAGCTCCTCTTGACCTGACGCAAGGAAAGAAGGACAATACATAAAAATTTAAATTATGGATTTATTAAATCATAGACACAGATTTCCATATTAACCTTTCCGGTATTTGTGTAAACAAGGATTTTGAAAGGAGAGAATGAATACTTTATTTTCTCCTTGCTGGGTTTGCTACCATCTGTGGAGCCAGCGGTTGTAGCTGCACTTGTAGATGAAGTTTCAGTAGTCAGAGAAGACGAGGACCCTATTTAAAAATCATGAGCAATCAATGGCCTTGCACATTTACACACACACATGCACAGCAGTTATGCAAATTACCAACTTAAAGGTACCAACTACTCTGCACTTGTCTGCAAAGCCGGACACTTGGCAAAGAGTATCATACCAAGGCATGTAATTTTCAAAACTTCTTAACAGTAAAACAGACACTTGGCTCTTCAAAATTTACTCAGCAGTGGTGTTAGTGGTCACGTAATTCAAAATTATTTAAGAAATTCCTTTTAATGTACCTCTGCTGATAATGAATTAAGGCTCCCAGTTTCACTGGTCGTTCCAATTGCATGCAAACTCACCTATCCTCAGATCTCTTCATTCCTTGAGCGACAAATTATCACGAGAGAAATCGTCCGAATATGTGAGAAGAAACATTTTGCATGTGACATTTATCAAATTAAGTACTCTAAAGAAATAAAATTCTTTCCCTTTTTGTCAAGGACAAGTGTCACACTAATGCAAAATGTTTCTACCACAAGTAATCCTGGAACTGTAATCAGACAGAACCATTACATGACAGTGTTCATCTGCTACAACGGAAATCAATATAAGCATCTAGAAAGGTATATAACAGTTGCTAGAAGAAAATTTGACCCAAGCCAAACATCAACATGCCACTACGTAAAGCACATAAACCCGAAAGAAAACAAGAAGATTTGCACTAACAGATATGTCACTTACTTCATTTGTGACATGTTTCAATGAACACTATCACACTCCCTTTTGTTGATACATGCAACATACGCAATAAATACAAACCAGCATCGTTACCACCATAGAAATTTGCTATTTTATACATGTGTTTGCACGGCTTGATTTTGTCCTTGCATGTACAAGTGAGAGAATGTGGACAGAAGTCTGTGGAGCTTGGAGCACACTGACACAATGTGGACCCTGATTTCCTTGTGACGGTGTGAAATTCCACCCTGTCCGACTGTGACTTGACTATCCATTTGCTTTCATCTGGAGAGACAACAGAGTCAGGAATATTTCGACCACGAAAGATACGGTTTTGCTCCTCAACCTCCCGTTTTTCCTCTACAGACAGGAGCACACCACCTCGAACACAGAAAACACATATCTGAAATTTGGTGCACGTCTTTTTTAGGCCCTTTGGCCTTCCCTTATGCTTGATAGATGGTGGGACCACAATTCGCCCGATGGCGGCCTTCACTTCCTCCCTAGATGACTTTGCTGATAAAAGAATGAAAACATGTCAATGCCTAACGAGATATTTGGCCCCAGTAGATAGAAATCAATACTTAAAGGCAAAGGAAAACTACCAACCTTCAATAATATGTATTGATTTGGAAGTACCAGGCTCAGATGTATTCTGTGATGGATTTGTAGTACCTGAACGTAATTCAAATCCATAGCTGATAAAAAATGTAACACATGCAGGCAAGGCTCTATTACACATTAAAATGTGTACTTACTATTAGAACACGCCACACAAATTCGTTTCTCTCCACAACCCTCATCTTGATTTGGTATGGGCAGAGAACATTCGGGGAAGATGTGTACTGCCTTATCACAATTGATACACGTGTGCATCCCTGTTGGTGCATTGCCATCAGTACACACCATGCACGTTGGTTGATGTGGTCTCGGGTCGGGTTCACTCACATCTCCTGCAGTACCTCCATGGTCATGTCCATCTGTTTTCTTCTTCGTTGTTCGGGGTCGCTTGGGGCCTCCCATCTTTGGCGCTGTCTGCCAGAACTTGCATGCATTCTCCTTACACTTAAAGAATGGATTACCTTTCATTTTTGATGTTAATTTAGAATTTAGCCTGGAACAGCACAAAGTTGAGTATATAATTTGGAAATTGTGGAATACACACACAGATGCACAGAATGCACAAACACAGAATTTAGATTTGCACCTTATGGCTGGAACATTACAGAAGCACATTGGAGGAGGCTTCAGGATAGTGTTTTCTGCTTCAGTAATAGCAGCAAGGAGGACAGTATCATCTTGATCATCAAGCAGCTCATCTGAAAGAAAGCATCGGTATTTGCATCACATGCTTGCAATGATGTATTAAATAATCGGCTTAAATAAAATACATTACATACTTATGAGAGTGTGAGGTGAAGATTCAGGATCCTCATTCACTGTAGAAACTGTAGAAACATCCAGAGCTGTGATTATTGGCTCTACACTTTCAGCATCTACTTTGCTTGGTGAAACTTCTGGCGGTCTGCTACGAGATTCTGTGCTGACGGAAGTGCCCACTTCCTGAATTTCACTCATGGCTGCAGTTCTATTTTCATTGGTAGCTTCCACAGCATTCCCATCTCTGACAGCTGAGTAGACAGTCCAAAAGAAAATTAACATGGAGACTACTGACATGTCGACACTGAATGAAAGGTAATGTACATTACCTGAGTAGAGTGGAACAATTTTGTCATCCACTACCGATGACAAGTGAACTTCATGTCCTTTGGCCCAGATCTGGTGAAAAAATGTCGCTCATACACTTGTAGCGAACACCAAATTGTTGGTCTCCACTAGCAGCCATAACATTAGCCATTTTCTTGAGGAAAGTCATTGCCTTGGTAAACTTTTCAGGGCCTGTCTTAGGTATCACCTTTTCTGGCACCGTCATTGTCACTACTCTTCCCAGAGCAGGAGGCGGCTGGGAACGGTTGGCAGTAGATGTACTCAACTTCCATCTAGGATGATAAGACTCTGGATCGTACCATGGTAAATCTGAAAATTTTGAAATGATTTATACCTGTTCACTTAGGCATAGATGGCAATACAAGTATAAGAATTACCTTCATCTATCCTCATCTTGATGGTGTGGCGGCATGGGAGTCCAACATAGTTAATAAAATGGGAACAATCACAACTAGTTACTGTAGTGGAGGGCCTTACAACAGCTTTCGCTGCTTCCGCCTTTTCCCACATGATTAAATCAGAGGCAAACCAAGTCAAGTGATTAACCATTTCATCCACCACGGGGTCTGAACTATTAGAAATGTAGCGACGTTTGACCTGAGCCGCTGTGCTAACTCTCCGAACATCTTCCTCTCGGCTCAAAACAAGACTCAACAGCCCTTTCAATGAATCATAAAGTGATGAATCGACATCGACAACCTTCAGAGGAGAGAATACAATTAGAGCAGGACGTGCAAGCACACATGCACTATCTCTGATAAGTAAAAGCTTTACCATTTTAGCCTTTCCGTTCCAGTTTTCAAGCCTGTTTGTTGTGTTGTTGCCAAGATTGGGAGCAACTTTCTTACTTCTGAATGACCAGGCAAGTGGACAGGTCATCCAATTTTTTTCGTAATAGGCCCAGAACTTTGGAGAAGCACACTCTTTCAATTCATTACATAATTCATTAAATGAATCTTCCTCAGCACATATCCTAAGATCTTCCAAAATTCTTCTGACTTCCTTGCTCCCCTTTGATGATGCTTTGTTTAAAGTGTTGGCAACGTGGAAATTGCACAGCTGAATGGACACATTCGGAAATACTTGGGCAATGGCCCCAGCCTCAGAATAGTCTTTGTCTATGACAACAGTTTTAATGGCCTCAGCCACCTCATCTCCTATTGAAGATCTGAAGGCATCCAACACAGACGCAACTGTGCTCTTCTCATTAGCAACATATGCTAGCCCGACAACTCTACCCAGCCCTTCGCCATCCACAACCAATACAATAGCAACCGGCATTCCATTCTTGTCAATTTTATATGTATGATCCATGAGAATTACAGTGCCATACTTCTTCACATTCTCCTTCATGCAACTAGTCTGAATAAATAAAACCTGCAGGTTATCAGATGAGTCTTTCTTAAGATATATATAAGCACTAGGATCCGCTTCCTGGATGTCAACAAGCGTGTCCTGCAGCATCTCAACTTCCGTCCTGCCTCCTCTGTTCTCTTTCTGCCTCTTAGCTCTATCAGACAAAACACAATGGAATAGCAAAGTAGAAAGAATGCATCACCACATGACCAAATAGAGAAAGGAAGGCATAGTTAAACCCTTAGACCATTGATCCCCAGCCTCAATATAAACCATAGAGGTATTGAAGACCCATAATATACTGGTATAGTTTTCAAATTACATGCAGAGATACATGAGGAATGACCAGCACCCACATTTGAACCGATGATTGTTTTTGACAAGAGTGTGCTACTTTACCTGTAGTTGGCGATGTCGCGTGCATTCATGGCACCACTTTTCATATCCGCTAACAGCGGCTTTATGAGACTTGGCTTAACTTTACCATCAAGGAGGGCGTTTAACTGACTTTGGTCGTCAGGATGAAGTTTCCTGTTCTCAGGCATGACATCCGTTTCCTCCTCCGTTAAGCCATGCCCTGCATGCGTCTCATGCAAGGCCTCAACAGTCAGGCTATCAGTGGTGTGCGCAACCAAATGCAGCATTGCTGGGCATTCGATCTTCCAGGTACTATAGCATGCATGACATCAGAGAGATTATTAGACACATAATAAGAACACCACAGGAAGTGCATGATACATAGGATGCTCACGACAGATGTGTGCGTAGGCCCTTGCTCTTCTTTCTCGCCACCCCACCAAATTCGCAGATGAACTTTATGTTCTTGTGCTTCAAATTCGGGTTCATCAGCGGGCGCCCATCAGCGGCTCTAATTTTGTTTTCCTGCGAGATGCTGGAGCTGGACTTGGTCACCCATTTCATGTGGTTCAGCATTTCGTACTGCTTGCGGGCCTCTTCAAACTCTTCGAAAGATTTGAACACTTGCCCCACCTGTATGGGCGCCATGCTGCAGGATTCAAACGCACAGTGAGAAGTAGGCTGGCAGTGAAATTAGAAAAGACAGAACTGAGCTAGGCAAGCACATGGCCACGAAAATAGCACTACATAACCTAACGAAAGCATGGCCAGTTTTTAATTTGAATTTAAGTGGTTTAGGACTCTGTGATACTATGATTAACATATGCGAAAATCTTAAATACTTACTTTAATCGAAGACCTATGTCTTCCGCAAGGATTCAACCGAAAATAACGCGCAACGCGAGGCAGTTTAGCGGCACAGGCAGCGAAACAACAGATCGCAAGGACCCAAACGACGAAAAGGGGCGGTTGGCGAGGGAGAAGGCGGTGGGCGGGGCTTCGGCGGACCCGTTCAGGAGTGCGAATAACGGGGATGAAAAAACCGCACGACTTGTGCGGTCGCTTGCGTTGTAGCTGTTCGCACGAGCTTAATATACAACATAAGGCTGATTATACTGAACTTATGTGATTATCAGAGTCGAATGAATTGACACAACTTGTGCGAAACTGTGTGTCGCAGCTGTTCGCACGAGTGCATTATTTTTTTATATTGCACTTGTGCGAATAGCCACCTCGTCCTTATTCGCACAATTTGTGCGCGTAAGGGAGGGTGCGCTATTGGCACATTTTGTGCGAATATCCAGTACCTTCATTGTTTTGTTGCACACTGTTATTTTCATCTTCTTCACTTTCATCTCGGTCGCTGTCAAGAACGTAGAATGAATCATTGTTCAGCTTGAGTTGTCTCTCCAAGGCTGAACGTGAAACCTGTGAAAGGTATGACACATCGATTAAGGTCTCTAATCACTACTGTTTAAACAAAAACCACAACCATGTAAATATATACCATTTGATGTTGATATTCTCCGTATTTCTTTCCTCTCTTGGTGGGAGGAGTCTCTGGTGAGGAGCCACTGACCACGGAGCTGTTTGCAGAGCTAAAGCGACCAGGTGAAGTTGGTGGAGAGATCCTGGGTGATGTTGAGAGCGAAATGAAACGGACAGGCGACGTTCCAGGGGATACATTCCGTCCAGGCGAAGAAACGGGAGAACGAGGTAAAACAGATGGAGCGCTGCCATCAGATTTCTCCGGCGAGGACATGGCCTGAACACATCAAACACATATGGTGAGGTTAACCTACATTTACAGTCTGACTGCCTTCAACATACAACCCAAATTGGTGAGTCCCACTGCTTTACTACGTACGAAACCTAACAATCTCTTGACTGTGCAGCACACATTTGATTTTTCGTTTCCGAGTCGGAGGAGAGTCGAATTTAACGGTTTGAAGACGAGCCAACATTTATTTTCTGTTTACCTCTGGATTTGGCTTCGGCAGCGGCAGTGGAGACGGAGACACTCGACAGTGGAACGGCGCTCACGGTCAGCTGCGAGACAGAAAGACTGTCCTACGGCGATAGAGAGAGAGAGAGAGAGCGGAGGGAAGGCCTCTTCTAGTGGCCGTGAGAGACCCGTGGAGCCATAGAGCCAGTGGTGAGCAGAGATTTTTGTTGTGGCGTTGCTGATTGCATTTTTCGAACTCGATAACGGGGTTAGTAGGTATGTTTGAAGGTAAGAAAGAATTTTGACGGGGAATTTGGGGTTATTTTTGACTTTCCGGCTGGTTGAGAATGTTTCAGAAGTCAACTTGGTTAGTAAATGTGTTCTCCGCGCGGCGGATGGTGGGGAGGGCGGCGAGAAGCGCTGAAGTCGAACCGCCAGACAGCCATCGGCGATCTGGCCTTTCTCGGCTAGGCTAAGTTAATTGTTAGGTGTTAGTTTTGTGTGGTAGATCCTAGCATGTCTGGTGGAGACGAATCTGCCGCTGCCGGCATATTTCCGACATGGTTTGTGGTAGATTGCTTAGAGGATCACAGCCTATTGCTCCTTAGGCACTCACATCGTTTGTGACCAGTCTGTTGCCGAGGGGGACGACGTTCTGTTTTACTATCAGAGGAAAGAACCTTGGAAAGGAAAAGTTCTAGCCATGGGCCGTAAGTATTTTTTGTCTTGATTGCCGCGTGAACACGCGGAAGCGTTTTTTTGAGTCGCTTGTGTCAATTGTAGGTTAAAGTATTTGTGTGTGCCTCAGTGCAGCAGTCTTCTTGATGAAAAGTGCATTTTCTGGATAGATTTCAATCTTTACGTTAGATCAATAGTATTCTATTCACTTTCGCTGAGACTGGTTTTAAGTTTCTAATTTCTGGCTGCTAACATTCAACATGCCTCTCTGGGTGCAGAGCCGGTGCTGCTAAGCTATGTCTCATCTCTTCTCACATGTCATATAATTTATGTTTGTAGGTGATCACTCCAAGATGATGGCAGTGTTGGAACAGGAAAAGAGGAAACGAAAACCTAGCTGTAGCAACACGTCTTTCCACGAGGGCAGACCTAGAAAGTCGAAAGTCAAGTGTCAGACTAAACTGCAGTCAGCTTCCAGTGCGAGCGTAAAGCGGAGTGAGAAAGATAAATCAAAGACTTCCAGTGTGACAAAGGATAACATTAAAGAAGTAACTTACAAGAAGGATAGGAAAAATCTTTCCAAGAAGGGATCGAACCGAGATACCAATCCCTTTCCCCATGTATCTGACAAGGTTTGTATTTAACCTTTTATTTCTGTTGTATATGTATATGCTTGTAAATTTCTTATGCCCATTCGTTTCGTTCCAGGCGAAGAATAAGGGTGACTCGGAAAACAAATCGAACCCAGTTCACAGTCCCCTTGCGAAGCTATTTGCTGAAGAGGACAAGATACAAGTAAGTGGAAATGTGAGCTGTTTTTAATAATTCAGTATTGCTGTATTTGCTTTACAATGAATAGTGGTGCGAAATAAATAGAAATTTTTGTAATGTGTTTATTCACATTATATTTGATATTAATGTTCACTTCCTTAGGACTTGAAGGTCGGTTCTGTTGAAGGATCTTTTCTTAATGAGCCATCTCCAGTCGTCACGGATGTTGATGATTCCGAATCGGTTGATGAAGAGCTGACCGAAGAAGACCTGAAAGTGTTGGCTAAGGTATCGTAAACTTCTTCAATGGGTGTTCCAAATGTGTATTGTGGAATATTAGAAAACAATAATCTTACTGTGTGGTTGTTCTTAGGTTGCTAAAAGAAGAAGAATCGAGGACATCAAGGACTTGATCAGTGCTACTTCTATTCGAGCTACTGCCAGCAAGGAAGCTAAATCAAATTTGATAGGTAAGGGGTTACGTCCTGTAGTGATTGGACTGTGTGTGCTAGAACGCAGTTGTATTCCCCAGTATTTCACCACTCTTTCTGTGACTGGTGTGCTTTAATCTGCTTCTCAGTCCCTTGTTGTCTTGCCGTCTCAAATTTTGGACTTGTTTCTATTCCAGATAAATCCAATGGCAAAAGTGAGCAGCAGCCTGAATCCTCCAATGAAGATGACAGCAATTTAGAAGGGAAAGAGCAAACTTCCTCTACAAAGTCTAACAGTTCGAAATCTGCTGTCTGGTGAGAAAAAAAAGGTAAGTGGTAGTACAACTAGCATGTCTTCCATGATTTTTTACCCAGCTGGTGGATAAATGTGGGGGACTGTGCAATGCAGTTATTTGATATTTGGAGACCGCTGTTTGTTTAACTAGATACACATTGCCACGGCTCTGAACTGAAATTTTGGACTTGTTTCTCTTCCACATAAATCCAATGACAAAAGTGAGCATCAGCCTGAATCCTCCAATGGAGATGACAGCAATTTAAAAGGGAAAGATCAAACTTCCTCTACAAAGTCTAACAGTTCTAAATCTGCTCTGTCTGGTGAGAAAAAAAAGGTAAGTGGTAGTACAACTGGCATGTCTTCCATGATTTTCTACCCAGCTGGTGGATAAATGTGTGCACACCATGCAGTTATTTGATATTTGGAGACCGCTGTTTGTTCAACTAGATACACATTGCCACGGCTCTGAACTCTCTTCCTTACAATTCAATGTTCATAGGGATTCATCCCTAAATGTACTGACGGGTGCCGAAGCACAATTTTTGCCAGATTAAAGGCATCTTCATTGTGCTGACATGGTTTAGATTGTGGTCTCATGAAAGTTTTTCTGAATACTATTCATGCTTTCCTGTGTCTTGGTTTCCATGAAGGAAACCAAGTAAAAATTGTACTTTGTTTTGGGAGTTCCTTGCATGTTAATGAGTGACACTGTTGGCTTCTATTCTGAATTGAGTTTCTGACAAAGATAGTGAGTGGCGTGGCAAGTATGTTTAAAGATAGGTTCGTCTGCTGTTCTTCTAGATAAATGATTGCTGAGTGGCAAAAATTATGGTGGTGACTCCAAAAAAGATATGCGATATTGAGCTGTCGACATTAGTTCATTTGTATTCACCACAATGACAATGTTTGTTTTTGTGTTTCAGTGGTTAAGCGGTACAAGAGGAAGCCAAAGTATGAGAAGTTGGTGTTCCCTGGAATCCGTTTAGATTTTCCAAAGATGATCCCGATGTATGGCACATGATCCGTATCTGTTTCTAATTACTAGCTTTCGTATTTCTTTTCTCTGAGTTTAGTATTTTTTTTCTTCCTCAGGTTGTGCTGCTTGCAGAGCACCACAATGTTTTTGTTGCTGCAAAGGATCTCAAGAAAGCCAAGAGAGAAGCACGCAGTGCGTATGGATTTGCTAGATGTTTGTCTAGGTGTGTATTTTCTGATGAAGCTATGGACACATGCTCTGCCACAGGCCGTCCTGCCTGTGGCAATGGGAGCAATTTAGTAAAACTCCGTCCACCTCTTGATCAAGATGGAGTTGATGCCATTTTTGGTAGGTACCTTGTACTAAGGTTTTCATAAAGTATTTTTTTTCTCTCAGAGGTAACTTTTACTTTCTCTTTATGTAGACTGTGTTTCATCAAGAGCAGCAAAAAAGGGCTGGGGTACAGTGAAGATGACAGTCATCAACAAAGCAAACTCAGATTTGATATGTGAGCGGCGTTATAACAAAAAACTGCAGGCCATGGCAAGGGACAACAGCGATGACGAATCTGATGAAAGTGATAAGGCAGACCAGGCAGGAAGTGTGGCATCAAATAACTTAGACTCTGACAGTGACTCTTCAGTGGGAACTAATTAGCCAATTTTGTTTTGGTAAATTTTTTGATTATCTGGTTTGTGTGTGAACCGGAATTTATTTTATTTTGTGATGTTTATTGTATGGATGTTTTGTTCTTGCAGCTTATGCAAGAGCGTTGTTTGTTAATCCTGGCTTGTTCGTGTTCAAGCCAAAATTTATTTTATTTGTTTCTTCCTGTAATTAATGTGGTTTTTACCTCAATAACAATATTTCTTCATGTAGGGACTTAAGATGCAACTTATGCAAGAGTTTTGTTTGTGAATACTGGTTTGTTTGTGTTCAAGTCAAAATTTATTTTATTTGTTGATTCTTGTAATAAATGTGTTTTTTCCCTCGATAACAATACGTGTTTATGAAGGGACTTTTGATGTACACATACCTGACACATGTATGGTACATACATTGCAAACACACATTTGTCACGTTCCTGCTCATGCATGCCAACATATGGCATACTTATGTTTTCACATACATGACATATACATTTCACATACATCACCCATATATTTGGATCATACATTTATCTACTGGCACCAGTTATATGGCGACTGTATGTCAACCATATGTCAACCATATGTCAATCATATGTCAATCATACGATACATGTATGCAGAAATTATATGGCAAACATATGTCAGCCATACATTGATCAATATATGTCATATATATGAACCAGATTTCGCGTGCAGCCAAAACGAGAACAAATTTTCAGACCAGTCCAGAAAAATAGTTCTCAATTACTGCTTTTGAACCGTGTAAGAACGTTTTCAAATTGGGTTAAAGTGCACAGCAAAGTCCTTACGGATGATTTTGCGCAGCCATAGTACAGATGTCGGTGCGGATGAATTTGTCCATAATAGAG
Organism: Megalurothrips usitatus; assembly: GCA_026979955.1. Taxonomy (NCBI): domain Eukaryota; kingdom Metazoa; phylum Arthropoda; class Insecta; order Thysanoptera; family Thripidae; genus Megalurothrips; species Megalurothrips usitatus. The sequence goes on from CM049600.1 coordinate 12,411,879, forward strand.
ATGCTTTTGGTTTGTACTACGGATGTTTTCGTATCGGTATCATTTAATTAAAACGTCCGTATGTCACAAATGAGAAAACATGCGTAATGCATACCAAATCCATCCGTAACGCCATTCGTACTACGGCTGCACAAATTAACCCGTAATACGAACACATTTTGTTTGCAAGGACTTAAGAGTGTAAAATTTGCTCGTCAAATGACGAGAATTTCTGTGACATACGTCGTCACGTCAAACTGAAGCAGTGTCACGAAATCGCGACAGAACAAGAGCTGCGACGCGGTTCGAATCTCCCGCCCTGCCGTCTGCTGCGTCCCTCACACAGCGCCCCCTAGCGGCACGGGGAGGAACCCGGCAGACACCCCGGCGGCGAGCAGTCGAGTGGAGCACGGAGGACGGACCGGACGAGAGCCGCCGAGAGTAACGGGAGTGCGACAGGGTTTTCCGACCGCGTGAAGTTCGGAACCTAGTTTCCCGTTGGAGTCCGGAAAAGTTCCCGATCCGTTGTCGCGCCATTGCCTCGCTCAGCCCACGACCATCGATTCTACGTCCCCGAACCCCGCCCGCAAGGGCGTCAGGGCCAATGGGTCCAAGTGTGGGATGACCCCTACCATGGCCTAGGCTGTCCTGCCGCCGCCCCGCGATGTAACTGAAGAGCCGCCAACCATGTGACGTCACACACGTCACCCCCTTCCCCCTCCGATCATCTCAACCCTCCCCAGGAGAAAAGCAACCTGAGAAAAATGAAAGTGAAGGGAAAGTGCAGTGCAGTGCCTGATTAGTTATCCATTTACCTTTTTCTATTTCTCTCTCTCTCTCTCTCTCTCTCTCTCTCTCTGGTATAAACTTTATATCCTTGTTATTTTGAAAATTTTTTGTAAAAGCTGGCCAGCGGGTTGGAGTTCACCAAGGGTGAGTGAAACATTGTTTATATTATTTTTGTGGGCCCACATTTATTGGAGTTTTAAATTGTAACCTGTTTGTATGTTTATCTAGTATGGTGTTTGTCATTTTGACACGGTATATGTGTTGAGAGATACCTTTAGTGACTTGTAAATTTGAGTCGATATTTTCAGATCAATTGTCCGTTCCATCTTGTTTTTAATCTTGCCTCGACCAAGTGTCAGTTTAGTAATTTATCATTCAGGCGTTATTATGCTTGTTAAATAGTACTGTTTTGAATTCCCTTTAATTTATTTAAGGTGCATAGCTAAATATTTATACACACCTTTGTGTTATTCAAGTTTAGATATACTATTACACTTGCGTCTTGTTTTTCTTTAAAAGTTGCGTTGATCTTTTAATTGACATACTAGGTTTTCTGAAATTATTGTTTCCTTTTGATATCAGTGCTGGTAAATAGCCTTCAGTACTTGAATAAAAAAACTTTGAATTATTGCAACTTTCTGGTGTTTACTGTAACTTAGTTTTTACAACAAAAAAAACCAAATCCGACACCAAGAAATTACATCAAGAGTGCTACACTGCTGCCGCTGTAAATGAACTGAACCCGCCTTCCACCAGCAACGATTTTGTTTAGGTTTGCAGCTTATTAGGGTCTACCAGGCAGACAGTATTAGTTACAGCAGGACACAATTTTTTATCTAACTGATGAGAAAAATGTAGGTGACGACTTCGTCACATTATTACGAATTTTTTGGTTCTTCGGGTTGAGCCTGAGGTTTGCCGTTAAGTGACCAGATTTTTACACGGAACATCACACGGCACAATTTGAACAAAAGACATAGCTTAGCGTCACCTTCCGCGCGGTCATAAGAGCGCTCGTGTTCTGGCTGCCGAACAACGTACTTGGTGTACCACCTTGGTGTACTTGTGCTCGCCTCGTTACGTTCGAAAACCTGCTTCGTGCAGCCAGCATTGCACACGCATACAGTTCCCCAAACTCATATATCATCATTCGCGCACTCGGTTAGGTTAAGTAAGGTTTTTGGCGTAGTCAGGTAAGGGCTCCGCTATCGCTCAGCCAACAAGCCTTCAGCAAGAAACTCATTTCTTAAATTAAAAAAAAACATTAACGAAAGCCTAAATAAAGCTCCTGGGCCACCCGTATCTCACGAAGTGCGACAATATTTTGTCTCTTCTAAGGAATCAGGGTTCCAATGAAGTATTATCGGTTCACGACGGCGGCTCTACGCCGAGGCGATTGTGTCGGTACGGAGCTGCATCATGATGATGAGGTAAGTCACGACTGCCAGAACAACCTGGAAAACAAGGAACAGAGCGACGCATGGTAATATATACTCCACTGAAAAACGAGGGGCAAGGCAAAGAAATTTTAAAGTTGCGGAGCCCCTGAGGCGCTTCATTGCGGTATGTTGCAAGAACACTGTCGTTCAAAACCACTCGAGCCTACTTGGATATCACGAAACAATATTTCCATATCTTTTATGCAATATGTAGCGAAATGATGAGTTGACCCCGTGTTAAGAACATTTTCTTCCGTTTGGTCTAGTCTGCACTGGCGCCGGTGGTCCGAACAATTTCAGACGCGTGCTCGATTTCTCGTACAACCAGGTTCCGTTTCCGTTCTTTTTGACTCGTGCCCTACTTACACATCCGGCTTCGAAATTCCCCCATTTCCAGCACCAGACCCATACACACTCAGCTTTGTTTTAGACATACCAACTGACAGAAATCCCATTACAATCGCGAATTAGTCTTACCAATCTATTGTTCGGTATCGAACGCAGTGAACCGATCAAAAAACATGAACTTAACAGGCACTTGAGATGCTTACGTATTATCAGTCGCTTGTATCATAATGTTTTCAATTATATGAACCGCCGTGGTGGTTCAGATGCTCTTGGCGGGGTGTTGGAAAAAGTTTCAAACTAGTACATAATTTTATTTTATTGTGCTGTAATTGCCTTTGATTCACATGCTTACTGAAAATATTTTCTCCCTTACAGTGGTCATTGTGTTAAAGTGAGTTATGTAACCTCTAATTTATTGAGAGACATATGGTGAATTTTTGTAAATGCATTTAAAGTTTTCTGGTCGGAGGGTTTCCTAATTCGGAGGATTTTATGATTCATTGTTTCAGCTCGCTCCAAAAAAATCTCCGTATATTTTTTTATTATAGCTAATACCACATGTAAATATCGTTCAAAAAAAAACTAAGCAGAATGGCTGTTTTTGTAATAGTATATTGGGAATGCCATGTCAAACCAAATGATTTGAATTGTTAGTATTTTGTTTTAGACCCATATTTCAAAGTTTAACATCTTTTAACGGGCCAAAATTAAATCTGGCCCTTTTTCTGGTTCAGCCGGTCTAAAGACATGACAGGGGCGGGCCTTGAAGCGATGCTGGCCGTAGAGATGTGCGAACATGTACGAATTCGACCGATCACGAACGATCCGAGCACATTCTTTGTTCGATCGGGGACACTCGTGTGCTCGTGCACACTATCGTGAAGTTGGCCAGCTCCGATAAGAAAAGTTGGCCAACATTCTCGGGGACCGTCTCTAAGCGATAAAAATACCGCAAACGTCGACAAGACGCCGCAAAACATCATTCCGTGTGCAGATAGAGTCGTGCAAACCGGCAATTGATCCCACAGAAGTAAATGCAACAAGAGTATAACAGCCGGTCTCGAGGCCAACATCCAAACGGCTTCACATAGCGACACGGGCTTTTCGGCAATGGTCCTAATAAGACACGACATCACCAAGCACATGTCCCACGACCTGTCTCGAGACAACCTACTCTAAACTTCTACACATAGACGTGTGCTCTTCGCCAATGGTCCCTGCGGGACGAGCCCATGTACCCGAAAACCTTGTACCCCGTTCTCGCGAGAGCCAATTTCTAAACACACCCAGCGACACGCGCCAAGGGTTCTCACGGTACACAGCCATACAAAGCAAAGATAATACCTCGAGGAGGGCTTCAAAAATTATGTCCACAGCAGTGCATGCCTGGACACCTGCTTTATGGGTTTTAACTCCCGCCACATTTATGTTGGCCAACGAGACCGACTGTTATATTCTTGATTGCATATCTCATACTTCTGTGGGATCGATTGCCGGTTTGCACGACTCTACCTGCCCACGGAATGTTTTGCGCCGTCTTGTCAACGTTTTGCGGTATTTTTGTCGCTTAGAGACGATCCCGAGAATGTTGGCTAACTTTTCATAACGGAGTTGGCCAACTTCCCGATAGTTCGTGCACGAGCTGTTCGAAAAATTAACTAAAAAGTGTTTGGTGGCAAACAAGTCCCAGCCCCGGTCGATAAACAAAGAATAGAAGGGTGAACTGGAATGATTGGTTTGTCGGGAAAGATCACAGTGAAAATAAATGTCGAAGTACTCGCTCGCATTTTGAGGTTAGTTTTGCGTCCCACATAATATGTAGCCATTTCGCATAGGGTCGTTCTCAAAAGGCGATACTGGGTTCAATGGAAAGCTAAAAGGTTGGGGTACAAATGACTCGCATCATGTTTAGGTGCAAAATGAACAGAGGCGGTCGAGAATGTCAAATTAGTACGTGCGCGTCCGCGTCAACGCATGCCTTTTCTGCATTCTGATGCATTTAAACGTGTAATTCTACTTCCAACGTCTTTGACATCATTATTATCTTAAAGCAAATTTCATTCTGAGTTTTAAATACCCGCGTTCCGTTTTAGTGCAGTTTTCGTAGTTTCCTGAAATGTTTTGTGATGGCAGGTGTAAGCGTGCAGGATTACCTCCCTTACCCCCGGTACTAAATCCCTAGGGATCCAAGACCCCCCGGTAAACCATCCCTAGGGATCCTGTACCCCCCGGGGTAGGGGTTACAGGATCACTAGGGTTAGTTTACTGGGGGTAAAGGGTCCCTAGTAATCAATTACCCCCCTACATTTGAAGCCAAGGGGTAACGGGTTCCTAGGGATATGTTACCCCCGGTACATGGTCACTAGGGATTTGTTACCCCCGGGGTCAAAGGGGGGGAAATGGTGTGGCGAAACCTAAGCCAACCTTACATAACCTAGTGACCCAGGGGGGTACCTAATCCCTAGGGACCCTTCAAATCCGGTAATTTTGGGTCTCACCGATCCAAACAGCGGCCGGCCCATGTCGCTGTAGCCACTTAGAGAGACCCTGGCGGGGCATGCAGAAACGCTGAGGTAGAACAGCGTCACCTTGGAAACGAAACAAAATTCGTTAATTTGTTTTAAAATTTTGAAAGCAGCGGGCGGTAACGCAAGGAAACAACCACTCTATATTTTCAGCAAATGTCACACACTGATAAAAAAAAACGTTTGCGATTCCACGTCCAGTCTTCCGTTAATTCAACTGTCGGATGTCCTCGCGGAATCCCACACCTTTCAGCCCTAGCAAATGCATGTGAGGTCAAGATGTCAAATACAAGGTGACCTTTAATGGTAAATTTTAATTTCCCCATCTGTGTGAGTTTTTGGTCCTTCGGTATGATCTTTTTATAAACATATCGCGGTTGGGATGGGGCTCCAGCTTAAAAGGAGAACATCGCAAAACAATTCCAGGCCTTTCTATGCCCGAAAATGTCCCTCGCAATTAGCATCGACCCCTTTACAGTGCCGCCAACCGTAGAAACCGAAAATGTTAATGCCTTATATTGTATTTTCGTCTTCCAGTGTGGTTCATAAAAAAGTCTGGGTTGGGGGGACTCGTAATACCCAGTATTTTATTGCGAGTCCGGGCTATAAAAAAAATACAAAATGGTGTATTTAGGGGAATTGAACAAAGCCATAACTGTTCACACCAATTTTTCAAGAACACGAAATATTAGCCAAACGCACTAAAAACATTTTTTTCCTCGCTCCTTGGGTCTGGCCGAATCGAATAAACCAAATCTAGAGTTTCTGTCTCAAGTTTTGTAGATTTTTGAAAACCACGCATTTTTCTAAAGTTAAAAAAAGACCCCAAAAAATTCGCATTTCAAAAATCTGAACTCTTTGAGATATTTCAACATAAATTGGTGTGGGGGATTTGGACCACGCTGAATCGAATAAAACTATTCCCGACGAAATCGGCGACACTTGATTTTTACCCCTGCGATGGTTTGGCGTGGAATGTCCCTTAAGTCTCCAATTTTTTTTTTTATTTCACAAATCGATAGTTTTGAACTCGCTCATTCTAATGGTGTGCGTCTGTCTCTCCTAGCCCGTCTGGTTTTTGCTCTAGGAGCGTCCAAACATTCGTTTCTCCCATTTTTGAGCCAGTCGATCTCGAGAATTTGAAATGGTATCACGATGAGACTTTCTAAATACATAGTACTTTACTTGGACTATGTTTTGAAATACTGTAGTTTTCGTGTCAGTGCGATCTCCAGGAAGGCTCGTTGAATCAGTTGAAAGCAGCCCGATACCAGAGAAGATTTTTAAGCGGAAGGCAGCGAAAGACCAAGTCAAAATTATATTCAAAACATAGCCTCCTTCTTTCTCTATAAGATGAGACCATTACTATATTTCTAGGTCAACTGGAATTTGAGTTTGACTGGCTCAAATGCGGGCCTTTTTCGAGTTCTTGGCATGAGTAGAGAGAGAGACAGGCTACACATTCTCTCTCGCACGTGGCGAGGTGAGGCGGTGCGAGATGCGGGGTAACCAAGGGGTGATTCAGTCCGGAAATCCGTGTACAGGGTACTACATGTAAAAGTACTACAGGTACTACAACTACTTCAACTACTACTAAAGTACTACGGATATTACATGTACTACCAAAGTACTTCAGGTACTACAGGTACTGCACAGGTACTACTCAAATACTCAGTCCCCTTGAGCAGCCCTTGTCGAGCCTCTTATTATAGTAGCTCGGGGCGGGCGTTCTGCGTCGCCTGCCCTGCCTGCCTTGCCTCTGAGTGTTCGTCGCCGTGCTGACTCACAAGACGGCGCGGGTTGGGGGGCTTATCGTAAACAAAAGCGCGACGTTCTGCGGCCGCGTAAACAGATTCCTCATCAAACGCTAGGCGGGGGGCCAGCGCGGGTCCGGCGGCGGTCTCTGGGCTGGCTAGCCCAGGAGGGGCTAGGGGCGGAGGGAGGGGGGGGGGGGGAGGTCGATCAGCAGACTCGCCTCTCGCGGCCGTACGGGCCGCCGGGCCTCATAGGTAGCCAGTCCGCCCTTGGTTCCATCCCTCAACCCTAACACTGTCGCCGACCGCGCGTGGGTGGGTGGGTAGGCCTCCCCGTGGGTGGCCGTACCAAGCTGGTTGCTGCCCGCTGGGCGCCTCCCCGCGCTCTGTTGGTAACCCCCGCGGGCGGCCGGGAAGGTTTCACCCACCTGCCGCCGAGAGATGGTGTGCGAGCGGAACGGGGCCTCCTGTTCAAGAAAGTGCCAGCTCCTTTTCAGCAGCGTGAGGTGCGCCGTGCGAAGTTGTGGAGCTGGGTCGTGCGCAGTGCCACCCGTGTTCGTGGACCGACCAATCAGGAAACTGAAACCGTCCCGACGTAGCCCAGGGGAAGGACCAGCTTCCGGAGGTTGGCCATATTGAAAGACGATTTACCGACAAATATTTTATGAGTATTACAGATACTACAAAAGTACTACAGGTACTGCAATAGAACTACGCCGGTATTACGGGTACCACACCGGTAATGCAGCTACTACACTAGTATTACAGGTACCACACTGGTACTACAAGTACTACGGGGGTACTACAAAAATTTGCACACGAGTGAATCGCCCCTTGGGGGTAACCTTCCCTCCCCCTCCTTCCACCGCTGTGACAATGCGCGACGTCTGGCGGAGCACCGCGGAGCCCGCTAGACATTACAATAGGACGGATTCGACGCGGCCCGTCCTTTTAAACCTGGCAAAAATCAACTTTTTATGCTCAAATTTTTAACACTTGAAATTAATACCAACCTTTTCGCGGCCTCGCAACAGTTTTCGTTTTTGAATCGTGATCGTGCTAGGTTTTAAAGCCGACTTGTTGTTGCCAAAAATGCGGAAGAAGAGCTAAACGGAGCCAAACTCAGGTCCGGAAAGCCGGAGCTGGCCGGTGACACCAACTTTGGCGGTGTTGCAGCGAAGTTGCCACCTTGGCTGTTGGGGAGGAGGTGGTAAGCCGCCCCCCCCCCCCTTATGACTAATAAGCGTGACGGATTGGAGACCCTTAAGTGTATGGTTCAACCAATTTCTGGATCATAACAGCTCTATGAGTCCAAAACAAACCCTTACAGCGTGCGAAAACGACGAGTCATTGATATCGGTGGAGGAGATTGCGTCTAAGGCCGTGACTATGGGCTCGTGCATCTGCCAACAAGGATAAAAGTAAACATGTAACACGGCATGTAAAGACGACAGGCGAGCCATGAACTCCGCAAACTTTTCAATAATTTATTCGGTTTTAAGATCCGTGTCGCCGACAGAGACAACGCAAAGCATTTATTTAGGAATAAACGAATCTTAACTACCGTGACTCTGTGAAAAACACAATTCGTCCTTTGTAGGCATTTGATGTAGTTTTTAATACTAGTAAGGTGATTCCGAGGGGGTGGTCACTCTCGATGTTGGTGTATACGGTCACCGAAAGTGAACTTCGAAGTTACGGAAAGTGGTCACACGCAAAGTTCCACTGCAGCACTGTGAGGCCACAGTTTCGGGGGATAGAGGGGAGGGGGAATGACGAAATGTGAGAAAAGAAGTGAATGCAAGTGAGTGGAAAGTGAGGCAAATGTTTCTCAAAGTTATAGTAAAAAAACACTTAGCAGTGGCAATAAAAAGGCAGATCTGCATTAATGTTTTTACACAGAACGAAAGTTTTGTTTTGAAAATTGTAAATTTGTTTTGAATCGTATTTCCATTTTTCAGTTTCGCGGGTTTATTTCTTTGGGTTTCGCATTTGACAGGGAGTTTTTGATTACTTCGAATGCGTGTATTGAGTAGTAAGTCCTATATGAATTTAGGTTGTTTGTGAATGGGAATGTGAACGTGAGTTTGGTTGCTCTGTGTGTCGGGATTTTCAGCAGCCAACAAATACTCGCTGCACACATTCCCCCCCCCCCCTTCTCCGCCCGCCATCCCGCAGCATCGCTCCGTCCAATTGTGCGAGTCCGGAATATAGGGGCCGTGAGGCTAAGTGCGTCGTGGCAGTTGTTGTGGCGTGCTCCACGGAACCCCCTGCTTCTCTCTTCCACCCGCTGAACGCACCCCCACCCCCTTTCCACTCCCCCCGCGGAGAGGCACGCACCGAGAGGCACGCGAGCCAAGAGCACCAGGAGACCCCTCTCCAGCACAATAATATAGGCACTAGCAGAAGTAGCATTACGGCTGGAAGAAAGGCCAACAAGCTGCCTTTAAAAAAGGTTGTCGGAAGTGACGAGAGTGGTGAAGTTGAATGTGTACACGATTCTGGTGTGTGACCACCCCGTCAGTTGGTTCCAGTGAAGAGTTATTCTCCTTTCTAAAATGTAATATTTTCTTATGAGAGAGGACCTACTTTCTAGAAGCATAAACCGAAACAACAATTAAATCCATAATCAAACCTTAGAAGTAGCCAAATAAGCCTCATCGTTAGCCAAGAAGAGCAGCGTTCCAAACACGAAGATGCCCGCTGATTGTCCGGCAGCGCTGGCGTACATCCCGCTTACACTGTGGAACAAGAGGCATGCACTGACAAGGGATGTTCTCAAGTGTAACTCTCCGAATCAAATTAAATTTTGAGAGTAGGTACGACCTTTACTACGTATAAATATTGGCCGAAAAACTTTCTACAAAATCTCATAACCACGAGGTGCACTGGGGGAGGGGTCGCCCGGGTGGGTCTCTTCGTTTCAGAGTAATTCGAGCTATTCCAATTTGAAGCCACGAAGACCAACCCACCGATGCATGCAGCAGCACCTCGGGGTCATTAAATCACCCTTGGTAGTTGCACACCCCGTCCTTCACATCACCCTGCGTGGTCTCTTGATTTAAAAGTCATGCAGTGGAATTCTTCGGATCTTTAGACCTGCCCGTGCGTCTCCAGAATCTTTTTCGTCGAAAGACGAGGCCCCCAACCCCCCCGTACTTATGAAATTTTGCCGAAAATTTCTCGACTATTAGTTATACAAAGTAAAAATCTACCAACCCTTAAATTTGGTTCACCTCGGGAAGTGACACTTGTTAACATTCCCATGTGAGAATAATAAAAAGCCAGTGCCCAACTTTGGGCAATAGGGGGCTTAGAGAGGCTATTTTAAAAATTCAACCTCAGACCTGAGATCAATGTTAGTATGGAACCCTTGAATCCAAAAAATACAGTCCCACTCTGTGAGACACTGGCAGGCCCGGAGTTTCACGAGTTTGGTTTTGGTTTGTTATTTCCATCTATTTAAGTTTTCTGAGTTTATTATTTTATTTTTTTCAAATTGGAGGATATTTGAAGGTTTGTATTAATATTGTAATAAAACGGGACAGTTTTAACATTATAGCTTTATAGTAACGGTCAGTGCACCGCTTTATTCCCATACGCGGGCCGCTAAGCGCTGGCCTGCAAGGTGCCCCCCCCCCCCCCCCCTCTTTGGCCCGGCGGTCCGACGATGCACGCCTCGCTTTCAGTCTTGGGTCCCTTGCCTTGTTGTGCGTACTCTAGGGTAGAGGGGGGGTGAAGTCGCTTCTCTCGTAGCCGTGGCTAGGCCAGGCGCCGGCTCGGCTCGCCACATCGACAATGGGTACCGTCCCGGCTTCCGTTGAAAAGGACCGGATCCTGGCTTATAGTCTGATGCCGACTGTTCGTTCGTGCCGCCGTACGTACGTGCGCTGACTTATCGTTGACGGAGAAAGTTCGAATTCGTAGGATAGACTTGTTTGATGATGTACGTTTCTGTTTTGCGAGAATTGTTGGGTTTGTTAGGGGCGCACTCCGTTGTGAGCCGGGACGGGAGTGATTTTATTCGTTACAAAAATACTTCCCGCTGGACACCATCTCGAGTGACTTGACGTAACTTCGGCCCCCGCAAGTCTAACCAAACCGAGGTTCCAGCGGAGCGGAACTGGCACCGAGGTTTGACGCGAGGGGTTGACATCTCCCAGTTTGAGTGTACACACGATTACCAAGTGGTAGTGATTACTGGTGCTTACCGACGATAACTGTGACTGCCGCTTACAATGATTACCAGCCATAGTAACGGTTACCACTGATCACTAGTGAGTACCACCGATTGCCGTTAGATTAAGACCGATTACCACCTTACATCTTGGCCAAATCGCCGATGACTCTGGGTGATCACTGGCGATTACCATTGATTGCGGCATGATTACCAAGGTGATGTACACGCGATTACCGGAGTTGTCAACCCCTCGGTTTGACTTCGGGACGGACCAGCTTGTTATCTAAAGGGTTCATGTGATCCCACCATTGGAACCCTGGGATGAAGGAGAGACTGTGCACTGAGGGGTACGCTCCGATGTGCTGCGCGTACTGTAGCGAGTGAAGCGTAGCATTTAAAACTTAACATGAAATTATATGGCTGATCGCGATGGGCAATGGTTGTCTGAGTCGCCTTGCTAAGGTGGGGCCAGCCCGCCAAACACCCACGCACTTGCCTATGTCCCAGGCGCTCGTCAGGGTCAGGCAGCGGGGGAAAACGGTGTGTGTGTGTGTGTGTGTGTGTGTGTGTGTGTGGAGTGTCCGACAGGTCAGTGGACGTTACGTATTTTACGAGCGCCCCCCCCCCCCTTTTCATACAGAGTTGTTAGTTGCGCCGGGGATGAAGGAGGCTTCAGTTAAACGATTGGTCTATGTGCTACGCAAAATATGAAAATGTGTTAATTTTTTAGGGTGAGGGGTGCAACCCGTTGCATGCGTCAGTGTTCTGCCAGTTACGTGGTATGTGAACGGCGTCGATGCCATAGGTACGTCTACACCTCTCTTGGGCCTACCCTAACCAATAGTCGCAACCGCGCTCATGTTCTAACTTCTGAACGTATCTTGAATCCCCCTTCCGTTATTAATGCCACTCAACCAGTCCTAACCTACCGTATCTGCCCGAGCTTAACCTACCCAGGCCCCACTAACCTAACCGAGCGTAACCCACTCGAGTCACTGATCCGCCCCTTCCTGACAGGCGCATGGCGCATACTGACCTCACCCAACCGGCGGATTAAAAATTTTAGACCACTTGTAAAAATTATCTTAGAAACCGCTTGAGCTGCGGTGCCCCCGAGATGAGGTTGACTCTGGTATGATGCCAGAAAGATGTGGTCCAAATTCGAGCTTTCTACGTCTAACCGTTCCCGAGAAATCGCGCGGACAAACAGACAGAGACAAAACATTTTTGGCCTAGTCGGGTACGGGCTTCGCTAACACTCAGCCAATAACACAGCGCTTCAGTAAATGTCCGCGGATACAACATTGCTTTGAACGGGACATGCGCACACGAACCAAGACAATCATTCAACGACAACTTCTCGAGAAATTTTATCTCGTTTCGTAAAAATATTTGCACGGAGCGGGGGGACGTACCTGAACACGATCTGCTTGGTAGCCGACGAACTACCTGTTACTTACCTGTCATCAAACCACACCACAGCCGCAGCAACAGGAACGGTAAACCTTGCATTGAATATCCAAATATCACGTCAGACTGGTGACGAACGGCAAAATATAGCGCAGCAACGCGTAGACACTGCACCATCAGCCGGCTGCTGAACATAACCGGGCGGACGGCTGTCTTGACGTCGCCGCAGTGCCAACAACGCGCCATCGAAATACCCTACTTCTGTTAACACTACTAAGTATTTCAAAGGCAATGTATAAAAAAAATGGCTAGTAATTTTGTGGGTCGATTATTATACAACTTATATCTAAAAGCTGAACCAAATCTGTTGCGTGATGTCTCGGAAAAGTCCGTGAACCACAGACAGACAGAGACATGACCAAAGTCCTCGCGGTGCCCGTTTTAAAAACGTGAGCTCGCTTCGCTCGCTAATTAAAGCTGTCGGAGGTCGAGTTCTTGAAATGTTCTCTACAAACCCCTGATCGTCCAAAACTGGGTGATGATTACGACTCTTTGATGACGAAGCTTATTTTGACATAAGGAGGGGTCCAACTTGAAAATTCACGGCTTTATCAGGTTGCCTGTCCTTTCCAGCCCACGTATGCCCGCATATCCGCACCGGCTGCACCTGACCGCCACTAAAACTGGGGTCTGAAAGTATTTCAGCACACATCAGTCGGAAGTCATTTTTTGAGCTTAAAACACCCCTCAGTAAATGGCCTCCTGACTTTGCGGTCCAAATTTAGAACACAAGATCAATGGCCTCTGTTTTCTTCGCTGCAGCTCTCAACTCAAGAAGCATAAGGGGTAAGGCGTGTAACTAACTTGTCTACGGATCCACATGGTATCACTCAGTATCGCTTACCAGAAGGCGAACGTCATGTACACGCAGAGTAGAATCTGAAGAAATATGTACATGACAATGAACACGCAGAACATGCCCAGATTGGAGCTGTCAGCGAACAGACTGCGAAGTCGCACCCACAGTCGCCGAGCTTCCAGAACTGCCAGAGCATCGCCACCTTTTATCTGAAAGAACGTTCATCGTTGACTCAATACGATGTATTTAAGGCGAACACAAACATTACGGACTCTTTTAAGCTGTCGTTATACAGGTGTCGAAACGCACATTTTTGCGTGCCTTGTCTGTACACGTATCAAAAACGTTCAGTAACGTTGATTGAATGATGCGTGTTTGAAAATAAATGTACTTCGGCCAACAAACTGCATGGAAACCTGTAGCTGCGCTAGTGCACTAAACGCCAAATTTCCATATAAATGTGGTGTTAACTGTCTCCGGCCCCCGCATCGAGTTACTAGAGATGTGTCCGGTGGTACATATTTCTGTAACGATTAAAATCGCTAACCTCAGCCCGTCCCGACTCGGGCGGAGTGCGCCTTGCAAACGCTCCACACGCAGCGGTCAACCCTAACCTAACAAATCAAACCAAACCAAACAATTCTCATACAACAGAAGAGCGACAAAGTTTGAAAATTGCGACCACGGTACGTTTGTTTGCTCCACAAAAGAAGTCTACCCCCCAAATTTGAACTTCCTCCGTCAACGATAAGTCTGCGCACACACGTCCGACCGAAAGAACAGTCGGCATCAGACTATAAGCCCGGCTTTTGTAGGTTTCTACCAGAACGTGTCGGGACGGGCTAAAAAGTAGCCCAAACACACGGGTGTCAAGGTTGTGTCCTCCGCCTGTCTACTAGTCAGGTGACGGTAGGCACAATCTTGACTTCCGTGTGCTAGAGCTACTTTTTTCCTACGTTTCTGACAACACTGATAAAATCTGGTCCCCTCGTGCCGGTACCAACGCGGTTCAAGGGGGAAAGTTATTGAGATAGAGTTTTTCGTTTGTGGCTCAATTCTAAAACCCGGCACGCACATGTTTCTACCCGTATAGGGAACGACAATATGACAAGGCGAAGAGAGCGTTAAAATGCGCCGAACTTTCCAGTTTTTTTCTTTTTTTAAAATATTTCGGTTCATTAAAGTTATTAACTCGAGTCGCGGCGGTCATTTTCGGAGCCCCTGAGGCTTCCGCTGCCTACCCCGACCTATTATGAAAGGGTTTCACCGATTATCTCCAAATTTTCACCTACCCCCTCCTTAGGGCAAAATTTGTTAAATGGGAGGCTTGATGACCCAGGAAGCCATGCGCAATTCGACCTGCCCAATATTTTTCCGAAGATATTTGGGGGACTAGTGATGTCAAACGGTCGGTCGGACCCCGACAGAGAAAGAGAATGCGCTTGCTGCGCAGCTACGGAAGGTGAGCCGAGGCCAGCCGAGGCTGCTCGGCTCGTCTCTGAGGGGCTGCCTAGAACGGGCGAACGAAACTGAACCGAGTGACCGATTCGTCCGCCTCTGACCGCTACCGCTGCCGGCGCCGTCTTGCCGCCCGGCCTAGCGCGTGCGGGGCTGCGTCCGTCACAGCAGCCGCTGCCGGTGACACAGCATCCGCACCGCCCGCACCGCACACACGACGCATGAGACTAGGACTTATGGATCCGCTACGGGTCCTCCCAGATCGCCCGATTCTGCCGCTTTTTGAATTGTGCACCGACATATCTCACGAATTACTGCGATTTTCGACCTGAGAGTGGTCTCATTCGAAAGAGGAGAGTTGAAACTGTGGCCAAAATTCAAAAAAGTTGCCACTTGCCGCCACTCATTCGAGCGGCAGCGAGTTATCGCTCATTCGGCAGGGAGCCGGACCGGCTGGCCACCGCCACCGCTAACATCGCGTGTACGACTCGCTGTGATTTCGCGATTTAGCCCATTCCGAGTGTTCGCAAGTGTATGTTTAGGCCTTACAACAATTTTAAGAATTTTTACGAACATTTTGCGTCGATATAAGAGGCTACTTTAGTATTTGGGGATACGTAGCCGACTTAGGTTAGAGGCCCCGTAAGACGACGTGAAGACTGCCGGTCCGGCACGACCACTTTTGCTCAGGTAAGTGTTTTCACGGGGTGATTCGACATGATTTCACTTTCATACCCTTTTAGGATAAATAAATACGCATGCCGACCCGAATTTGCGACCGCCGCGTCGTTTTTTTTATACGAAATCCGGAATTTCGAGGAGGGAACCTAACCGGATTTCGTATAAAAAAACGACGCGGCGGTCGCAAATTCGGGTCGGCATGCGTATTTATTTATCCTAAAAGGGTATGAAAGTGAAATCATGTCGAATCACCCCGTGAAAACACTTACCTGAGCAAAAGTGGTCGTGCCGGACCGGCAGTCTTCACGTCGTCTTACGGGGCCTCTAACCTAAGTCGGCTACGTATCCCCAAATACTAAAGTAGCCTCTTATATCGACGCAAAATGTTCGTAAAAATTCTTAAAATTGTTGTAAGGCCTAAACATACACTTGCGAACACTCGGAATGGGCTAAATCGCGAAATCACAGCGAGTCGTACACGCGATGTTAGCGGTGGCGGTGGCCAGCCGGTCCGGCTCCCTGCCGAATGAGCAATAACTCGCTGCCGCTCGAATGAGTGGCGGCAAGTGGCAACTTTTTTGAATTTTGGCCACAGTTTCCACTCTCCTCTTTCGAATGAGACCACTCTCAGGTCGAAAATCGCAGTAATTCGTGAGATATGTCGGTGCACAATTCAAAAAGCGGCAGAATCGGGCGATCTGGGAGGACCCGTAGCGGATCCATAAGTCCTAGTCTCATGCACGACGCACCCCTCGAATCGCACACATTTTCGAACGCAGTGTGGTGCGGCAGCGGTAGCCAGGAAACGAGCGAGCGAGACACCAGAGCGCTCCGCACCAGGAGCCGCTGGCCGGCGGCGCTGGGCTGGGTGGTGTGGCTGCGTCGGGCTCCGCCTCGACGATCGGGCGACCGACTCACGGGCAAAATCGGTCGGTCGCAAACGGGTGCGGGCGAATTCGGTCTCGGTCGCGTTCGGTTGGAGGCACCGGACGCGTTCGGTCGGTCAGTTTTTCTCTTTCTGACATCACTATGGGGAACCTTTTTCGTCCATTTTACGATGATTTCCAGGGGTGCTTCAACCCCTAAGCCACGAAACGGCAGCCTATTCCAAAAATGCGCCGCTATGTTGACCAGTTATCATAATACGGAATATGCCTGTATTTTACAAAGTTTTCTCGACAAATGCAGTTTTGCATGAAATCCGTTCAACAACGACTATCCATTACAGTATACGTAAACCGTTCCATTTGCAAAACTTGGAAGACCTATAGCACCCTGCACCTGTTTAAGGCATGGGACACACCTGAGCCACGTGCTCTGCCACGGATGCAGCAGCCATCCGCAACTGATACGAGTGCATGGATAGGAACAGGACTCCGAGCATCTGCGTCGAATTCGACGCTATTGCCGCGGGCACGTACTCGGGAAGCAGACCTGTCTAGAGAAATAAGAGAATACCTTGTATTCTAAACGTTCGAAACTTCCAACGACCAGTGCTTGTTTGCGTGTTTGTAAGTGGAAGTGAACACAGACACACAAAACATTTCTGGGCTAGTCGGGTTAGGGCTTCGTTACGCTAAAAAGTTATAACGGGTGTCGCATTTTCTGCGCGCAAAGGGAAAATTAAACACACCCCGATCGAGGGGGCGTCCACTCTCAAAACTACCCGACCCGACTACTCCTTATTAGCGCTATTACACTGTTACTTTCAAGGGAATGTGGTGTAACTCCTCAAAATCGAACCAAATTTTGAGGGTCGGTAGAATTTGACTAGTTATGAGGAATGGTAAAGAAATTATCGGCGGAATAACATCTTCCTGTTTTATGGCTATCTAAAAATACGAAAACTGTATAAAAAAACAAAATAGGTCAGGAGTTGCACCTTAAAACATTCACTTAAAAGCTGCTAATACGCAAAAAACACGGCACTGTTAGGGATTGTCGTTTTTAAACGACTTTGAAGAAACTGAATCAATCATGAAAACTTCTTAAAATAACGATATTTTCTTATGTACGATATCCTATCATCAGGCATGCGATAAATTGCGTTTCTCATAGTTGGGATGCAATACAGAAAACATATCGCGGCGTTATCCTCTAAAATTAAGGCTATTTTCCATCTGTATTAATGAAATTCCTCATGTTTTTTGTAAGAAAACGAAGAAAGCTTCGTAAAAACATTCGTTTGAAAACGAAGGGCTTCAGTTCCCAGTTGATCCAACAATCTTCTTTTTTAAGCGGCTGAATACGGTGGGGTTTTTGG
Source organism: Megalurothrips usitatus (assembly GCA_026979955.1). Lineage (NCBI taxonomy): Eukaryota > Metazoa > Arthropoda > Insecta > Thysanoptera > Thripidae > Megalurothrips > Megalurothrips usitatus. The sequence goes on from CM049600.1 coordinate 12,429,564, forward strand.
TATGTCACGGTGAAATCGGCCAAAATCTATTACTATTACTCGTCACGGCTCGTCTAGGCGACCCGACTGACACGCAAGTGGACACCCCTCTACAAAAACCCTAATTAGTTCAGCCAACGAATGGTAACTTTCAGTCTCGGGGACAAATTCTTGGTTCAGACGTACAATTTTAAAGGTGCAACGAAATGTAAGGTATTACAACCTAAAATTGGTTGCTAGCCTCGAAAGCTACTAAACTCAGGCGCGGCTCCAGAGGGGGGGGGGGGGGGGGGGGGGTCGCGACCCCCACCCCCCTCGGACCGATTCGACGACGTCGCGCTTCAGCTCCAATGGTTTTGACATTGCTCCCTTTTTGTCCTAACCTACCCTAACAAAATACATTTCTTGTCGATGACATCCCAGTTGCTTGTCTTTCCCTACGTCGTTTGCACCGATTTTGCAAATGTCTCTACGCCGCGATCAATTTTGGGCGCTCTGGAGTACAACCATGCGCAGTTTTACTAACTATGAACTTTCAAACGTTCGGCGGGTTCCTATGGGTTTTTTGATGGTCTGCGCGCGTTAGACTACAGTCGACCCTTGAATTTCGTCCCGGTTCGTCCTCTAATTTTCGTGACACATCCATCCTCACCACCCGGTCTGGAGCGCCCGGGCGCCGCCGGACGCTCCGGGTCGGCCCGCCGCCCGGATTAAGGGGGAGCTTAATCCGCCCAGCCAGGGGGGTATTTTCAAGTCTAACTTCCGCTCAAATTTTTGACGGCCTGTTTAGTTGAACGTGTACAGCGCTAAAAAAAACAAGTCGATTTAAAACAAACGGCATGTCAAAATTCAAATTATGACCCGAGTTATTGCTTTATGTAACTTTTGTAGGAAAAGTGATCAAATTCGAACGTCGTTGACAAACAAACCATTGCTTATTTTTTGCTATCTGATATTGTCACTTCTTCAAATATCAGCCCATAATATTTGAAGCCCATCCCGGTGGTGACAAGGGACAAGGGTGAACTTATAAATAGGTTTTTTATAAATATAATTTAGGTTTAATCTGGTTTAATCAGGTTTAATCTGGAGCCGCGCCTGACTGAACTTCAGTTCGAACTTCTAATCTTTCTTCTCCGTGTAGGGGTTCGTCAGAGCCATACAAAGTCGCGAAACGCCTAACTTACTGCGAAGGTGCCTTTGTAAAAAGTGTTGAGTGCCAAGAAACTTATGGTGCATATGGAGCACAGAAGCAGGAGCGTGAACCGCAGCTGGCGCCGCTTGGGCGCCCACGCATCTCGAAGGGGTCGTAGCGTCGTGGCGCTGTGCCGTTGCTGCAAGGAGTATAAAGATGGATTTGGCGAGTTTGGACCCGCCTCCAAAGTGGAGCAGGTTAAAAAAAAAAGCAAAGCATACTGGAGTGGCCCTTGTTAATCGAACGACGAGCGTTTGCAATAAACAGTAAAGGCAAGTTTCCTAAAACGTCAAATTATAAAAAAATTTCAGTATTGTAACCTCTGACTACAGATGTTTTTCAGTGTGGGGGTACGCCCCTGCACCCGTGTCTGGGCTATTTCTGGCCTTCTTTCCTGGCTATGCGAGCCTGAAGCCGTTTTACTTGCCTCATAGTCGGCGCAGCGCTTCAGTACTCCCCTGAAAACGGAGGCGGCCATCCACAACCATGGAATGGCGCAAGCGGACGTCAAGGTAAGAAGAACTTCCACGGCGAACAGACGCCTGTCCCAGTTGGCAGAAGCGTTCAATAGTATCGGAACCTGGCAACAATGGACAGACATTTTACTTTTGCGTCCAAACCGTTCATCGCACTGACCGCAGACAAATACCGCCGGATAGAGAAAAGAATTATCTAGAGAATGCCATCGGGAAATACTTTTCCGATGCTGTGGAGACCAGCAATAATAGCTTAAAGTCTCGGCCGTTTTTAGGCATATTAGAGTGGTTCAAAAAATTATTTGAACACACCGGTATTGAGATTGGACCTTTAACTGCTTCCTCACGAAGTTTGAAGTCGATACATCGAACGGTTTGGCTGTGGCGATCGTTAGAAGACGACTCAAAATCGGCCCGCAGAGGCCGTCCAAGCCAGTGGTCCTCTTTCCTCTTAAGTAGACACTTAAGTTTTAAACTGCTTCTTTATTCTCGAAATTTGTTAATGAGAACAGAAGAAAGGACTTATCATGATATGTTAATCTTTTATATTGCTACTTCTATTACAATTGGTTAAAAAAAAAAAGGATCAAGATTGCGCCTAATGCTTAAATACCTATTGTTGTGGACTGCGAAGTGGATGGTGCACCCGAACGTACATTTGTGTCGATTATTGGACAAGGTAGGCATACGCCAGACCGCGTCGTTCCGTTCGTCACGGGCCCGTGTTTGACGTACGGCGATACTTCACAGAGCTAAAAAAACTCCGGGCGAGGGAGCATTTGACAAAAATCGGACTTCACCGAGTCGAGTCGTACGTAAGTCGTAGGCCTGTTAAGGAGGCCGCTCTCTCTTAGAAAAGCATTTTTCCTTCGTTCCAGAGTGAGTTTCATAGCCCGTGGCTACAGCATTGCTTAATACTGCAGCCTTAATGCGGTTAATGGGCCACGGGGCAGCGTAGTACATACCTGACCTAAAGCTACTTTCACTGTAGACCAGGCGTAGGCCGAATATACACCCATGCAGTAGAGCAAGGTGGACCGTAGAGGCGAAAAGAGTGGCAGATCTGCAGCAGATGCCACACCTTTCAGGAGCCAGACACCCGATACAAACTCATACTAAACTAGGTAGGCGTACGCCAAACCGCGTACAGGCTTCGCTCACCGCGGATCACTGTTCCACCACTCCACACCTGGCGCACGCCTACCTTGGCCTGCCGGCGGCTATCACCCGAAGAGTAGGACCCTGCGGGGTCAGTAGGACGCCCTGCAACGTCACTTTTTCCGCACGGTCGCAACCGCGCTCATGTTCTAACTTCCGAACGTATCTTTCATCACCCTTTCGTTATCAGTGCCGCTCAACCAGTCATATATATATATATCCAAAATTTTGTCGGAAAATCACAAACAATGCGTGCTGCAAATTATCCTTTCATTTTGATTTAGTTTTCCAAAAGCACTTGTGCTTGACAGTGTAGGTATGGCTTGGTTTTTTGCCTTGCGCTCCGGGTGGATGTTGACCAAAATCGTAAATTTTTAGTTTAGGGCTATCGGAGTTTGTCCGTATTTTTAAATTCTATTTTTTTTTTTGAAGCACCCTAACCGAGGAGTCACCCAATGGAAACAATCCATGGCCCCACACAATACTTGGCATTGCACAATTCCAAAATAGCTTCAAATCCTTCAAAATACGAACCTAACATTGGCACACACCCTAAAAGGTAGGCCAGATTCCTCAAAACAAATGGCCATCGGCAAAAAAACGGCGCACTTAGGTGGAGCATTTAGTGAAAATCTTGACAATCGCACAAACCCTTGAATACTTTTATTTGGGGGGGGGGGGGGGGGGGGCAAGGTATCCCCTAGACCTCACATGGCTGTCGTATGGAGACGGGCAGCAGGCCGCAGACAGCCATGCTCAGCACCACGAGGGCCAGCGGGCTGCTGCGCACCAAGGCGTACTCGACGTCCGCACGTTTGCTGTGGACGTCTGCCTGAGAAAAACACATAAACATTGTATTACCGCCCAGTCGCATGCGTATATGCACCTAATAAAGTCACTTAGCACAAGGTAGGCGCACGGCAGACCGCGTCGTGGCGTAATAGGCTTCGGTAATCGGGAATCACTGTTCCGCCACTCCACGCCTGGCGCACGCCTACCTTGGCCTGCCGGCGGCTGTCACCTGACGAGTAGGACCCTGCAGGGCCAGTCAGTAGGACCCCCTGCGGGCTTCACTCTTTCCGCGCGGCCGCAACCGCGCTCATGTTCTGGCTTCCGAACGCATCTAACATCGTCCTAACCGTTCTCGAGAAATAGCGCGGACAGACGGACAAAATATTTTTGGCCTAGTCGGGTAAGGGCTTCGCTATCGCTCTCGTTTATCACTATTATAAACATTGGACAATGTTTCAGTTTTACGTTCGGAGAAGCGAGCAGGCTCCTCAGAGTCGGTCTTCTTTACAACCGCGGTATGTATCGACGGGAACGCTAAAGAGCTGTGCCATATGTATTTGCCAAGGAGCAATTCGCTTCGAGGTTCTGTGTACAGTGTACTAGGACCCTAGTATGTATTACAGGGTCACTTAGTCACATATTTTCGAATTCTTACGGATAGCCGCATCTCGGAACGCCGCGTAACGATCGCCGGGTCTTGCGTCGACGTGTGGACTCGCGCAGATCTTTGATTCTCCTAAATACTTATCGGCCTTGCATGGATGACTGCTTACAACTGTGTGGCGCACGGCGCTGACAAACGTCTCGGCATGAGGTGCTCTCGTAACGTGTGAAGGTGTTGGAATGGGCTCGCCGATTTTTCTGGAAAATACAAACACGCTTATCAGAAACACCGCGGCCCTTGTCGCAGTGATGCGGCGTCGTGCAGTGGTCCAGCGGGCGCCTTTTACCAAAAAAAAAGAAACCGAAAATCAGAACTTAAATATGCACAGTTACATATTTCTTTCCCGGGCGTAAGAAGGTTTGAAGGGTCTTGAACGACCAACAGAACTATCGGAAACGACACTGGACCCTAAAAAAAAAAAATAATTATAAAGTGGCCTAACTGGTCAACAGTTTTCTCTGGCGTTTTTGCAGCTTTTCTACAGAGCCTTTGTAGAGACTTACAAGAAGAATAATGGTTAATATCCGTATTCAACTCAAAGAATAGGATCTTAACTTCCGTATCTAACTTTGTGTGAAGCACCGCGAGATTGGAGAGAATAGGTAAAAAGTAGGGACGTCGGAGGCAGATTTGAACTCTCGTTTTTTTAGGCACGGAGTGGAACGGAGTTGCCTTCTCGTCTTACCCCGAACTAGACTTTTTTAGGCACGGAGTGAAACGGAGTTGCCTTATCGTCTGACCAGATTCGACTTTTTTTCTTTTAAACATTGCCCTTATGGCCCTCTAACAGAAATTTCTGAAACTTCACATGGACGCAGGATACTTCTGCAGGGCACGCTTACGTGTTTTTACACATTGAAAAAGCTTCCAAATGTCCGAAAAATCGATTTAAAAGTCAGCTATCTTACTTCTTCTTATGACAAAAGAAAGGGACAAAACTAAACGCGCCTCTATGGTCCACAGGCCCAATTGCTGTCGAGAGCCAAGTAAAGGGTTATTTGGGTGTAAATTGATGAGGTTCGTTTTAGCATTAATGTACCTCAAGTATTGTTTCAGGCTATTCATTTAAAAGAAGAATTTTTTCTAATTTTTTGGATGCATTTTAATCATGAAATGTTTTGTGTAATGTAAGTTATTCGTGAAAAACGAGAAACCTATTTTAGGGCTAGCGCCAAACGGATGGCATCGGAACTGCGTCTCGGCGTGGAGCTACCGTCGAGCGGGTGATGTTGGAACTATGACCGACTATGACAAGGAAAGCCATGGATGGGCATGGACGTAGTGCCAGCAGGCGCCACCAGGCACAGGCACGCTATCAGAACCACGAGCACCAACTGTTAGGAACGCAAATTATCTACAGCAGCGATTCTGTTGCCACTAAATTCTAGGCTTAAATTTCTAGAATAGCGCGAGAAATGCGGCACTGATTTAGAAGGCTGGAAAGAGCGCCCCGACAATGGTAGACGCGGGACAGTTCTCGTATGCGATGGCGAGCGCTGGCAGGCATGCCCTGCTGTTGAAGACCTATCAACTGTGCATTGTTGCAAGGCAGTGACTCCGCCTGGTATGATGCAAGAAGACGTCAGTGGGTCAACAACCAATCGCTATCAAGCGGGTGATTGTGGAACTGCGTCCGCGGTGTTTAACAAGCTGGCCCGTCCCACCGTCGAACCTCGGTGCCAGTTCCGCTCCGCTCCACCGGCACCTTGGTTCTACAGGGGGACTTGGCCTGCCGGCGGCGTTTGCGGGGGCCTCCGGCCACCGCCTCAAGTCACTCGAGGTGTGTCCGGTGGTACATATTTTTGTAACGATTAAAATCGCTAACCTCAGCCCGTCCCGACTCGTAACGGAGTGCGCCTTGCAGGCGCACCACACGCATCGGCCAACCCTAACCTAACAAATCAAGCAATTATCATACAACAGAAACGCGACAAAATTTGAAAATTGTCGCCAACGTACGTTTATCTACAAATCCAAGAAACATGTACGCACAAATAATATTTTTTCGTTTTTGAATAGTGTATCTTATTATTCTGAGTGTAAAAAATGTAATTTGACAGTGAAAGATACTTTATTTAAAAGTAAAGTAAGTGCCTAGTATCGCCTATGGCACTACTGTAAATTATGTGTATCAGTGAACGTCCCATGGTTATGTGGTGATTTTTTTAGATGAATGTGCGTCTCAACCGCCCGGGCCAGTGCAATAGTCGTTCTTTTTGACTCGACGTGCGGGTTTATCTTAAATTAATTTTAACTTTCATATAAATTTCACGCCGTCAAAACTACATTTTTGAGCACAATTTGGGTAAAGAACGAGCTTCTTTTTAGCATCATCGATGTCGGATTGTCCTCTTGTTTTCTATGAAGCAAGTACTCTTATGGTAAAATCGAAACGACATAAAATTTCAAAAATCTGTAACGAAGGGTTTTATCCGTGCTACAACCAGGTATATTAGAGGCCAAAAAAGAATGCTATTCTTCTCAGGAGAGTATTTCTATTGAAGGAACATGTCCTGCAGTGAACTTACAGGTTACAGCAAGGGGTAAATGACTACGGAAAAAAGTGTACACCGCATTTCATTTAATCCATTTATAGCCATTTAATCTATTTCATCCATTTATAGCCATTTATGGCCATTTATAGCCATGTATAGCCATTTATGGCAATTTATATCCATTTATGCCATTTATAGCCATTTATTACCATTTATAGCCATTAATAGCATTTATGGTCATTTATACCTCCCAATCTTTCGTCTGTACACCCCCCCCCCCTCACACACACACGCATACACTAATGCCATTTCGCAAGAACGCTCGTTATGCATCGTGAGCTGTCTTCGCCAGTCCACGCCCACGCGCATGACAAGGTTTCAGTTTGGACAAGAGACGGACCGTGGCGTTATTGACCGACTCCGCCCAACTCCGCCTGCATTTGGCCTATCCCGCCAACGGCAGAAATCAGGGGGGTGCGGTCGTACGTAGTGGGCAGTCCTTCGCCCGATCGCGCAGCGCTGCGCGTGGGGAAGGATATTTAACCAAGCAGGCATGCCGTCTGTGGCTTATTCTTGTCTTGACACTGAAAATGAAAATGATAAAGTGAGGAAGTCCACTAAAATTTTGTCGAGGAAAGTGTCTTACCTAAATTTTGGTAAGAACGGTGTTCTTGACCAAATTTGGGCGAAACTTTCACTTTTTTTCGCCAGCATTCGGGTGAGGATGCTCCTCTCACCAAAAATTAGGTGAGGTTTCCGACTCAAGTGTGAGCGAGGTCACCATTCTCCCCCAAATTCAGGGGAGAGGTTTTTCTCGCCCTTGTTCGGGTCGAGTTCCTCACCAATTCATTATCAGTGGTGGACCATAGGAGGCCCCTAAGGACCCATAGGTAAAGCTCCTACTGTCCCTATATCGCTACACGCCACAAGGAACAAAGTTTGTCGGCGAGGCCGGAATACAGTTCGCTAGGATCACAGTTAGTGGCGACTCGACCACTTATATATAGTGTGGTAACTATAATGAAGCATAATTAAAAATGCAATAACAATGTGCAGTAGCTTTAAAATGCAGTAAAATCCCACCACCGCCAATTGTTGGATTCGAACCCAGGATTCGCGACCCGAGTGGCGGACCCGATGTTGCAAGACGGACGGGAGCCGCTGCGCCACGGCCGGCAACGGCTGCCACGCCGCCGCCGCATACCGGCCAGTTCTAGTCATTTATAGCCATTTATGGCCATTTACACCCACTTAATCCATTGCACCCATTTATAGCCATTTTATCCATTTATACTAATTTACAGCCATTTATAGCCATTTACAAGCCATTTATATCCATTTATGTCCATTTACAGCCATTTATAGCCATTTATGCCATTTAACATCCATTTGTAGAGCAAGTGTACACCATTTACACCGACTTGTTTGCCCCTCGGGTTACAGGGTCTGCTTGACCACACAGCACAGCGCTTGTGCATGTGAGGTGTTCAGTGTTCTTCCACTTGAAAAGTGCGAAAACTTAACTTTGATGGGGAAATATGGTGCTGATGGTTTTGGGGGTCTCGCTTCCTTTAAGCAGTTGATTCCAGACGCTTCATTTAGTGACAAGAAAATCTTTAATTTGTCGTACGTTCACCTGCAACTCCACTGTCGCCAAATTGGCTCCACTCAGAAAAAAATCGTAGGGCATATTAAGCGACCGTCTTCACCACGGTTTTGCAGACCAATCAAATTTATTTCCACTAAAGAAACTCCAGAGCTCACTGTCAAGGAAGTTGAAACTGTTAAAAAACAAATTAAGAACTTGGTGAGGTATGAAATCCTGCACGGAGAAAACAAAGTCTTCATTAAACATGAGCTCCACTTAACAACGCTTGATGGAAAAGACATCAATGCTCTCCCTGAGACAAAACGTTCGTCAACTTGCTATGTCTGCAAAGCAACGCCTCCAGTGGTGAACAATTTTGATCGGGTGCAACGGGTGAAGTACAACGAGGACTTTTTTGACTTTAGCGTGTGTCCTCTACATTGCAGGGTTCGGTGCTTTGAGTACTGTTTACACTCGTCATAAAAGTTACATATAAAAAAGGGCCGGATGGGAAAGGAAGACAAGGGCGACTTCGAGAGAAAGAAACTGGAAGTACAGGAAAAATTTAGGACGGAAGTTGGTGTTTTAGTCGATGCTCCTAAACAAGGATTTCGCTCATCCAACGATGAGAATACATCCCGTCGTTTCTTTTCAGACCCCGAGAAGACGGCAGAAATCAAGTGATTGGACGTTGGTTTCATCAAAATGCTTGTCCTTGCCTTGTGTATCGTCAATGTCTCCGTGCAGGTCAACGTTGATTTATTTGATGAGTTCCTTACGGAGATACAAGAAAGCCGTTGACCTGTATTCTTGGTACCCATTGCCCCTATCAGTGCACAAGCTACTCCTTCACACGGCATCTATCATGCGCGCACTTCCCCTGCCCCTCGGTATATTCAGCGAGGGAGCCCAGGAGCGAAGAAACAAGGATTGGAAGAAATGCAGAGAAATGCAAGCCCGGAAAATAGGAAGAAAAGAAACAAACGAGGACATTTTACATTACCTTCTGGCTTCGTCTGAGCCACTTATGTCATCATTTAGCTCACCACAGAAGACATATATATATATATATATATATATATATATATATATATATATATATATATATATATATATATATATATATATATATATATATATATATATATATATATATATATACATATATATATATATTCCTGAAGTGTAGTACTTAAATTTTTCTGCCAGTCCTAGTTGTGATTTTATGTTTTTTTATTCCTTTTTGTTTTTTTCTTTTTTTCCTGTTTTTCGTTTTGTTATCGTTGTTTTTGGCTCAATCATTTTGTTGTTTGTTCTTTATTCTATACTTCTCATTAACCTAGGTCTGTGCCTATGGCTGTTTTTGCCAATTCAAGTTTTAGTTCCGTTTCCTGTGCTGTGCCGTGCCTATGTGTAAACGATTAGGATAATGACAAAAGTCCCGTGACGTCTTTTTTGGGTCCGAGCGGAGCGAAGAGCCCTTAGCAGCGACTTTCACGCTTCTCTCCTCCTCCCAACCATTGTTGCCGCTCATAGCTTATGAGTTCGCTCCCCATTCTAACTATCTCTAGGTTTCCACTTTTTTTTCATTCACCGTTAATATCTGTTGCATAAGTTTTAAAATAATATATTTTGATCAAATAAATTACAAACTCTCATTCAAAAAATCCTACTAGCTCAGATCCAAAAATTCAAAGTTTACATTAAAAGGGGTTCCCACTCTCAAGCCTCTCTAGCTTCTACATCCCTCCTCTCTGCATATTGTTACTTCTCCGTATCCACATTACCATCACTTTATCTGTATGAACCAAAAAGTATCAAAAATATATTTATATCATATGCCACCTTATAATTACATCAGGTACAAGTATTCAAATCATAATAAAAAAACATCAGTTTCTCCTCTCTGCGTTCCCTTCTGAAACCATCGTTGGCAAGTTAGCAGGCCCCGCGGGCCCCGCGGCCATGCGGCCGTCATTGTCTTGTGAAAACCAAATGTGCTGTCGTCGGTTAAAATATCAGAAGAATCGTAACTCCTAAAAAATTGCAAATTTGTGATTAGCCTCAATGCATTACCAAGGTTAGTTGTATCGCGCTTAAATATCGTTTCAATAAATGTTAATATTCTGTTATTGTTGCCTCGGCTTCTTAGTTCGGCGTCCCGTGGCCCGCAAGCCGGCGCCGCAGCTTGTGACAGTCATACGGACGGCCTTTTCCTACAATGTCAATGTAGCCGCGCTGTGTAAAGCGTCGAATCGCCGGACAGATAGACACCGGTTCGAACCGAATACTTTATTTTTACGTTCATAAAATCGTGAACCTGCTTTTAACATTGGAAATCCTGTCCCCCGAGGACCACTCAGCGGTTTTGGCGCTGGAACTTTTTCAATTTATAGACGATATGTAAATGTTTATGGTAAAGCTAAATGTTGTGTGATGTTTTTTTTTTCAATGCGTGAACGTTCTATAGAAGAGATAAATTTTCTGTGATTTGTTTTCCGGATTTATGGATATAAAATAAATATTACTTCAAAATAAAATTATTTTCCAGATTCTTAAATCCGATATTGACTGTAGAATATTTTGAAAACAATATTTTGGGTGTTGAAAATCCCTCTCATATGTTCAAAATTACTTTTTTCGTTAAAAACTATATTTTATTGTAGTTTGTTGAGACAGTTTATGTCTGACAGTTGAGTAAACAACAAAATCGAACCCAGCGACCCCGAAAACCTATGTTGTAACCCCAAAATCTCATGGAAGTAATTTTTTTTTCGGGAAAGCTGGGGTGCTGGACCAATGTGGTCGTACTCACAAGCTCTCGGCGAAGCAAGTCCATCGGTGATTCAATGGACGATTCCGCTTGATGCCGCGGTGAATTGTGGGGGGCTGCCTGCAACAAAGCCAACTCCTCAGCGACGTGCGCCACTGGTTAGGGTGTCCCAGAAAAAGGCAAAAAGTGCCGACCGCCGTGCCCCAAGCGTTTTAGTGAACGGCTGTGCATCAAATATTGCAAAAAGAATATATATTTGGGTCCGATTGGACAATTTTGAGTGGTCGCTTGTGGCCCTCAAACTTGTGTTTTCGTACCGGTTGCCTACTTTGTGCCCGTGAACCAAACCAAGTGCGACCGATCGACGCCCCACGTTTTATAAAACATTCCACCATCACAGATGTCAGTGTACCATATCTGGGTGGTCACTTATGTGCTGTACAGTTTGGAGTTCTTAGGAAGAGACGCTATGCTCCCATACGGATGTGAAACATGAGATCGGCCACCATTGTCTCAAATTTCGTCACACAGACTTTCACCGTGGCTCATTTGCATCGCACTGCGACGCAGTATCGAATCCACTATTAAAAATTTCCGTAGCGCATACCGTTTTAAAGCACATCTTTCAAATTGTTGTCATAAAATGTCAAGCAGCCCAACGTACTGCGCTGTATGTGGGTGGAACACCCTGCACGGGCAATCACTGCAAACCTCGAAGGAAATTGAGAAAAAAAGCACGCGGACAAGAATGTTTAAACTAACATTTCAAGTAAAACGTTGCAACAGCGGTTGAAGGTTAACTGTGACGCATGAATCTGAAAGGGCACTAGTGATGTCAGCCTTCTTTCGCCAGTAGGCGCTAGCGGTTATGGCAACAGCCCCTCCCCTCCCGCAGCGCCGTATAATCGAGTTGAGTACTTACCGCCTGGATCGATGGGGCATCCATAGTCTGCTAGGTCTACGGGTAAACCGTGGAGCACAATTTTGTTTCGTAGGCATGTGAGCATTCCTTCCTCCGAAAACGACTGTCTCCCAGACCTAGCCCTCTACTTCTACCCATCAGGCTTGGTAAAAAGATTGTTGAAGATTACTTACACGTCATCAGCGCCGAAAATAGGTCAAAGCAAGATGGAGTCTTTTCTAGATTCTGCTCTTCGTAGGACGATGTGGAGAGGAAGCTACAATGATTTCAATCTATGTTAGATCGAAGTATCAGCTGGCTGCACCAATTATATTTTTTGTTTACTTCAGTATTAGACAGAACGATTTCATTGACATAGAATTGTTTGATGAGATTAGATAGAGCTTCAGCTCTAAGACGTGCTAGCTTCCGGGTCTACGCGCGTGTCAGCATGACTTTCGTCATTCAACAGCATGCACTGATGAATCCTTGATTGTGTGCTATTTTTTATAAATAATGTCCTGTCGTGGTTTTAAAATTTCTATTTCAATTGGTACTTTTTAATGTTGCGAAGTTTGTACATTTCTTTGGTGTCGGTAAAGTCTGCAGTAAAATGCAGTACTTCTAACGACTAATGTGTTCAGGCGTCATGCATACATTACGTCGTTGGTTTAGAAGAGCAGTTGACGCTGTCTTCGTTCTTTTATTGCGTAATGGCAGTGAAACAAGGATGCAGTCCTTTCGTACACTACAATAATAAGCAGTGGTTCACCATAACGTACGCGTACGTCTTGGAAAATATGCCAGAAAAATTTGTGATCTAGTGCAAAACACAGTCCAAATTTGTACCCCTTCATAATCGTGACCAAATGTAGTAAAGGAGGCGGAAATCTACTGTCTTAACACTGTCCCCACCTAATTCATTTGCTGAATACGGTGTTTCACTGCAAGCCTGCCGGAACAAACGAAGAAAATGATGACTTCCATATCTGCATCCGCGGCGGGACAAACATTGACCGCTTTGCCAACAACTTTGTTGTAAACAAAGGTCGTCTGAGATTCTGTAGACTCTGTAGATGCCAGCATGCGCGTTCATGTCTATGGAATTATGACTTGTAACGTCTCGCGACTCTTTTCCTTTGCATTTGGATGGTATTTTGACATTCTAAAAGCATAATACGGGCATCCAACATGGCGGTTTTACGCCAGAGCGTCGGAGATCTGCGGTCTAGATTAGTCACATCGGGTTCACTTTTCGGCGTCATTGTGTTCTTCTTTGGATCCGGTTTAGATGCAGTGCAACACACTATTCCCAAGCACCAAGTACCTTCATATACAGTAACTTGTAAGTCCCTGCTATTACTCGTATCTGCACCCCCCCCCCCCCTTGTTCTCTTTTCCCCACAAATTTTGTACCCCTTGCAAATGAGTTGCCGTTCAACCACCGGTGTCATTCTACACATCGTTCCCTTGATGTCAACATTGTGCCACATCAGACCCAGTTCAGCATTAGCACGGCACATACTCAACGCTGTCTTGAAAGAAAATGGCACTAATGATGCCGGCGACCAACTTCCCCGTGAAGTCCGCCGCCACGCCCACAGCTCTGTGCAGGGCCAGCAGGACAAGTGCGACCCAGCAGCGGGCGGGCGGGGCGGCGGACAGCAGCTCGCGAAGCGCCTTGTCCGCCAGCCAATCGCCGAGGGCCTCCTGCAGCGCGCCGCCGCCAGCCGCGCGCACGCCGGTCGGGGCCGTCACCAGTGCCGCCGCCACCACGCATCTGCGCAAGATGACATCGACGGGTGGGACACAACTCTCACAAGGGAACAGCACCCAGTTTAAACCTCAGATTTTGACGAAACTGTTTTGACTTACTCTACTACTTACAAAATGTCCGTAAAACAAACTTTAGCTGCCCAAATTTATAAGTTTCTAAAACATTATTTTTTTTCTTAAAACAGCCAAAATTTTCAAAAACCCATATCTGTGATTTTTTTTATTCGAATCACTTTTCTAAGGTCAATTTGGCCAAAGTGGAGCCCTCCGAGATATCGGTGTATTTTCGGTGGAATTGCAGTATAGGCCTCCAGTGACGTCCGCTGTTCTGTGATGACCTTTTTTTGTGGTTTGTTATGTAGTGGTACCAACCTACATTATTGACCCTCAGAATCAAAAAATCCCTACTGCGTGTGCACAGGATGTTAAAGGTTTTTAAGTTCAGTGGAGGCTTATACTGCAGTTTTGCGGATGGGCAAAGTTGCAGTATACGCCTCCATTTCAAATCAGTCATCGTGCATGCGAAAATTGGTGAATGTAAATGGGCTGTAAATAAGTGGTGGGCGGGTCGGCGGGTGGGCGTGTTCCCGTCACACGTGGAACCGAGGTTAGGACGTCGTCTGCTGGAACACGTAAGTCATTGTAATTTTGTAAATTGTCTTGGAAAGTGGTGTCACCATGGACAAGTGAACCCTTCGTCGTCTAGCGCAGAAGGAAGACAGGTGCTCCCCAAAGGAATACATTGTCGGCTTCAGGAGCTAAATTTAATTGGCACAGAGTATGAGTGACCCAAGTGTCAGCTGGACATGACATTTCGTAAGAAGACAAAAATTAGCGATGGCTTTGTCTGGGGCTGCAACAAATGCAAAAGTACAAGAAGTATGAGGTGCGGTTCTTGGTTTGAGAGGAGTAAGCTGACATTGCAAAATATAAGGCTGATAACTTACATGTGGTCAGTGAAGTATCCGCAGGGTTTGATTCAACGAGAAACTGGTTTCTCTGAACACACCATTGTCGATGGGTTTTCATTTTGTCGTGAGGCTGCGACCAAGATTGTAGAAGAAGATTTTCAGCAGATTGGTGGTGTGGGTGAAGTGGTCGAGATTGATGAATAACTGTTTGGCAAGCGGAAGTACAACAAGGGCCGCAAGAAGGCATGTCAACAGTGGGTTTTTGGAGGAGTGCAGCAAAACTCTAACAAGTGTTTTTTAGTGAAGGTGGCGAAGCGGGATGCTGCTACTTTAATTCCCATCATCAAAAAGTATGTTGCGCCGGGCACAACAATCTATAGTGATTCATGGGCTGCTTACAAATCCTTGGGAAAACGGAGATATGAGCACCTGCAAGCAGTCCTCTCCTTTGTTGTTTATTTTTTCTATTTGTTGGTTTTGTGTCTTCTAGTCTTTTTGCTAGTTTTTGAATTAATGTTCCTATTTTGTTTGTGTCTTCAAATCCATGATCCTAAATAAATAATGTTTGCAATCACTTACAACCGCATTTCCTTTCCTTCAATCTAAGAGTATTAAAATTATTAAACAAAAAAAATTTTTGAAGGATCTTACTGCAGTTTTAATTTGGAGAATGAAAAAATTGGAGGCTCTTAATGCAGTTTTGCCCATCCGCAAACCTGCAGTATAAGCCTCCAGTCAGTTCCAGCCCCACTAGGTTAGGTTAGTGAGGTTTGCTTCATTATTATCAAAAAGTATTTAAGAATATTAATTTGGAGAAAAAAATATTGGAGGCTCTTAATGCAGTTTTGCCCAACCGCAAAACTGCAGTATAAGCCTCTAGTCAGTTCTAGCCTGATGAGGGTCGGTTAGTGAGGTTTGCTTACTGTTGTACTGATTCCATGCGATTTCATGTTGGTATTACTTTTTTCCCCACCGTAGGTGCCGTAGGGCTCTAATTTATGTTGGAGTTGGCAGCCCTGATGCCTCGGCCATTGGAGGCCTATACCGCATTTTAGCCGTATTTTCTACGGTAATTCGACAAAGACCACATAGCAGCTTCCCCGGTCGCATTCCCGCAGAAAATACGCCGATATCTCGGAAACGCTGGAGTTACAGCGTTATCCTTGAAATTTGGGGTCTTTAGAACCCGATTTCTTTCAAAATTTCAAAAACAAGGCCCCAAACGAAGAACTCAAAATCTCGACAGTGTAGGAGGTATGCAAACTGGTTCGCCGCATTTCACGCTAATCGAGATTGCTCGCAAACTTACGCGTTGGAAAGGTATTGGGAGGGCGCACAACGGCGCGAGTGCGGCAAATAGGAGACGCTCAGACAGAAGCAGTGGACCGCCGCCGTAACCACGGCCCTGCGGGTGAGGAGGTCGGGCTGGCGGGGGAGAGCTTGCCGCAGGTGGGCACGGACAAGCTCCTGGAACAGCGATCGCCCCGCGCGCGGCGTCCCCGGGCAGCAGCGCCCGCACCGCCCCGCCGCGCCCTGCCGCCGGCCGGCCGCCATCCCTACGGACAGGGAGCAGCACGGCGTGCTAATGTGTTAAATACAAATGTGTAACAATTATGTTCGACGTCCGCTTTCCACCGATATATCATTTTCTAGTTCAGAATATTAGGAGTCACCATGTTTGTAAAACAGTCATGATCACATACGTTCGCTCGAACAAACAGTCGCCATCAGACGAAAATCCCGGCTCCTGTCCGTTTCCACCGAAACGTAATCGTTCTTTGCAAATGAGATGTTTTTCTTTTCCCACAAGGAGCGATATTTTATCTCGAAGTACATAAAGAGAAACGTCCGTCGCACTAACACTGACGCATCAAAATCTTGCTCGTTACGATTCTTGGCAGACTGTCTTCGATGTAACATAGAGATATTTTAATCAAGAGTTATGGGCAAGTATCTGACTTAACTCGATTTAGAAAAGCCCATAAATGTGGATGATTGAATCAAGCTCGCTTCAAGCGTATTTAAGGGACTTTCTTGAATCAAGCTTCGTTATTTTTAGGATCCAAGATTCCCCGTTCTGAGTTAATTATGCTTCGCGCAGATTTTGCGGTTTGAGCGTAAAAAATGCATTGAATCAAGCATAATATGATTGATTGAAAGTTTCCTTTTTTACTTTGTTTCGCGTCACCCTCATTTTACGATTCGAATTACGAATTTAAGTAGCACGCACACTGTTAAAAAAAAGTCTGGGAAATCACGAAGGATCAGTTCGTAATTTTATTTCCGACAGTCCTTCGTGAATTTCCAGAGAACCTTCAGGAATTCGCCGGTTAAAATCACTTCTCACAGGGAGTATGCGTTCCTTTGAGTGATAATATTGAGGCTTTTGAGGAAGACAATGTGTCCTCTATTAAATGCGCTTTAGAATTTTGCTCATAGCAGAGCGAATCTCAATATGTCGTACGTCAGGAAAAAACGAAGGATCAGTTGGTAAAAAAGCTTCCGGAGGACTTACGGAATTCCCAATATATTTTTAACAGTGCACGCCCCTTTCGGGATTACTCTTACCCAAGGGTTGGCGGAGATTAGTAACTCTGAGGACAGATGTGATCGGTCTCTCGATGCGCACCAACTGCCGATGGTGACCAGAGGCGATCGATGCGAGGGCCGCTGCCGCCGGGTGCTGTGTTACAGCTGTGGTCACAAGCTAAATGTCAAAGAACTATTTTGTCCTTGGGCTGGGGCCAGACTTGAGCACATCTAAATCTAGAAACAAGGTAGGCGTACGGCAGACCGCGTCGTAGCGTAACAAGCTTTGCTAATGGCGAATCACTGTTCCGCCACTCCACGCCTGGCGCACGCCTACCTTGGCCTGCCGGCGGCTGTTTCCCGACGAGCAGGACCCTGCAGGGCCAGTCAGAAGGACGCCCTGTGGGCGTCACTCTATCCGCACGGTCGCAACTACGCTCATGTTCTCGCAGCCGGACGTATCTTACATTGACTTTTCGTTATCAATGCCGCTCAACCAGTCCTAACCTACCCTTACCAACCTGAGCCTCAATTACCCAGGCCTCCACTAACCTAACCGAGCGTAACCCACTCGAGTCACTGATCCGCCCCTCCCTGACACGCGCATGGCGTATACTGACCTACCGAAGAGGCGGATTTTTGGCTGAGCGAAGGCGAAGCACTTACCCGACTAGGTCAAAAATGTTTTGTCTGTCTGTCTGTCCGCGCGATTTCTCGAGAACGGTTTAACGTAGGAAGCTCAAATTTGGACCACATTATTCTTGCATGATACCAGAGTCAACCTTCCCTCAGTAGCACCGTAGCCTAAGCAGTTTCTTAGATAATTTTCACAAGTGGTCTAAAATTTAATTGGCTGAGCGATAGCGAAGCCCTGGACCGACTGGGTCAAAAATGTTTTGTCTGTCTGTCTGTCTGTTTGTCCGCGCGATTTCTCGAGAACGGTTAGACGCAGAAAGCTCATATTTGGACCACATCTTTCTTGCATCATACCAGAGTCAACCTCCCCTCAGGGGCACCGCAGCCCAAGCGGTTTCTTAGATAATTTTCACATGTGGACCAAAGTTATAAATCCGCCGGTTGGGTAAAGTCAGTATGCGTCATGCGCCTGTCGTGGAGGGGCGGGTGGGTTACGCTCGGTTAGGTTAGGTTAGTAGGGGCCTGGGTAGGCTAGGCTCGGGCAGGTTAGGGTAGGTTAGGACTGGTTGAGCGGCATCGATAAGAAAAAGGCTGATGTAAGATACGTTCGAAAGGCAGAACATGAGCCTGGTTGCGACCGTGCGAAGAGATTGACGGGCGCAGAGCGTGCTACTGACTGATAAGCTCCGCAGGGTCGTAGTGGTCAGGTGACAGCCGCCGGCAGGCCAAGGTAGGCGTGCGCCAGGCGTGGAGTGGCGGCACGGTGATTCGCGATGAGCAAAGCCTGTTACGCCACGACGCGGACTGTCGTGCGCGTACCTTGTAATTTTAGACCACTTGCGAAAATTATCTTAGAAACCGCTTGGGATGCGGTGACCTCGACGGGAGTTTGACTCTGGTTTGTCACAAAAAAGATGTGGTCCAAATTTGACCTCTCTACGACTAACCGTTCTCGACAAATCGCGCGGACAAACACACACTCACAAAACATTCTTGACCCAGTCCGCCGAGGGCTTCTCTATCGCTCAGCTAACAATTTTGTATCCATAAAGAGCAAAACTGTTACGAAGGAAACAAGATAGGCGTACGCCAGACCGCGTCGTGGCATAACAGGCTTCGCTCTTCGCGAGTCACTGTTCGGCCTCTCCACGCCTGGCGCACGCCTACCTTGGCCTGCCAGCGGCTGTCACCTGCCGAGAAGGACCCTGCGGGGCCGGTCAGTACGACGCCCTGCGGGCGTCACTCTCTCCGCACGGTCGGGATCACGCTCATTTTCTGGCTTTCAAACGTATCTAACATTATCCTTTCGTTATCTATGCCGCTCAACCAGCCCTAACCTACCCTTACCTGCGTGAACCTTACCTACCCAGGCCCACACTAACCTAACCGGGCGTAATCCACTCGAGTCACTGATCCGCCCCACCACGACAGGCGCATAGCGCGTACTGACCTTACGTAACCGGCGGATATTAAATTTTAGACCACTTGTGGAAATTATCTAAGAAACCGCCTGGGCTGCGGTGCCCCTGAGGGGAGGTTGACTGATATGAAGCAAGAAACATGTGGTCCAAATTTGGGCTTTCTACGTGTAACCGTTCTCGAGAAATCGCGCGGACAAACCGACAGAGGAACAAACAGACAAAACATTTTTGACGTGGTAGGGTAAGGGCTTCGCTATTGCTCAGCCAATGAGATATTGTCCCAGATTTACGTGTGCTTAAATGTGGCCACAGCTGAAGGACAAAATTGTCCTTAGACAATTAGAGTGCACGCCTGTCCGTCTCACACCGTGGACGATCACGACGAGGTCAAGTCACGCTGTGTGGGCAGCAAACACCGGCCAGCTCTGTTACTACCGGGTACCGTGCAACGCACGGCCCCGCGCCGCCTGCGTGCACCGCCTTCCTGGGTGCTCGCGTGTGTCCGCGCCGCTGCATATTGTAGGAGCAGTAAGAGTCGCGCTGCGTGTCCGCCGCCGGCCGCCGCGCACCAAGCCTCGCACGCAGCGCACGCGAAGTGCCACAGTGCCAGCGCTGTGCGTGCGGCCCCGCGTGCAGCGGCTACCAGCAGTGCTGCAACTGCGTGCGAGTTGGACAATATACCGGCACCATTCTTGAAATGGTGAATAGGATGGAAGCTCTGACAAAAGACGCTGTTTTAGAATAAGTACGTCCCCAGGTATGGCGTTCCCCCACTCTGGCCCGAAAATGTCTTCGGCTTTGGTGTGCATTTCGGCGTGCATTTTTTTCAACGACAGTTCAGTTCTCGAAGGTGAATACGCGGATCAAAACAAACCTCGCGCTTCATAAGGATTCTTGGAGGAGTTGCTTAAATAGATCAAAGCTATCCTATCCGGAACAGTGGGGAAGAATCTTGACGTTAACCTAGTTGACATTGACGGAGCGAGAGCTTAGCCCTTACCCGACTAGAACAAATATTTTGACTGTCCGCGCGATTTCTCCAGAACGTTTAAACGCAGAAAGCTGAAATTTGGACAACAACTTTCTTACTTTCTTGCACCATAACAGAATCAACCTCCCCTCAGCGGCAGCGCAGCCTAAGCGGTTTCTTAGATAATTTTCACATGTGGTCCAAAACTTAAAATCCGCCGGTGGGGTGAAGTCAGTACGCGCCTCGCGCCCTACTCTCATGTTCTGGTAGCCGGACGTACCTTACATTGCCTTCTCGTCTCGTTATCAATGCCGCTCAACGAGCCCTAACCTACCCCCACCCGCCTGAGCACAGTACCCAGGCCTCCACTAACCTAACCGAGCGTAACCTACTGGAGGCACTGATCCGCCCCCCCCCCCCCCCCCACATGATAGGCCCATGTCGCATATTCACCTCATCGAACCGGTGGATTTTAAATATTAGACCACATGTGAAAATTATCTTAGAGACCGCTTAGGCTGCGGTGCCCCTGAAGGGAGGTTGACTCTGGTATGATGCAAGAAAGATGTTGTCCAAATTTGAGCTCTCTACGTCTAACTGTTCTCGAGAAATCGCGCGGACAAACAGACAGACAGAAAAAACATTTTTGACCCAGTCGGTCGAGGGCTACGTTATCGCTCAGCCAACTACCAACTAACCCTTCGTGATTTGCCAGGCATTTAAAACAAGGTAGGCGTACGCCAGACTGCGTCGCGACGTAGCAGGCTTCGTTCATCGCGATTCACTGTTCTGCCACTCCACGTCTGGCGCACTGGCCTGCCGGCGGCCGCATGCGATGAGTATGCACAAGGTAGGCGTACGCCAGACCGCGTCGTGGCGTAACAGACTTCGCTCCCCGCTAATCACTGTTCCGCCACTCCACGCGTGGCGCACGCCTACCTTGGCCTGCCGGCAACTGTCACCTGCCGAGTAGGACCCTGCGGGGCCAATCAGTAAGTTGGACTCGCTGCGGGCGTCACTCTTGCCGCTCGGTCGCAACCGCGCGCGTGTTCTCACTTCCGAACGTATCTTGCATCACCCTTTCGTTATCAATGGCACTCAACCAGTCCGTCAACCTTTCAACGTCTAACCGCTCTCAGACAGGCCGACAGACAGACAAAACATTTTTGACCCAGTCGGGTAAGGGCTTCGCTTTCGCTCAGCCAAGTAAAACAGCCTAACCTAACACAAGCGAATCTAACCTACCCTAGCTGGGGTTTAACTAAAAGGTCGACTCATTATGAGTTTGATCAATTTGATGTTGCTGTGACAATCAGCTATCTACACGCCCCTGTGACCGTGGATCAGTCCGAAAATCTTCAGGCGTTGTGATGTGCAGTTGACTTGACTACAAATGGGAAGGTCCTCGGAACAGTTCATGTACAGTTTCTATGTTTTGGAAGGGCTTCTAATGCGCAGTTGCCTTAACATCCAGTTGACCCTACGTTAAATAAATGAACTGCCGATTCTGATCATATTCGGTTTCCTTTATGGGTATTTGCAACAATGCTGATGAGCCTGAGCAGTACAAATCGTAGCAAAAATCTGCACTAATGATACGTGTGCCAAACTTTCTGTTAGGACAAGCCTGACATGATCTGACTCTGAGATGACCTACTATGCAGAAATACTAACCCATACAAAGTCTAATGGGAAGTTTTCGGCACTGTCTGTGCAGAAAACATTGACTTTACCGTATGCCAAGTTAGCGCGAGGAACCTAAACGTAGAAAGCTCAAATTTGTACCACATCTTTCTTGCATCATACTAGAGTCAACCTTTCCTCGGGCGAACCGCAGCCCAAGCCTTTTAATAGATAATTTTTACAAGTGATCTGAATCGTAAAATTCGCGCTTTGGGTCAGGTCAGTTTGCGCAATGCACCTGTCGTGGGGGCGGATGAGTGACTCGGGTGGGTTACGCTCGGTTAGGTTATAGGTTATTTGATGTTTGGGTAGGTTATGCTCAGGCAGGTAAGGGTGGTTGAGACTGGTTGATATTATCACTGATAACGATAGCGCAATGTCAGGTACGTTCGGCAGCCAGAACCAGAGCGTGGTTGGGACCTTGAGTAGAGTTTTTTTTTAGTAACATTTATTAAAGTTACAAACTTTACAATTAATATTTGGCACCGGAAGAATGACAGAAATCCTTTTTTTAAAATTTTTCTACTTGCCCTGCTTCTCCACTCCC
Organism: Megalurothrips usitatus; assembly: GCA_026979955.1. Lineage (NCBI taxonomy): Eukaryota > Metazoa > Arthropoda > Insecta > Thysanoptera > Thripidae > Megalurothrips > Megalurothrips usitatus. The sequence continues at coordinate 12,452,058 of CM049600.1, forward strand.
CATCGCGTCCTATATTTAATATTTATTTCCATTGGGGAGCAGAGTGCGCTCACATCATCTACGCCTCTACAGCACGGCTAGCTGCGCCGCGAGTGCCGGCGGCCCGCTGGCCATCACTGCTCGCCTCATGCTCTTCAGCATTTCCGCAAGCGCGCCCACGTCGGGACTCTCGGTGCTCGCTTCGTAATGCACCACGTTGCCCAGGAGCCACGTCAGCGCCCCCTCGTGGCTGGACACCTCCATGTCCGGGGCCAGCAGGAGAGTGACGCCCGCAGGGCGTCCTACTGACTGAATATCCACGCAGGGTCCTACATCCTCAAACCTGTAGGCTTGAATCAAGAATTTGTCCGCGAGAATGTCGAAATGCTTGTGTCAAGCATACGTTTTTAACGTGATACAAGGCGTATGCTTGAATCGTGGATCCATATTTAGGGTGATGATTGATTTAAGCATACGAGTTTTTCTCGGGGACATATATGTGATTCAAGCATACAAGTCTGAGGTGTACTCCCGCCGGCAGGACAAGGTAGGCTTGCGCCAGGCGTGGCGGAACAGTGGTTCGCAATGAGCGAAGCATGTTACGCCACGGCGCGGTCTGGCGTGCGCCTACCTTGTATTTGCATTCATGTTCCGCCAGAAAACGAGATCAGCAACATCTTGGAAAATTCTTAATTTTATTTTTTTAGAGAATTTTGGTTTGTCTCTTTTGCATAAACAAAGTCACTTGACAGTCAATTAAAATCTTCGGCATTTACTTGAAGAAACGCATCGCAAATTGATTGGATATCGCTCCAAATCAACATTAAGTTTTACTGATATGCCGTAGGGTGCTGGCAGGTGGCTTGTGTGTAGCTCGTCCCGACGCGGCGAGGAGCTGGCCTCATGGTCTTGCCGACCGTTTGTTCGGGCAGATGTGGGTATACGCTGGAATTTTTACGGAGAAAGCTCAAAGTTGGCGGATAGACTTCTTTTGTGAAGTAAACAGACACGTACGGCCGACCTAATTTTCAAATTTTGAAGCGCTTCCGTTTTACGATCATGGTTAAATTTGATAGGTCAGGGTTTGTGCTGTGTGCGCCTGCACGCACGGAAAAAAATGGATTAGCTGTGGTAGCTCAGAATTAGCTATTTTAGCTAATGTTTTAGCTAATTTTGGCATAGCCGACATTTTCATCTCTTGGAGCTGAAAGGTTCCCTGTTACAGCTGCGTCGTAGCTACGACAGCCGAGTGTCAGCTGGTACAACTGACCCCAGGTTAATCTGTTTTAGATCACGCGTCGGCTGATACAGCTCGGCCTCAGCTGACACAGCTGAAATTTGGCTACTTCAGCCACAATCTCAGCTTATTTAGCAAATATTTCGGCTATGCAAAAATTAGCCAAAGTATTAGCTACCACAGCAAAATCATTTTTTTCAGTGCGGTGCACCAAAGATTAACGGTAGGACGGGCCACATTCTTTAGCCCTTGGTTTAGCCGTGGAATTCATCAACTTCGTTTCATCCCGTGCCTTAAAATTGGAGCGAAATCCATCTCCATCCGTTCTCGTTCTTGACAATGTTCACGATTGAGGGACCGAAGGAAAGTCCACGGTTACATGAAGATCGTAGGCGTTTTACAAAGGACCACAAAATTTTCATACAGGGGTGAATCGTTCGTAGTCAGAAACATTTGTTTCGAGATCAAAATGGTTGAATCCGAGGCAGGCTTATTTCTGCGAAGTTTGCAGCTCAGCGGCCAGCGTTTTGAAGGTTGAGGACGGCCTGCAGAAAGCTGAACCACCTCTTGACGGCCTTGCCGCAGAAGCGCCTGTTGAGGGTCCCTACGCCGACGCCCCGCAGACGCCCTCCGCGCGCCTCCGCGGCCAGCATGACGAGCAGCCTGCCGCGCCGCGCTTGCGCGCTCTCCAGCAGCCAGGGTCCGCCGTACGCCGCCGCGGCCACGAACCCCCGCGCCGCGTCCAGGGCGTCGCCCACCTCGCAGACGGGCACAAACGCGACCAGGATAAGCGGCAGCGTGCCGAGCGCGAAAGGGTCCGTGGTGAAGCCGTTCTCCACCACCTGCGCAGCACAGGGCTCACCAGATCAGCGACACTATTGGTAAACCAACGCCAGTCAACAAATTTAACGTGTCAATGATTCTCAAAAAGAAAAAAAAACATTGCTTTGAATTCTTTGCACGTGCTGAGAATTGTCACGTGATGTGCGTCATCAACTTTCGACAGAGTGGTCCCGACCGATGAGGTATAAGCATTCCACTAAAGCTGTGGCCCGTCCCCGCCCCATAACACACTCAGGACATACTCGATCCGAGTACAGAACATCACTCGATTTCGTGTTCTCGACCGATGTTCTCGGTTCAATAACAAGCTAATCATGTGTCGTCGCCATGGTTTGCTGTCTGGCACCTCAAAGCTGAAACGTAGTGGTCGTAGTGCGAGACTCCCAGCCCAGAGATCGAGGGTTCGAATCTGGGTCGCGCCAGTGGCATTTTATTCAACAAAGGTACATAGAATACTCGAGTGGACACCAATGCACTCGCTATTTCAAGCGCATTTTCGCTCTCAGCTTTGTCCAGAACATGCTCTCCACTTTTTTGTTTCGGTGGAATTGTGACACCCGAGTACATTCCGTACTTGAGCCCAGAGAAATGGATTTATGTAAGGAATATTGTTTTTGGATCAAGGTCAAAATCTACTGGACAAAGTTAAGTGCGAAATTGTCTCGAACCGAGAACATTGTTCTTGTTCCGAGAACCGACTTTTCTGAGTGCATTCTACTGCGCTCCATTACTGCATTATCATTAGAGATTTTAGGCAGTGTCCAATCCCAACAAAATTTCGGATCGTGACTTTGCTACTGCTAGTATAAGCGTGTTAAAGTCACCAGATTGCAATGCGAGTGTTCACTACCTCTCAGGGTGGCCTAAATCTCACGACTGGCGGCATTTGTGCGGTATTTCCACCGGCCTTGACGGACGGGAGTGCTAAAGCTTTGTAGCGTTTTCTGATTTTTGACCACATGAGCGCGTTGGATTTACCTTATATGACGAGTACCAGCTTCACCTGGAGCGACCTTTCGTGTAACCCCATCCCGCAATATCCGTAATAGTGCGCGCAATAGTAAGCTAATGTTAGCGTTATAAGCAGAAGTGTTCTTTTTACCTTTCTTAGCTGTTTTGGGTCATTGTCGCCAAATCTCGACAATTTCGTGGCGCAGTAGAGCGTGATATACAAGACAGTATGGTCACTTGTTTCGAGAAAGCATACCCCGTCGATAAAAGGCGCCAGGGTCGAACACCTTCGCAGTTAAAGGACTCCAAATGAAATGTGTGCAGATGCATTATGTACTGACGTCCACGGTGCAGAATAGCGGCAGGACGATGGAAGACTGAAGCATGTGAGGGAGTGTTCCAGAAAGCGTGGAACACACTTCCGCGGACACCTGGAGTAGTTGCCCTTGCAGTCTGGACAAACGCGAACACCACTCGGCGTCCTTAAATAAACAAAATGAGAAAACCAGTCACGGCCTCTTTTCAAGTTCGCAACGATCGTCACAAAGCTTTGAAACGGTAATATGTTTTGGAAAATTGTGTTAGTCATCGCATCTTACTTGTGTGACGTTCATCACAGATCACAGATTGTCACTGAAGCTCGCAGCTGGACCCAGTTTAATGACGATCATTACATATTTTTGTGACAATCCCTGTCCGATCACCACTAATTTTTTGTGGTGAATGCCACAAAATTTTGCGATGCGAGAGGGTGATTCCAGAAATAACAGGCCCTTTTGATTTTCTGGTCTGCTACTCAGTATTGGCCGGAACTGGATGAAATTTGGGTGTGTGATGTCTCATGCAGTCGTTTCCTCGAAATCGTTCCAAAATTCTACTTTTGGTATGTTGCGGGGGAACCATGGCACTCTGAAACCCTCAGAAACGAACTCCATAGCGTTCCTACTTGCCGAGTCGTTCGAAAAGCGGTGTTATAGCACCAAGATCAGTCGTACCAACATACTCGGGGGTAGCCATCTCCGTAGCCACATACTTTCAGCTGCATTCTTTCAAAATTAAGATTTTTCTGAGCCGCGGTGCCTGTGTACTGGTTTCTAGAATCGTTTCTCACCAACTTTGACCGTTGTCTGCGGAGTTCGCAGTTGCAGACCCCCATACTGTTTACTGTATAAAAAGCCTTTATTTATTCCTTTACATGCCCTTTTACATATATGTTTACACGTTGTATCGGACCCTACCTAGAGGCCGTAAGGTGGATTTAGTTTCTGACGCTGATCGCGAAGCTGATCGCTATGTGTTGTTGTTTTGGGTGCGTTCCACTCGTCTCGTGGCGTGCACACCGACAGCTGAGCGTCGGGAAACAAATGAATAACACTACAAGCATTAAAGAGAGCGCGCTATGAAGGTACTGCCGCAACCACCATCATCCTCGTCCATTTGTCCGAGATATTTTTCAACGTTTCGCCGCTGATGACTGCGATGACATTAACACCCCTCACACTCAATATACCAATCACAGCTCCAACACTAACTTACCACACACTATTTTAATCTATCGTGCAATAAAGACAGAGAGACGGACAGGCCGCCGCTGCAGGTGTTAACCGGGTTGTGCTCGTGTTGGTCGCGCCGCTCTCGGCTGGCAAGGCCACGAGAACGAACTAACTTTAAATAAGCAGAACGCATTCACCTCCTGGGAGCGCTGCGGAGCGCTGTGCGGGGTCGCGGCGGGGCCGCAGCCCGGCGGGATTAATCCTACGTTTAGAAATGACCCCCCTCCCTCCTTCCCTGCACTTCATTCGTCACGAACTTTCGGTTGTATAATTCGCGCGATGACTTTCGTGTCTTTTTGCGTTGAAATGCAGTAATAAAAACGAAGGTACTTCCTACGACGTGCTTCACCCATGGGAGGGCCATCGCGTCATACCTCATTCTATCTTAGTATAAATAGTTTGAATCTTCTCACCTTCCGCGTTTGGCGTTCACGCGATACAGTCAGCGCGCTCTGGCGGTCTGCATGGAACTATTACAGTCCGAATCTGCCCGTTTTCGAGGTGTCCAGACAGAGAACGCACCCAAAACAACAACACATAGCGATCAGCTTCACGATCAGCGTCAGAATCTAAATCCACCTTTAGGTCCGCGCTTTATTTTTTGTTTGCTTAGTCTATGTTTCCCTCCCCCAAAAACCCGTGGGAAAAAGGGGGGCGGGGCTGAGTTTTGTTATTTGCGTTTTGTTGGGTGTCGTGCCCTCTGCCTGGCGGGCAGGGGGTGTTCTTCCTTTTCTAACCTAACTGGCCCTCTGGCCGTGCCTACTTTATCTAGGTTCTTTATTTTTACTTAATTCCACTTAATTTATATACATGGTATGTTAAATATATTTATATATTATAGTTTATGCTTCTATTGTGTATGTGTGTTTGTACATGTACAGACCCCCATACGCGACGTGGCAAAAAAAATCCGGTATGTCCATAAGATAGGCCCTTCATGGTGCTTTAAAAGGGCATCATGCCAGAAAGCGGTTACTGTCATGCTATTGGAGGTAATCGACTCATAAGCATGAGTTCTGGCGGGTGAGTTTCTCGTTATCGCCCTCAGTTCCTTCTATGGCAGCTTGAATAATTTTTCGAGGTTTGATATTCCGTGTTGGAAAAGTTAGATCGCGTGCACTGACACAACTTTTCACGGAAAACAGTCGGTACCGCTCTCGACAGTCTGTCAGGAAGCGGAATAATACGTGCGCCGAGGCGAACTCCGTAGCTTTTTCGCCGTATCAACCTATGGCTTTTATATGGGCGAACCTCGATACTTTGCGCACGGAGAAGGTGAATTCCAAAACAATAAGTATCAAAACTATTTTGAAGTCAAAAGGGCCTGTTATTTTTTGAATCAGCCGATATCATTATACACAGGTCAACGATATTAGCGGCGCACTTTAAGCAGTGTGCGCGAGGGCTCAACGTATATTTTGCACTGTATAAAATGGTGTCGTTTTAAAACGAAGATTGTTTGAATAGTTGGTAAATTAATTGCTGAGCGAGCGAAGCCCTTCCTTCGGACTTTTCCAGTACCCACAACGACGCCCCCCCCCCCCCCCCGTATACCTATAGTTAAGCAGAGGTATCTTCCTATTACTATTTATTTATTAATATTTGAAAACCGCGTTTGCAGAGATCCGCTTTGCCTCCTATCGTGAGCTTATACGAGAGATCAGCGGGCAGGCGTAAGCCACCCTGCCGACTCAAAATTACCGGAGGCTTGGCCTGCGCTTATGTACGTATTCCGATTCCGACCATTACAGGTCGACTTGTGACTTGCCTCACCGCAACTTTCCTTACCCCAACAAGATTTTAATTATCAAAACAGAAAATTGACTGCCTGTTTAGTGCGCAACAAGATACCAAACCCGAATCGGACCGGTGTGCAATCGGAGTATCGCACACCGATTCGAAAGCCATCGTCTTTTTCATTGGTTCCGTAATGTCCCGCATGAGGTAAAATACCCCATGCCCACGGTGGCTGGTGGCGCACTCTAAAAAAATCTTTTTGAATTTCGCATATTCGATATTCTTGCCGCACACACTAAATGCTTCAGTTCAATTTTGTGCGAAAGTGCGTACGAATTTATGCATATGTAGCTTACGTACGATGTAGGTAAATTATGTACAATAACGAGGATGCGCAAACATGTGCGATTGTACACATCAACGCACGCGGGAATAATTTTTGAATGCAGCGTACGAACTTTGCAACAGCATTAACCTAATGCGTACGCTTCGATCAAGAATTATTCACTACAAGAAATGTAATGTAAAATTGATGAAATTTGCGTAATTTTTCTCAGTTTTGGTCGTCTTGATTTCTATAGTCACTTTTTCCCGTATGCTTTATTACACTGGCAATGAATTGGTGAGGAACAATGCCTAACTAAGAGCGAGAAGAACCCCTCACTCAAATTTTGGTGAGAATGCTGATCTTGCCCAAATTTGAGTGAGGGACCTCGCCCAATTTCGGGTGAGAGGGGCATCCTTGCCCAAATGCTGGCGAGAAAATGCCATTATCTCGCCCAAATTTGGGCGAGTAAACCGTCCTCACCGAAATTTAGGCGAGAAAATTTCCTCGCCAATTTTTTTGCCATATTCCTCACCTTTCCATTCCCAGTGTAGTAACGTTACCAGAAATTTTAGTCAATGCGACCCAATTTTTCTGAGAGTGTTCGTCAAAAGTCTCAAGTACGTGAAATTCAAGCAGACTTCTTAAAAGAGTGTTGCAGAGTACTACAGGGCACGGCGTTGCGTTGCACCGACCTGCAGCGCCACTCCCACAGCTCTGTGCATCTCCGTGGTGGCGCCGCCGATGATGAGGATCATTGGGATGATCGTGACGTAGTAGGAGAAGATGATTGCGGAGAGCGTGTACAGCTCCAGCGGGGCCGCGGCCCACTGCAGCCACCGGCCCGCCGCCCCGCCGCTGACGAAGAAAGAGCACACCGCTTCGGCCCAGGGCGACCGGGTGGTGACCAGCGTAAAGAGGACTGCTACCAACGTCACTGCGCCGTACGCCGTGTAGAAGCGCTGCTGGTGGGCAGACTTCGTAGCCAGTCGTCGCAGCCGCTCCTGGCAAGTCCAGAGGCGCACTTAATGTGTTCACACTTATGTACAGATATAAACCTTCATAGTAGCTTATGGACGAAGAGGTACATAAATAATTAACCCAGCGAAGATGGTAACTATTTACTCGTGTTTGTTCTGTGTTCGTAAACGCATTAAAATAGAAATGCGTTTACTTTGGTTTCGTAAAACAAGTTTAAAGCACATATACAAAATGAACGCATTCTGTTCGTGTTCAGAATGAATTCATTTTCTGTTCTGGCAACACTTTCGGAAATGTGTTGTGCGGGCTGTTCCAAACTCAATGGAAACTCAAGAGCGTGTTCACTTTCCGTTTGCAGATTGCTTAAAATTGAAACTCATACCGACGCTTTCAAACTCAAAGTAAACGCAAATCAAGCAGAAGAGTGCGTTCATTTTGGGTTTGCGGGTTGCTTTGGAAACGCTTTTTGCCGACCCTTCGTGACCAAAAGTAAACAGAAAGCAAGCTCTAAAGAATGTGTTTTTTTTTTCTTTCGTGTACACACTGCAGATCCAAATGCATGACTTAACGCACTACGTACAGCTTTGTCTGAGACCACTCATTGGTTGATGCACAGTTCTAGACCGCCCTTAATGTGTGGTCCCACGCCATGCATTACCTAATGTGTGGTCCCCACCGGGCTTTAGCTGTGGTGCTGTGGGGATGAACATCAAGCATTACTTAATGCATGGTCTCAAGCCGAACTTTAGCTAAAGCATGGTGCTGCTATCGCACATTTCCTAATGCATGGTTCTGCAACGACGCCTTACCCAAAGCGTGGTGTGAGACGCGGTGTAGCATGCGTATGGAGCGAACAGGTGGCTCCGTGACTAACACACTTTACCTGCAGTCGGTCCCAGAAAGCTAACCGTTTTGTGGCCACAACTTTGTGTCCACATTCCTGCTCTTTAGGGTAAGAGGACCAGTTGTACTAGGCTACTCGCTGACGACGAGAAACGTGCTTGTGTTTTGAAAAAAACAAGGGCAAACCTAGTGATTAAATCGATTTGTTCCCATTTGCCACAGGTGCTGCAGCACGTTTTGAACAGGGTGCAACGATAAGGTTCTAATAACTATATCAGGCACGTCTAGTAATCACCTATTCCGGAATATTTCCTGTAATTCCATACATGACAGGGGTTGGCCTTAGAAATAAGTAGGTGCTGTTGTACAGGGCCCCTTGAAAGGCCATGGAACGTGAAAACAAGCCTAGCTCTCGGACAAGGTACACACGCCCAAGAAAACTGGCCTCGCCAGGGTTAATAGACGCCGACAGCTGGTATGCCCTTGTAACGGCTTAAAATTTCTACAGGGAGTTGATGTCGACACTTGGTTTAATGTTGTGCAAATCCTCGCGGCGTTTACCCCGCAGCATTCACTGGAATCCGCCGAGTGGCCATGGCATGGTGATGCATCACTGTTACGGTGGCCATCACTCGTTCTTTTACCCCAATATATTGTTTTATACTGCCCACAATTATATTTATTGTGTTCAAATTGTGTTCGCATCGTGCACTAGATCATACTATAAACGCATTTTGAACCCGTTTCAGAACCAATTCTACGTGAGGGTGCTGGATTGAAGTGTGTATATTTTTTTTCGGCCATTTACTGAAATATTACAAGTACAAATAAAGAAAATATTGACATACAAGCAGTGTACCTGACAATGTGGTCCAACAAGTTGCTCCAGTTCATTACATGTTTCAGCGAGAAGAAAAAGGCATCGCTGCAGTTGTTGCCGTTTAGTGCAATAGAGAATCATGGCCCACATTCCGGAGTAAGAGCCTACCATAGTGCGTAGCGGGACCTGGTGTAATGCCCATGCGAATTAGACATACAACATGTGGCCCAGAGTAACCCAGCGATGACCCTACCTCACAATGGCGTGTCCCGATGTCTTTTCCCGGGTGGAAGGATTTCCCAGGCGAAAATCGGTGGCTCTCCGTGAGCTATGGGCGAGCCATGCGCAAGGCTCGCCGCTCGCCCTGCGCCGTATTGGGGTATGGGCGAGCGGCGGCTACGTTCGCGCGTTGTCCTCGGTGAGCGACAAGATAGCTCGCCCGTGGCTCGCGCAGCGCCCTCGGGTTTGCCAGTCGCCGCGCGCGGTAAGAGAGCCGGCGGCGAGCTTCAGCGTCGCCCGCGCAGCGCTGCCCGGGTGAGCCACGGGATCGCTCGCCCGTGGTTCGCGCAGGGCCCCGCGGGCCCCCGGCCGGCCACCGCCCGGGTGTGGCTCGGCGGCGGGCCACGGCCTGGCTCGCCCAGCGCCCTGCGACTGCATCGCGCGCGGGGGGGTTGCCTACGCTCCAGGCGCGCTCAGGCAGCGGCCGGTGAGCCAGCGCGTGGTTCGCCCGCCGCTCACAGCAGAGCCTGCGCGCGGCTCGCGCGTCGCCCTTTACGGAGATCTTCGGACTTAGAAAAATCACGACAGACGCCGGTGAACGCTGATTGGTCGGCTCCTGGCGCGCCGCAGGGGAGTGGGAGGCGGCCGGCTGGAGCAGCACGCCCGCCGGCGCGCAGCCCTTCAAGTCAGCTCGGTAGCGCCGGGGCAGCGTTCGCGCTCTCGGACTATCGGGCGACGGGTTCAAATCCCGTCGGAGTCAGCAGGCGGATGAGCACTCCCGACTGCGGCGGCAGCGCTGACACCTGGCGGCGCTGACGCCTATGGCCGCTGACCACCGACGTTCACGAATAAAAAAATATTTTTTTCAAAATTTTCCTTGCATATTGGATACTACCTACGGGGTTGGCGTTCCACTTGCGCAGTGGCATTAGGTCATAAAATTGAAAAATTTTAACGGTGCCCGTCCGGGGCGTGATTTAGCGGCCGGGCCCCGCGCTGGTTCGCCTGCCGCCCGCGCGCCGCCCCCACGGCCCGCGCTGCCGCTGCCGCTCCCCCCACCCCACCCGCCGGCGGGCGGCGGCTGGCCGCGGCAGGGCGATGCCGTGGCTCGCTCATCGCTCGCCCGTGGCTCTCCGGAGAGCCGAGCGCGGCCATAGCCAGCTCGCCCATCGCTCGCCCGTCGCCCTCCGCCGAGCTATGCGCTGGCTCGTCTCTATGCTGACGTACGGCAGCCCGAGCGTGCGCCATGGCTCACAGTGAGCGATGCGCGAGCGACGCGCGAGCCACCGATTTTCGCCTGGGTTGTAGTTGAAAGTGCACCCCAGATCTGCTTTTGTGTTTGATTTTTTTGTGCAGATAAACTGTCTTCTCAATAGATTACATGCACAGTAAATCTCTACTAAATGTGCGTTTCCATTGAGATGTATAAGTGTTGTCAAATTGCACTTTTCAAACTGACATTCAAATGCAGTAAAAGTGAAGAAATGTCCAGATAGACTGCAAGGAAAGTGCAGAAAACTGTAGATAACTGCAGTCTTAACTACATATTTTCGAACGCCGGCACTTTCGACTACAGTTTTCAGGCAGTCTGCTTATAGTTTATCTGTAGTTAGTAATATACCAAATAAAACAAAAATGTATGTCGACTTTTCCCTCGGTGTACCATTTTATACTGATTACATACATGACAAATATTCTTACACATCTTTGGACATAGCAGGTGATCACTTGTACTTCAAGAAACTTACACGAACTTACCTGGCGATGGATGGATTCGAACCCACGACCTTTGGGTCCTTGAGCAGACACTCTAACCATCAGACTGTCACGCCCGCATGAGAGACGGGCATCCTACTGCGCGTACTGCTTCCTGAAGGGAGGCAGCACCGTGCATTGCACCAAAACTGCACTTTTAAGTACAGTTTTGGTGCAGTTAGTCTTTGTTCTCAAGTGTCTGTCAAAATACAGCCAGAACCTTAAATTTACGTTCACTCAGGTTACGTGTGAACTCTGCAAATTGGAACTGTAGAAAAAGTGCAGTGGGGACTGTTAAACAAAATGCACTTCGAAATGTCAACGTAAACTACAGTCGGAACTCCATATAAACTTGTGTCTGTTCTGTGGATAGAGAACAATTATGACAAGACGAAGTTGCAATTTAAGACTGCTGGAAAACTACGTTAACTGTCCAATTTGTATTGCAGATTAAACTGCACTTTTCATCTACAAAAGTCACCGCATTGTTACTCCAGATTTTATGCATGTGCAACAGTAAATAAGAACTGCAGATTTTTAACTACAGTTTAAAGTGCAGTACAACTACTGATCCTTCCACCCGGGTTGCTTGTTTTGATGTAACTTTCTATGGTCAATCTGTCTTTAAATCGTTCGTAAACCAAAGTTTAGCTGCCTATATAGGCGCCGGATGAAATTTAAAAGCTTTCAAACTACCACAATTGCAAAATACTGATTGCTATGACCATTAGTTTTTTTTTACTTTAATCACTAGCCTAAGGTGAATTTGGCTATGGTTGGGTTCTGAAGGACTGAAATTCCATGGAAAACGCCGTAACTCTGGCGGTTTCCAAGATATTGCCTAATTTGGAGCAGAAATCAGATCGTATGGCCATGATGTTCGGCGCATTATACGGCAATATATCAAGAACTGCCAGAGTTACAGCAGCGCTTCCTTTATAGTTTTGCCCTTTAAAGACTCCTACTTAGGCCACATTGACCTTCGACGTGTTTTAAAATTTTTCCCATTGATCATAACCGCTACTTCATAATTTTGCTAGTATTAAAGCTTTGTAAAAATTTAATATTAGAAAGTAATCCATAGGTAAGGTTATTAGAAAGTGGCTCATATGGGCAGCTTAAAATTGGCAACGGACGTATCAGAGAGGTGGTAAATAGAACACAAGAGTTTCATCAAAATCTGAGTGACACCTCGAGACTTTCTCTTGACAGTCGTGACTGTGACACCATCATTGGAGGAGCATTGCTCCGGATCATGCTTAGTGGGTGAGTTGGTAAGTCGGCGAGAACGTACCTGAATTTCCGAAAGCAATCCTCCGTTTCTGGCTGTAAGAATCGTGTCGACTAGACCAGACAGCAAGAGAATAGCTCCGGCCAACGATGTTACCTGGCATAGAGACGGACAAACCATGAAAACCCATGAACACCTCATAAACGATATACACATTGTGTTGCTTGTATTGTAATTTTAAAAATTAGAAAGAACGACTCTGAAGAAAAGCTTTTTTAAAAGAGAAAGGAAAAGACGGAGGCTGGTAGTGGAAAATGGCGGCAACGAATGCAGTCCCAATGTGCCTGCAACGTTTGCGTATTTTCCTTTTCTAGGCGCACTTAGTAATCCTTTGAATTTCATCTTAACGCCACGTCCGCGTGGGGTGCGAATCTTACAAACTAGAAAAGTACGCACGTTCTCGTTGTACCTTAGAGTACACACATCGACTGCCCATTCTTCTCCACGAGGATGTCGATCCGCCGTCTAGATCGCCATGTAACGTCAGAAGACATTGGGACAATCCACCTCCGTCCTTCGGTGTCCCGCCAAAGCTAAACCGAAGAAAGTACATATAATCAGCGTGTGCATTTCTCTTTTAATCAGTCCGGGGCAGAGGGGGGGGGGGGGACTTATATGAGCCGGGCAGCCAGCAGTCAGTCAGGAGCGACCCCCCCCCCCCCCCAAAAAAAAAAAAAAGGTGCTCACACCAAACACGCAGTCCAGCACAGACGCGTACAGATCATCCGTCGGATTTCTGTCTACCAAACGTCCGTAGAAGCTGGGCACGTTCGCTCATTCCATTCCACCCGCTCTCTTTTGGATGCACGTTGCAAATCAACTACGCCGGGCGCCATACCATGCCACTGTGAGATTTTTTTTATTTTCAAACAATCTCTAGAAAAATTTGTATCCCGACTATTTCAAAAACATTTAATATTTTTTTTGAAAAATCAGAGATGTTTTAACATGTTTTATCTGATTTCCGTACTATTACTAACTGTTCTAGCCACAACATTCCTGTTTCCATTTCTGGAAAAATCCAAACCTATTTTTGTAAATTTCCAAAATTTCTGGAAATTTTGTATTCCTAATTCTTTGAAAATTTTCAAAGACGTTTCTTACAGTGGCCCCTTCAGGTGGGCAAGAAGATCTATCAACAACTTCACACCACCGAAACATAGCGTTGAGTCTGCCCCCTTTGATCCATATCGACGTTACTGCCAAAGAAGATGAGCGTTGTCTCGCGTGCGGCTCATGGTTGCTTACTCTTACCCTGAGGTCCTAGCATTGGACATTGGAGCGCCCGAACTGTCCCCTGGATGCAGCGCAGAATACTGAGCCGTGCCCGCGCAGCCTGAGTGGGACACTGCCTCCGGGATGAATAAGTCATGGCAGTGAGACCGGGCTGTATCGAGCGGAATGGGAGGCAAGTCTGCTGGTCTGTGTCGTGTCGGCCTCGTTGCTTCGGTGATTTGGCACGTGAAAAAAAAAATCGAAGCAGGATTGTGTAGTGGGTCATTCCACGCGGGCGACAGCGGGGTGCAAATCCAACATCCAATGTGCACCGATCACCCATTTTTCACGGCAGCTGCTCGCTGTAAGCCATCTTCGCTTGTATGAGTTGTTCCCTAGAATTTGTAACTCGCGCGAAGCGAAGGGCTCTTCGCATCGATGCGATGTTTTGTTTTTCTCCAACAACACAAACTTAAGGTGTTATAATCACATTAGTCACTGAAACGTCACGACCATGTCAATGATCAATTACTCGTCATACCGACACATCCCTGGCTCGTCAGTGTGTCACGTTTGCGCCTGACAAGGCCAGGGTAGGCCACCCAATAGGCACCCTCCCCTTCCCTCCCCCGCGCCGCAGCATCCGGGTCAGCTGGCCTGGCAGGCGTCACCTCTCGCCGGAACGGAACGGGCGCGACACGCCGGTCGTCGTAGTGGTTGTCACGTGCGCGCCGTAGAGTCAAAGTGCGTCGCGCACGTGGGACAGCATCGCCTCCACCATGTGGTTGCCACGGAAGATTTGCTGCCCGAAAGGTATGTGTCGACGGCACACGCAAGGCCGCGCGCAGACTTGTCCAGACCACTGGGCTCACTTGTTCGTGTCGACCAGGGCCGTCAGTCGCGGGCCACGCTGATCCTGTGATGTCCAGCTGGGCCGTGGCGCCGGCGCTCCCTGCCTGCCCTCCACAATGCTCCCTGAGATAGCTATCACCGTGGATCGCACCGGAGTCGACGGGCGACCCGTCGGTGCGGTCCCCGGCGAAGACAAGCAAATTAAACGAAACCAGTGTTCAACTTCAACTAATTCTGTTCTTCTTGTCACAATAATGCCCTCCCGCATTACTCTATTGTATTAAGTTTAGGACAAGGTAGGCGTACGCCAGACCGCGTCGTGGCGTGACAGGCTTCGCTCATCGCGAATCACTGTTCCGCCACTCCACGCCTGGCGCACGCCTACCTTGGCCTGCCGGCGGCTGCCACTTGACGAGCAGGATCCTTTGGGGCAAGTCAGTAGGACGCCCTGCGGGCGTCACTCTCTCCGCACGGTCGCAACCACGCTCATGTTCTGCCTTCCGATCGTATCTTACATCAGCCTTTTCTTATCAATGCCGCTCAACCAGTCCTAACCTACCCTTACCTGCCCGAGCCTAGCCTACCCAGGCCCCTACTAACCTAACCGAGCGTAACCCACTCGCGTCACTGATCCGCCCCTCCACGACAGGCGCATGGCGCATACTGACTTTACCTAACCGGCGGATTTATAATTTTGGTCCACATGTGAAAATTATCTAAGAAACCGCGTGGGCTGCGGTGCCCCTGAGGGGAGGTTGACTCTGGTATGATGCAAGAAGGATGTGGTCCAAATTTGAGCTTTCTACGTCTAACCGTTCTCGAGAAATCGCGCGGACAAACAGACAGACAGACAAAACATTTTTGACCCAGTCGGTCCAGGGCTTCGCTATTGCTCAGCCAATAATTTTGGACACATGTGAAAATTATCTAAGAAACCGCTTGGGCTGCGGTGCCCCTCAGGGGAGGTTGACTCTGGTATGATGCAAGAAAGATGTGGTCCAAATTTGAGCTTTCCACGTCAAACCGTTCTCGGGATATCGCGCGGACAAACAAACAGACCGACAGACAGACAAAACATTTTTGACCCAGTCGGTCCAGGGCTTCGCTATCACTCAGCCAATAATTCATTCCTATTTGAACTTGATTTCAAATTTAAATAGTTCTTGCCACTTAAGCTTTTGTCTTGCTAAAAATTGAGCCTACAATAAGGTCACACTGTACGTCACTCCCGCTTACACCTCTAGATTTGTAGCCCTCAGGATGTCGCAATCGGACGGAAGAAGCGTATTAGGAAGAGGAGCAGGATCCCCAAAAGGCAACCATCAACAAGCGAAACCATGACAAGTGACTGACGTGTCAGGTCTGTGTCTTTGGAAATTAGGCCAATTTACGTCGTGATTAGTTCTAAGGCAGGCTCAGTGCTCGCAGCAAATTTAATTCTTCCAGCGTCAGAGGTATTTACCCGAGTTTTCGTTTCAGGTGTTTTTATGTCCTTGCCACTAATGTTGTCTGCACTGTAAATACCCGGGGGAACACTTAAAGACGTGAGGTATATCCCGTTGCAGCGAACCCTGTGGGTGCTTGTAGATGGAGCCTGTTCCGTACGCTGGCTACTTGATCTCCCTCGCTCGTAGACCGCCGAGCCGGACGGACGGATTTTACATAGTCTTACAATAAATGGAAGCTGCAAGCACCTTCGAGTTTTTATTAAACACGACAACTAACTTGTCAGCGTTGCCAGCTACGTCCCATTCACAGAAGTGAGAGTGCGGCCTACACAGAATAATCATTACAGATATGTATATTGCTCGATCCCGAAGGTGACTCGTGTCGGTGCTTGCACCCCGCTGGAATTTTTTTGTCGTAGTCTCTTTTTCTATCATGTCTGGACAGATCTTCAGTGTGCCCATGTGAAGGACTCCCAGCTCGGTCACGTCCGCATATGTCCTGCGACATAGTCTTTCGACGCTGACCGTGCAGTCACTCGTTTAAGAGGAAAGAGGAACACTGCTGTTGGCGGCCTCTGCGGGCCGGTTTTGAGTCGTCTTTTAACGATCGGCACAGCCAAACCGTTCAAGGTATCGACTTCAAACTTCGTGAGGGAGTAGATAAAGGTTCAATCTTAATATCGGTGTGCTCAAAAAATTTTTTGAACACCTCCGGTATGCCTAAAAACGCCCTTGACTTTGGGCAACGATTACTTTTTTTCTATCTTAAAAATAATACCTTATATTAACTTCTAGATAATTTCTTGTTCTATCCAGTGATACCTGCCCGCGGTCTGTGCGATGAACGGCTTGGCCACAAAATGGGAAACGCCAACCCTCTGCACGGGCCGATTTGAACACTTTTAGCGACGTCGCGAGGGCAGCTTTGAAATGAAGTATACCGAGCCGGGCTCCCCTCCCCCGCGCGGCCCGGCCTGCCGCAGCCTGCCTAGCCCGGACGCCGCACCGTGTGTGCCCCCCGCTGGCTCAGGTCGGTCGGGAGGGTCGCACAAAAAATCGGAGGGCCCGCTCAAAATAGTGATTAACTGAAAATAGGATTCGACCCGTCTGGTTTTCGGTTGTTTTGGAAGACCTTTCCAAAACAGACCGAATGGTGTTTGTATGATGGTCGTACCCCTAAGCGTTCAGAAGATACGCCACTTTTAACAGGGACGTTGATGTGCCCAATTTCTGAACGGAATGGAGTACAAATGGCCGCCGCACCTCATTTTTCTCGTCCTGTTATGAGCGACAACGTGGACTAAGCGAAAGGCACATCCGTTCAACCGTTCAAAAAGTTCAAAATCGGGCTTCGCCCACTGTTTGTCAATACAAAGGGATGGCCGGGGCCCGGCGCAGCGGCGAGGACTCGCACCGCACGTGTCGCTGTCCTCCCCCATTATCCTTCGGCGCACATGTGGAGGGCCAGAGGGGGGCGGGGGAGCCAGAGCGGGGGCGTGCATACCTGGGTCGCTGCAACATTGACCCATGGTTTCGCGTCGCTTCGAAAAATGATCGAATCGGCCCGTGCAGAGGGTTGGCGTTTCCTATTTTGCGGCCAAGCCGTTCATCGCACAGACCGCGGACAAGTATCACCAGGCAGAGCAAGAAATTATCTAGAAGTTAATATAAGGAATTATTTTTAAGATACCTGGGGAACAAGCAATCGAAGCGCAAAGTCTCGGTCGTTTTTAGGTATGTCAGACCGGTTCATATTTTTTTTTGAACACACCGACATTTAGACCGAACCTTTATCTACTCCCTTACAAAGTTTGAACTCGATACATCGAGCCGTTTGGCTGTGGCGATCGTTAGAGGTCAACTGAAAATCGGCCCGCAGAGGCCGAAAACAGCGGTGGTCCTCTTTCCTCTTAAGGGGTTACGACTTTCTCGCTTGGTTGCTGCAGCGAATGTCAATTGCACTCCGCCGTGAAGTCCTCCTGTACGTTTGTCGATCCGCCGCTTTCAAACTGGACGAGGATGATGAGATACGTTGCTATAGAGGCGGCAATCTGTTCAAAGCAAAGAGCAAGGTTCCTGAAAATTGGAGGTTGGTATGTCATAGCGAGAGGGACCGCTTGTGAGCGTCATATCTGGTCAACTTGGGCGCCGACCATGGGACTGGCCCAACTCTAAACTATCCTTGACTTGCCTAACCTGAGCGATTGAAGCTTTTCTGGCCAAACCTATCCCATCCGACCGGGCAGAAACATCTGCTGAATTGAGGGACCTGCACCGTTTTGAGAGACCCGCATTGAATCCTCAGAAAACCTACTGATTTGGGTCGCACGTTTTGCCGTAAAAAATCGGCTGTAGCATTTCAATAAGGAATAAATCAACAATTTCACGCTTTACTTGTTTTGTAATTTTACACAAATTTTTACATGATTCTTCAGGTTAAATTTTGACGGAGTTATCTCACATTATCCTTTCGTTAACGATGCCGCGCAACCAGTCCTACCCTCACGTGCCTGCGCCTAACCTACCCAGGCCTCCACTAACCGAACCTAACCGAGCGTCACCCACTCGAGTCACTGATTCGCCCCTCCACGACAGGTACATGTCACATTCGGACCTCACCCAACCGATTTTGAATTTCAGATCACTTGGGAAAAGTATCTAAGAGACCGCATAAGCTGCGGTGCCCATGATGTGAAGTTGACTCCGGTATGTTGCAAGGAAGGTGTGTTACAAATCTGAGCCTTCTACGACTGACCGTTATCAAGAAAACGCGCGGACACACGGACAAAGAATGCATGCATTACAAAATCCTAAGGCATGTAAAAAGAACGGCAAGCTTTAAAATAGACGTAGATAGAATTTTCTTTACATTTGTGATACTCGTATGGATTAAACTGACTCAAGTTGCTAAGTGGAAATGACTGAGTTTGAATTTGACAGAATCCGCTGCCAAAGCCTCCATGTGGGTCCTTCGTAAACTACAGAACAAGGTCACGCGAACTAAGAAGTTCAGGGTTCCTGACGTTATTTTACAGTTCCGAAGATGCGATCTATTAGTTTTGATGTGTATGCATAACAATGAGCGCGCCTCAAGGTATTTGGTACCCACAGAATCCACACATGAAAAGCAGCGTATACGATTACTTACCGCTGTAAATGCGCCTCTGCCCAAGTCAAAAAACCTTCCCACAGTCACTGACGGCGTTTCAGCGAGAAGAGCTATCATGAACAAGTCCAGCTGCAAGACAAGAGAGGAACATTGCTTGTCAGTAGTCCACCTGTTCTTAGTGAGGACCACCTGCTCCAGAAATAGGGGCATTTTCTAGTTTTAAGTTCAGTGACACGGTATGAAACCTAATTACCATTGGTACGGGAAAACTCAACTATTTGGCATGCAGGCAAAAAGGGTACGTTCCACGGCCACTTACAAAAAGGCAAAAGAGTAAATAGCTTTTTTCTTCTCCTTTTCTCAAAGACAACATGCAAGAAAAAAATCCGGCAAATCAATCACATATGTCGACCTTGCCCCATATGCACTGATTTCAACTTGACGTTAGATCCAAAGTTGAACCAAGGTGAACACGATGAGTGAGACTACACCCACCCCCCTGAGTGGCGTGGCACCTATCATCCCCCAGCAGCGTTGCTGCTTTAAGCAAGTATGTGTGTTACGCATTTGGGTAGAAATATTTGAGCGGTTTCAGGAGGAAACAAATAAAAGCATAAATACGCTTTAACTTCCCGTCGCTGACAGCAGCTCGCACCGGCACTTACCTCCAATTGCACCTCAGGACTTTGCCGGGGTGGAAAGCGCTGCAGCAATTCTACAAACGGGGTCTGGACCTGCGGTCGAAGATAACTGTAAGGCCGAGACTGATTTTTGCTGTGGGGGACAGTGTTGCCACAAAAGTAGGAACAATGTAGCACAAACACACAGGGGTCAAGATTGTGCCAACCTCCGCCTGCCTACTAGGCAACTAGGGATTTAAAGGCCGGTAATATTCCCGGTAAGATTCGATAAGTTACCGTTACTTACCGTAATATTGCTCAACCTCGGAAAATGTGGTATTGTTCGGTAATTTTCAGACCCTTTAAACTCAGAAAGTCAGTTGCGTTGGTTGTTCAAAGTGATGAAAAGTTTACTTTTTCTCGTTACTCCCAATTCTATGAACTAAATTCAGCCTAATTCGCGTCCTGAAAGAGTTGTTTTGCAAAATCAATCTCTTTGAAACATTTATTTAACTACTTTCAGCCGGAGGGCCGCCATAGGGAAGTACAATCCATAACTTTGTAACAATCGCTTTTTTCTCTTCATGAATCGTTTAAACAGTGTTTTAGCACTTCAAGTATTGCTGGGACGGACCACTGCCACGTCGAGAAAGTATAAACACGTACTATTTTGATATAAACTCGCTGTAAATCAATCTTTCCCATTATTACCAAAAATACCGGTAACTTACCAAACTTTCCGTAACTTACCGTCAGATTGAATCGGACCGGTATTTTTAAATCCCTATAGGCAACCTCTTGTCATGCGTGTCCATAGTTTGCCTAGGCAGGCGGAGAAATACACAATCTTGACACCCGTGTGTTTGGGCTACTTTTTTGCCTACTTTTATGGCAACACTGGCGGAGGACCGGAATGGCAGATCTGTGGCCGCGCCGCATACTGTTTAGGGTTCGATACGGCTTATACCTAAAATTTTTTTCCAGGTCGTCTGATGCTCGAATGTCAAAACAGCTAACATACTGCGTATTCAAAATTATGTTGGGTGTGCCCGGCTTTGCCATGGTGCACATCAGCGAAGCCATTGTCTTACCCACTGACGGGTTTAGCTCCCGAAGCGCACATTTCGGTTGGACCGGTCAAATATTAGCTGGTACAGTGAATATCTTGGCCGACCACCTAACAGCCAAGAAATTAGCAAGAAAAGAGCAAATGTATTTTTATCCGTCGCTGACTAATGATTGCTGGGCTGAGTTGTGGGAGGAACGCAGTGGGTAATGATTCGTAAAGTACACTCCCAAAAAGATACAAGGTAGGCGTACGCCAGACCGCGTCGGCGCACGTTTACCTTTACCTTGGCCCGCCGGCGGCTGTCACCTGAGAAGTACGACGCCCTGACCTGCGGGCTTCGCTCTTTCCGTGCGGTCGTAACTACGCTCGTATGGATAATCTTTGTTTTCAATGCCGCTCAACCCGTCCTAAACTACCCTTTCCTGCCTGAGACTGCACTAACCGAACCTTAGATAACCTAACCTAGCGTAGCCCTCTCGTGTTACTGATCCGCCCCTAACCCGCCCAGCCGGCGGAATTTAAATTTTAGAACACTTGTGAAAATTATCTAAGAAACCACTTGAGCTGCGGTGCCTCTGAGGTGAGGTTGACTCCGGGTTGAAGCAAGAAGGCTGCGAGCAAAATTTGAGCTTTCTACGACTAACCGTTCTCGAAAAATAGAGCGGAAAGACAGACACACAAAACATTTGTAGCCTAGTGGGACTTCGCTATCGCTCATCCAACAATTGAAACATGAATTTGTCTCCAAAACCTTCGAGGATGATTGGATGAGTGGATGCATATCGGAGTCCTGTAAAGTGCCGTCGGCAGAGGGCGATGAAAATAAGCTTTTAGGAGATTCTGTGCTACAAAATCTGGAGAAATTACTTAAATTTACTGAAATAGCAAGAACTAAACTACATTTCTTCAAATGCTCAGTTCTCTGACTAGCTCGCACTACACTACTTGACCAGTTCACACAATTTTGCACGATTGTTTTTTGAACTTCCTGGAACTTCTTCGCTTAGTGTCGACTGCTTCACATTCTTTGATATTCTTGCGCTTTGGTTCACGGGTTTTAGATAAAGAAGACTCCGTTTCCGGGTGTGCTGCTATCATTTCCTACGAATCGTTCTTTTCGATAACCCTTAGTCCATAGGTCTTGAACTGCAAAAATTCATACCCTAAAATTTCCAAATTCCTGAACCAGGAATGGAACGACAAATATGCCGCGCGTCTCTCGCGGCAAAAGCGATGAAAGATTGCGATGCGGCCACAAAAGTCTGACCTGATTGGCGAGCCGGTGCGCCGCGTCGTTGACAGCGAAGATGCTGACCGCTTTGTACACAGAGCCCAGGACGAAGGCCGCCAGCTTCCCCCACTGGGCCTGCGCGGCGGCGAGCACGCTGGAGTAGGCCAAGAGCACGCAGAGCGCGAGCAGCAGCGCCGCGTGCACTGTGAGCGTGACGGGCAGCAGGCTGAGGCGGCACGAGTGCGTCTGCAGCAGCAGCCACACGCGCCGGCAAGCGCGCACGCGGCCCGCATCCAGAGTCGGGGCCTGCGGCCGACGGCGGTAACGGCGGTAACGGCGGTCCACACTCAGGAAAGTCGGTTCTCGGAACAAGAACAATGTTCTCGGTTCGAAACGATGTCGCACTCAACTTTGTCCGGTAGGTTTTTATCTTGATGCGACAACAATATTCTTGACTTTAATCCATTTCTCTGGGCTCGAGTAAAGAATGTAATCCGGTGTCACAACTCGACCGAGACAAACAAGTTGAGAGCATGTTCTGGACACAGCTGATAGCGAAACTGCCCTTGAAATTTCGACCGTATTGGTGTCCACTTGAGTATTCTGGATACATTCGTTGCAAAAAATGCCACTGACCCGGCCCAGATTCGAACCCTCGATCTGTGAGCTGGAAGTCTCGCACTATGACCACCACGCTACAGCTTAGGGCTGCTTATTTGTAAACCATGGCGACTCCACATAATTAGCTTGTTACTGAACCCAGAAGATTGGCCAAGAACGTGAACATCCATGAACAGGCGTTTTAAGTGCGAAAATCAAGCAAACTCACGTCAACGGCGTATATGGCATATTTTCGCACTAAAAATTCCGATATTTCAAAAACCGTTAGATACAGCTTTAATATTAAAATTTTAATGTTGATTTTTCATGTTCTAAGAGGCATTTAGGCCCCCTGCGCCACCAGTAAGAGTTGTCCAATTGCTCTGAAATTATTACCAGTCATGTTTTATGGGAATTGGAACCGGATTACGAGTCCCCCCACTCAAATTCGAAACTTTTTGCAAAAATGAAACGGTCTAGAGGAGGGGGGTTACAGTGCAGATGGCGGAATGACCATTGCAGACCTGACCAACTCGTTACCTTGAGCGGGCACTCACACGGCCAGCTGAGGACACGTCAAGACCTCGTCCCGCTCGGAACCCGCACCCTCAAAATTGGATGCTTGAATCACGAATATGTTCCCGAGAATGCCGCATATGGTTGAATCATCCACCACCGTTGATATGGATGCATGATTCAAGCATAAGCTTTATATAACGTTCCCCATACGGCAGCCTAAAGTTGTTCTATTTTTGAACATTTATGATGGCCGTAAATGGTTAATCTGATCTGGCAGCCCGTCTAGAACGTACACTATAAAAAAAGATCGGCTTTTTCCGATACATGGTGTACGGGAAAAATCCGAAGAACGAATGGGATTTTACTTTTACGTACAAAGTATGGGAATATTCCTACGCTATCACGAAGTTTTACCGTAAGGAATGGCAACTTTCCCAACCGAGTAAAGGAAAAATCCGTTACAATCGATTTTCCTGTACATGCATAGGGTTTTTACCATGTCCTGTTGGGACACTTTCGACAGACCACGCCCGGCACGGCCGAACAAGGAGACGGCTATAGGGCGGGTCTGACCCAGCAAGGCGTGCGTAGCGGCGTGATCTAAGAGGTGTGGCGCGCAGCCAGAAGGTTGCGGGCTCGATTGTCGGTGTCTAATTTCAATTTCGGAATGACGCACCGATTTGAATGCCAAATATGAGTGACCACCAATAATAAAATACTCTTGGGAAATTACATTAAATTTTAGTAACATGAAAAAAATCCCATATATGTATGGTCAAGGTACTATACATGTACGGTAAATATCCCATACATGTATGCAATAAAAATAACATACATGTTTGAAAAAAAAAATAACATACACAATATGGAAATTTGCTTCACATACATGTATCGGAATTTTACCATAATTTTTTTGCAGTGAGCATTGCGTGCATTTCTGTCCGTGACTGCTACGACTTCCTTTTACAATATATGTACACAGGGTTTCACGAATGATAGCCCCGCCCTATTCAAAGCCCTCTCTAATTTAGGTACCGAATTCTGCCAAACGTCAGTATCAAACGAGACTTTCATTTACTGCAAGCGGGTGTCAGGCGGGTGATATCCGCCGCCTGAGCGCGCAGCGCGCTGACTTGACGCGTGGGGCGCGAGCGCCCAGTGAGTAGGCACCCCTTCGTACGGGATAGACACGCGTCAGAGTGCCGTCGCCGGCACAGCGGGCGCGACGCACGGGCGTCGCACGGGGAGTTCCTAGCGCGGACGCACTCGGCCGGTAGGGAAACTGCCAGGCCGGGGCGCTGCCTGGCCCGGCTGATAGAGGGGCCGCACGGGTAGGGCGTCACCCCGGGTAGCTCAGGCGGGTAGCTAATCAGGTAGGCATCGCCCCAGAGATGGGGCGTGGAGCTAGGTATATATCGGAGACTGGCCGGTGGCCAGTCAGTGTTCCCAGTACCGTCGTGGCCAGCAGTAGCCGCTGCCCGACAGCCGCGTACTCTATGGTGATAGCCGACGCGGGGCTAGTATGTGGTGACATCGAGCACTCTGTGACCGTCCGTGTGCCCTCACCCGAGCGAGTCGAGAGTAACCAGTACTCGTATTGCGTGTGTGTGCATCACTTCCTCGTCACCAAGGCGCCCCCCAGCACTACTCCCCGAGGTACACAGGGCGATCCAGAACTGCACTACTCAGCGAGTCGCCGCTACGCCCAGGTCTCCGCGGCGACCCCCGAGCAGGTGCAACAGGAGTGGACAACCGTCACATCCCTGACACGGGCCTGTTTCTATTGATTTCCAGTGCAGCGGGCCGCTGGTGGCTCCTGATCAGCCGTACCCGGACCATGAGGTTCAGCAGGTGACGCGCGGCGTCCCGACTCCGCAGCAGCGTCACGACCTGCATGATGGTGACGAGCAGCGTGGTCACCATGTTGTAGAAGTGAGCCGCCATGTGGGACCAGCGGCCCAGACCGACCGCGGGCCAGACGCAGCAGCAGGCGAATGCGCAGCACACGGCAGCCACTGGCCCCAGCCGGGCGACGCGCAGGGGCCTTGCGGACCACATCACCTCGCTGCGGCTGCCGTGGTCCAGCTCCCCCAGGCCCGTCTACCGCGAGGGAACAGAGTTCGAGCTTTTTCTGGCAAAGGTGTTGGCAAAAGCCGTGCTGTCGGCAATTTTTTTTCATTTAATAATCATAATCATTCAATAATTTAAGTGTTTCACAGCACGGCACAAGCTAAGGGTCTTCAGCCGAACCAGGAAGGTGGGCCGAGGCACACAGTGCGGTCGGAGCGCGGGACTGCCTAACCATCAGGCGCGAGAGAAACCCTTCGATCAATTCAGCTCGTTTTCCTCTGTTTGCCCTAAACGTATGACCCCGTATTTCTCCCGAGGTACAAACGATAAACTGCACAAACGGCCCAGATTTACTCGAGATCGTGATGTTTTCTACTGAAAGAGCTCAATTTTCATACCGCCGGCCGAGAGCAGCGTCCAGTTTTGTCATTCTTTATAACCACTGTAAACGCAAGGCTGAGGATCCTTCGCCTTATTTGAGCGGCCGTCCAAAAACGGTACGCTTACTTTGCTCTTGCTCGGGCCTGAATTATTAGTCTACCTTCATGCTTTTGTCGGGCGCCTTTCACGCCTCGGCCAGTTCAGACTCAGTCGCCGCACGGGGTCATCGCAGCCCCGACTTGGACCTACTAACTGCTACAAACTCACGACGATTTCCTCCATGCGCGTGATGCACATCTTCAGCTGTCTAATTTCAGCCCACGCGCTCAGCGACAGGAAGAAGCAGGCCATGTGCACGGAGGCAGTGATGTGCGTGTAAGCAGCAAGGCGTCCGGTCGCTCCTCGCTCGCAGTGTTTCTCAGCGAGCACCCTGCGCATGGCGGAGCGAAGTGAACAGTAAATCGTAAATACTAAGAGGGTCATGGATTTTAGACACGACTTCCAAGGCAGAACACCTCGGCGAAGCGGATTTTGTTGTTTGAGGGTGTATGCACAAAATTACCTGCTTAAGCTTACGCACACTTTGTGCTCAGTTAAGAACACAAGTGTGCGTAAGTACGGACAAAAAAGGTGGCCAATTAAGGACCAAAGTCTACGAAAACCTGGCTTTGTATTACGAGCGCAGTCTTCGCAGGCTACGAAGAAAATGAAATCTTCGTAGGACTCTTCGTATTACGAAGTATTCCTTCGTAGCCAACGAACAAATCCTTCGTAATACGAAGGATTCTACGAAGACTTCATTTTCTTCGTGGACATTTTACTGTGTATGCTTCACTTTGTGCGTAAGGATAGTACACTATTATTTGTTTGCAGTATTTCTAGATGCCAGACGTTAGTGTGTAGCCGAATTTACTTCCTCATATTTGGGATGAGATTTAAAAAAAAACATACCGTCGCGTTTACCACTATATAAGGCCCCTTCTTTACTATAGAAGTTTCCTGCAAAAACCTCATATTTTTCGTTTGAAAACGAAGTGCTTTCAGTTACCAATAAACAGGAAACTCGATTAATTGCTTTTACCGGGGGATCGGAGGCCTCTGTTACATAACAGGGACGTGTTATTTAACAAGAATGTTCCCAAAATTTTAGAAAACGGGAAAAATCTGTTTGAATTTAGCATATTTGAGATTCTTGCCGGCAGTTTCTTGAATCAAGCTTACGCATTTAGCTCGATTCTTGATTCAAGCATTGTTCTAAATGCGCACGTTATTAGGGTGTTCCGCCGGAAGATTGCCGTGGCCGTTTTCCAAATCTGTCTCCACAATTAAAATTCCGACGAGTGTAGTTCTAGTTCTCCACAGTTCTCTAGTCTCTATGTGAAATTATAGAAACAGTAAATTCTATGCACAGTGAAGACAACGGTGCGCGCTGGCACGCAGGAAGGACATCCCTCCCGATTGTTTCCCCTTGTAGTATGGTGATAATTACAGTTTGAAATATTGATATGGGCACCTAGCGTGGCGGACTTACGCCAGTTCTCATAAGTTCTACCACGTCGTTTTGTCATACCAGGTACATGATCTGCTATAGTTCCGGCACACCCTCAAAATTGTACGCTTGAGTAAAGAGATTGTGCCCCAAAATGTCGAAATGCTTGGGTCAAGCATACGCATTTACGTGATACAAGGCGTATGCTCAAATCGTGCATCCATGTTTAGGGCAGCGGGTGGAAACGGCAGTGCACGGCCGGGGGGCAGGGCTCGGCCCCGTGACGTCACCTGCTTACCCCCTCCCCTCGGACCGACCACCGCAACAACACTCAACTTCGCTTCACTCTAACCTGGCCGTTTAAAGTAACTCATCAGATATGTACTCCATACGCGTGAAAATTAAAAAATACAGGTGCTAACCTATGTTCTAGACACGTTTTTGACCACTTGGGATTCTTTAAAACATTTAAAAGCCGAAAACAAGTGGCCGCTGCGGGCCTCGGATCCCTCGGCCCGTCGCACTCATATTTGGGGGACCGCCAAACGAGACGTACGCAATGTTTTCGCCGCCAACTTACCGACCACATCTCAGCTAAAAGGTCCTTGGGTGCAGTGGCGGACTCAGTTTTCTCAATACCGCCCACAATAACCGTAAAGAAAATATTCCGTTCAGGTCTGCATTCGTAGGTGAGATCCCGGCTGGCATCGTCTGCTTCGGCCAGCACTCTATGAGAAATCGCGGGAGCGGCGGCGCTGTAAACAGCGCGCGCGTATCCCTGGGTGCGGTCCAGTTGTCGCTCCCAACGCTTCGGAGCGTTGGGAGCGTGTCTATGGCCGGTCCAGTATGCGATACCAACGCTCCCGTGTGGCGCTGCGACGTCACTCGTGACGTCACCGATCGCGTTCCCGCCGCGCTCCCGACGCCCCTGCTCGCGAGGTGGGTCGTGAGGAGCGAAGCAGTGAAAAGGCGCGAAGGGAAACCCCGTTTTGACAAGTGTGACAATGGATTTGCCCGAATTGTTTGAGATCAACGGTGACCATCGGTTAATTACCACTGAAGATGGCAGCCCTGCAATGGCAGATGGCGATTATTTAATGGTTCATAGTAATACCGGTAAGTAATCACAATAATAATGCTGAGAACCTTTGCATAACCTACGCAACCGGCACTTCTCCATGTTTCTTGTGTCCGTTTAATTATTTCGATGTAATTTTCAGACAATACTGTGTACAAAGTGAGGGCCCAGGCCCAAGTAATGGACTTTTTTAACTTGAAGGTTGTGTCTTCTTGTGGTAAGTGGAAAGTCAAATGACATCGAGGAATTAAACATCTCAGTGGTCATGTGTTTTTGACATCCTTGTGACATTTACTCTTGTTCAACAGATGATTCTATTTGTACGGCATCGCCATCTCCTGCTTCCCCTTGCTCGGATGATGCCGACAGCTGTGAGTGTCATGATTTTGTTCAATGCCAGTTTCATTGTTCTCTCCATTTGCAATGTTTTAGATTTTGTGTTTTCCAGTGAGTGGATTCAGGTGGAAAGATGGGGCCATCAAGGCTTTAGTGGCTGCATACAAGGAGAAGGAGCCCCAAATGAGCAGTGGTAAAACTAGCTGCAAGAAGGTATGGGAGATGATAGCGGGAATGCTGAATGACACGGGTCATGAAGTAACAGGCCCCCAATGTAAAACAAAGATGGCAAGTCTTAAAAAGACTTATAAAAGTATCAAGGACCACAACAACAAAAGTGGAAATGACCGCCGCTCCTGGCCATACTTTGAGGTAAATTTTGCATGGTGCATTCACTGTATGTAAATGAGAGAAGAAAAAGTGAGTGAAAGAACTGTTGTCTACAGATGTTAGAGGACGTATTTGGGGGAAAACCATGGGTGGCTCCTCTTTCTACAGTTTCCTCTTCTGGTTCAAGTTCCTCCTCTGGTCCAAGTTCCTCCTCTGGTTTAAGTGTCCCCTCCAGTGCTGCTGCCTCTGTGGCAACTGGAGAACCACCACAAAAACGTAAGCTTTTCATCTTGTCTGAATTTTAAGTTTTCATGCATGATAATAGACACAATCAATACATTTTCTCACTTTTGTAGGTTTCAAAAATTGTACTTCAAATGATCTTCTTACAGTCCTTAAAAATAATGCAGAAGAACGGAGGAAGATGCATGATGATCTTTTGAAGAGGCAGGACGCGTACTTGGCACTGATGCAGGACCTAGTGAAACAAAATAAGCAGTAGAATAGAGAAGCTGTTATAAAACTTTTAGTTTCATTTCCCATTGTAAAACAGAAGTATTTTTTTTCCTTTTTTGTGTGTTATTCCTGTGATGATATTCATGTTTACTGTGTCTCTCTTTGAGTGTATGTTTGGAACTCAAGTAACTGTGTTATTTTGAAAGGTGCCATCTTCACTCTCGTACATGGTGTTTTCTAGTACAGTATTAATTCACTGTTACTTTGATATGCACCTATTTAACTTAAGTTCATGCCATTAGTAATGTTGCCAATGATAAAGTAAGTCTTTGAGTTCCTTGTTTTGTTCTTTAGTATTAATTCTGTACTTAATTCTATTTTATTTTTGTAGTCATACCATTAGAAAAGAAATAATTCCTTGGGCTATGCTGCCATTATATGCCAAAGTCCTAGATTATGTTTTTGTGATCTTTTGTACAGCATTTCATTAGTATTTCTATTCATACCATATGCGGTTTGTACTTGAAGTCATGCTTGTATGTAAGTGGTATGTTAAAGACTGAGGTTTACAGGAAACAGATATTTTTCTAAGGATTCTGATTTTTATTTATTATTTTTACAGAAAATATCTTCTTGTTGGTATAAATTATTTTTGCAGTTATATAAAGTTACAATATAAAAATTAAGGATGACTAAAGGTGATACTAATTTAAACCCAAATATCTTCACATTCACATTTAATCAAACAGTCAACTCAGTCCACTTACGGAGGTGCATAATTTGCAACTGCCTTCTCCTCTATCATCATATGTCTCGAATTCTCAGAGAAGCACACAGAAAATCACGTTTAGCTGCAGCATGCGCTCTATTCTCTCCTCTAACATTTCTCTCTTGTTGCACCTCATTATTATCATGTGCTGCAGCTGTGTATTCTCTTAACTCATCATGCTTCAGAAGGCATATGTTATGAAGAACACAACATGCTAAAACATAGTCCGGCACACACTCTGTTCTCACCATCTCTAAAGTTCGAGCAATGCTTCTGCATCTTCCTCTCAATAATCCAAACGATCTCTCTATTGCCATTCTTGCTGAGGAAAGGCAAAAATTGAAGTTCCGCTGTCTTGGGGTGAGATGGCCATTGTCAGTGTAGGGTACCATGAGATGGCTGTGCAATGTGTAAGCTGCATCTCCAATCACATGTGTGTCATCTGGAAATTTATTGACATCCTCCAAAAATTCATTCACCTCTGATAACCGGAAAACTCTGGCATCATGTACAGAGCCGACGTGGCCCACATATATATGGGTGAACAAGCGGGAATGGTCACAAACAGCCTGGATTGAAATTTAAAATAAACTGATACATGGCTAACACAAAAGATAATACATGTGCTCTAAACAAATGTTACTTCATACCTGAAGTTGAATGGAAAAGTGGCCTTTCCGATTGACATATGCCTCTCGGTTCACTGCTGGAGCAGGAATGTTCACATGCATCCCATCGATAGCTCCTATCACTTTGGGAAAAGAGCCAATTGTCTGGAATCCACTCACAACCTCTTCAATGCGCCTACCAGTAGGCCACTTAATAAAATTGGGAGCAATATTGCATAAGGCTCTCGTCACCTGTCGAACACAACGAATGGCTGGAGCTTTGCCAACCCCAAAGCGCTGGCGGACAGATCTGTAATATTAAATAAATTCTCGTTACAACTTACAACAGATAGGCCATAGTTACTTCTCAATTAAAAACAGTTCAAAAATTCCAGACCTGTAACAGTCGGGAGTTGACATGCGCCAAAGAGCAATTAGGAGTTGCTTCTTGGGCATTAATTTGTTGCCAGGTAATTGTCTTTTCAAAGCAGGCTCCAAGAGAGACAGGACGAAGTCAAAAGTAGAAGGCAACATCCTGTAAGCATGCGAATAACTTTTCAGAAAATGCACATCCACGATTCATAAATGTATAGGAGAGCGATTAGTTATAACATCCTTAATCGTAGCAACCCACCTAAAATGCGACCGAAATTCCTCTGGATCCATGAGGGGTATCGTAACCTCCACAAAACCCTCACAGCAAGGAATAAGATCACGCGGCGTGCGGATATTATTTACAAAATGAGACACTACATTCTCCTCTTCAGCCTCCATTTCTTCTAAATAATGAGGCTTTTCAAATATCAGGTTAAACCCGTGAAATATTGTCGCCTCCATCTCCACTTCTCGGTGTTTACGTTAGCCTAGCGTTAAACTTCGCGCTTCTCACCGCTCTCCCCTATGGGCAATAGCGGTCCAGTAGCGCAGCAGCGATTTCGTGAAAGGCGGTACTGGACCGACACTCCGGTGAAATGTTGTTTAGTCCGCGAAACTTAACAGTCGCCCGTCCCAACTTCGTGTACGGCACGAAGTGCTCGCAAACACGGAATCGGCGTGTGGATGTGGGCGGATAATTAATATTGTACTCCAGAGGCGGGTTGTAACAGACTGACGTTTTATTCCGGAAGCCGGATCAAGCAGGCAATACAAAAAGAACAAGAAGAAGAACAGGCGAGGCACCGCCTTCTGTTTCATCAAAACATAACATCCACCCTCCACAAATAAACAAAAGCAGGGTAGCAGAAGACGCGACATTTAAACGGCACAATTTACAAGAAACTTCTACAACATAGTTCCTCGAACCAACTGGTTGTGGTGGGCCTCCTTGACGACACCTCCAACCGAAATTACATAAGTGTTGGGGCCTTTTGGCCTGACAATGGTAGCAGGTACAGGAGGAGATCTTTTCGAGAACTTTACATAAACCGTTTCACCTTCCCTGAAGTGTGAGGTTGAAGCAGAAGAGTTAGGATACAATTGTGACAGTAAGGTCCTAGGTTTGTATGACAATAACAGTTCATTTGGAGTCTTTAGATCTACAGAATTTGGGGTGTTCCTGTAATTAAACAAGAACTTGCTTAGCGTTACATTAACCTTATACATTGCCTCACTACCGCCTGGTTCAGGGTTTACTTTGTCGTCAATCATTTTCTTCAGTGCCCTTTTTGCTGTATCAACACCTTTTTCTGCGAGACCATTTGCCTCGGGGGTGTACTTGGGACTGTGCAACGCTTGGATATTAAAATCCGTACAAAATTGAGCAAATTCATTTGAATCAAAGGGAGGTCCATTATCACTTACAATTATACAAGGAAGACCAAAAGAGGCAAATACAGATAACAATACTTCAATGACAGATTGAGCGTTGGTGCTAACCATCAACTTAACATGAATCCAGCGGGAATATGAATCACACATGATAAAGAAACTGAATCCCTTGTGATCAAAAAAGTCAATATGCATTCTGTAGAAAGGGTGTTTGCTCTTAGGCCAAGGCACATATTCTTTTACTCTCTTTAAATTTACTTTGATGCATTGTTCACAATTCTTGGCATGAAATTCCAAATCTTTATATAAGGTTGGCCACCAGACATGCGAGCGTGCTAGCGCTTTGGCACGGACGATGCCAGGGTGTCCTTCATGCAGTAATTTCAACACAGCTGATCTCAACGTGGAAGGGATTACAATTCTTGAACAATACAAGAGACAATTATTTAGAGAGGACAAGGAATCCCTGATTGGAAAATACTCAGACAAAACGGGATCTTCTTTGAAAGGGTTTTTTTTGTGGCCATCCAAGGCGGACCTTTTCCAACACTTTTTTGAGCACTGGATCTTTAAGAGTTTCCAGGGCAATCTGCTCAGAAGTCAGAGGGAGATCACCCAGCACTTTTACATGGAACACATCATCTATAAAGCTAGACACAGGTAAACGCGACAAACAATCTGCGACAGCCAGATGCTCACTCTTCCTATGCACAATTTTATACGAATACCCCTGAAGTATTGCTGCCCAATGTTGCAGCCTATATCCTGTCCTTAAGGGTAGACCTTTATCATCAGCGAATATTCTTTTAATCGCATAACAGTCAGTAACTATGGTGAACTTCCTTCCCCACAAAAAAATGTGAAGCTTAGACACTCCAAAAATCACAGCCAATCCCTCTCTATCGCTTTGAGAATAGTCCTGTTGGGTGGGTGTCAATGAACTAGAGTAGCACCCAACCAATTTGTCTACAAGCTTATTTTTGACATTCACCGTATGACACAGAGCAACTCCTACTCCGACTGGACTAGCATCACAATACAGAACAATTGGAAGATCTGGGTTGAACAACATTAGGAATTTATTACTAACCAAGATTTCTTTGAGCTGGTCAAAAGCCTGTTGGCATTGTTCCGTCCAATCAAATGGGGTATTTAATTCAGTCAAAGCTCTGAGGGGTTTTGTGAGTGTGCTTACATTGGGGATGAAAACATTATAGAATCCTAATAATCCTAGAAAACTTTGTACCTCTTTGGCAGTTTTAGGAACTTTGAAATTAGTGATGGCTTTCGTTAATGATGGTGTCTGGCCACGACAACCATTTTTAATTATGAAGCCTAGGAACTCTAGTTCCTGTACAAAAAATTGACACTTATCAAGTCTTAATCTAACATTGTACTTTTCTAACCTACTTAACACTAGTAAGGTATTTTGAACACACTCTTGTGGCGTGGTGCCATGGCACAAAATATTATCTAGATAACAAAACGTTTTGGGAACTCCCTGTAGGATTGAATCCATGGTACTCTGGAAAATTGCTGCAGCTGAAGAAATACCATAAATCATCCTTTTAAGCTTATAATATCCCTTATGGGTATTTACAATGCACAACTCCTGAGAGTCCTTGTGCAGTTCCAGTTGCATATAAGCATCTTTTAAATCAATAGACCTAAAATATACACCTTCGCTTAAAGAGGCAAAAACAATATCTGGTTTGGGCAGGGGATAGTAATCCACCCTAAGCTGGGGGTTTAAGGTAGTTTTAAAATCTACGCACAAGCGAGTACTACCATCCTTTTTAGTGACGGGGACTGCAGGTGAAGCCCACTCAGCATGCCTAACACGTTCTGCCCGTCCCGTTGACACCCAACCATCTAGGATAGATTCTACATCTTTTACAATGCCGAATGCTACAGGATACGGACCATGCTTGATTGGTTTTGCGTTTTCCTTGAGGACTAGTCTTGCTTGGAATCCCAATATAGCCGAGTCCGACTCTGAATTGAATACATTGGGGAACATGGTTTTTAGTTCATCGATTTTTGGCGGACAAAAGGAGGTACATAAATGTACTTTACAATCAACTAAAAATTGACGCCAATTAGGCAAAAAAATGTCGAGCCAGTCGCGACCAAGCAGTGGGTAGGGAATACTAAGCCCTGAACATACCACCAAGGTGAGTTCAAACGTCACATTGTTGAACTGAGCCTTCACTAGGCTTTCACCCACAACAGTAATAGGCCCACTACAAGAAGAGACCAGATGAGTCGAACGCGACAAGCTCGAGTTGAATAATGAACAAAATAAAGTTTCTGTCATAATAGACACTCCCGAACCAGTATCAACTTCCATGTCCATTGGTTCATTGTCTACCACGACTTTCACAATCAAAGGCTCGCTAGCAGGTTTGGCGCCTATTACATGAACTGTGGCAGGACCCACCTTTAACTCTTGTGAACCTCTGAGAGAGGACACTACGTGGTCGCCTGGAACCAAAACTACGCTTTAGCCATTTGATCCCAAATACAAGTCAAATCTAAACAAAGTTGAGCAACTGCTCAACGTCGTCATCATCACCTGATTCGTGGGTATGATGAACGTGCGACTTGTGGTTGCTTTTCTTGGACTTGCGTCTTGGGTTTTGTTGACGTGGTTGCTGCTGCTGACGCTGCTGGGACTTCTTGGCTCTGTCCAGCGACTCAGACACCGCCTGGCGACAAACCCGAGCGTAGTGCCCAATCTTGCTGCAGAACTTGCATGTTGAGTTCTTTGCTGGGCAGGGTAGGGTCGGATGCAAGGTGCCACACTTGAAGCACGGTGAAAGCTGCTTCTTGGATTGAAAGTTAGACTGGTCGGACCGGGTGGGTCTGGATCCCATCCGGTGGACTTGATTCCCAGTCAAATTGATGGATGCCATCGCCTGCACTTGCTGGCGGACGGCGTCTTCTTCCAAGGCGAGGACTTTCGTTCCATCCCAGTTTAGGTCGTGTCGAGAAAGCAACTTACGCTTGAGATCTTCATGACGGGTGCCAGTGATAAGCCTTGTCTTCATGGTACTGTCCCAACCAGCCCCAAAATCGCATGAATTCGCGATTTCTAGAATTGCAGAGATGTACTCGAACATCGTTTCTTGGGGACCCTGCATTCGAGCATGGAACCTGAGTCTGTTCGCCTCCACAAGTCCTGGATGTTCAAATTGTTCCCGCAGAACCGAGCACAATTCGGGGATTGTGTAATCCTGGGGTGCCGCTGGCAGCGCAACGTTGTGCAGAAGACCATAAGCTCTTTTTCCCAAGCACGTGAGGAACAAGCTTCGACGCCGGTTGGTCGCTCGACGGATGACTTGTTCGCCGTTAGGTCCTTCTTCCGTAGGTTCTGGCGCGACCAAATTAGCTTGGCAAAACAGTTCAAAGCGTGCAAACCACTGGGTGAAGGTTTCCGATGCGTCTGACGGATCAAACGAGTCCATGGACCCGATTGTCTGTAGGGCCAGCACATGGTTTGCTGCCATGTTGACTTGACCGTCAGGGCCGGTCCCGCGGAAGTCACGGTCGGTGCGCGGTTTCGAAACTCCTCGTCGCCAATGAAATGTTGTTTAGTCCGCGAAACTTAACAGTCGCCCGTCCCAACTTCGTGTACGGCACGAAGTGCTCGCAAACACGGAATCGGCGTGTGGATGTGGGCGGATAATTAATATTGTACTCCAGAGGCGGGTTGTAACAGACTGACGTTTTATTCCGGAAGCCGGATCAAGCAGGCAATACAAAAAGAACAAGAAGAAGAACAGGCGAGGCACCGCCTTCTGTTTCATCAAAACATAACATCCGGGAGCTTCGGGAGCGAGAGCGTTGGGAGCGATTGGAGCGTTAACTGGACCGCACCCTCTGTTGTCGACAGGGATACGCGCGCGCTGTTTACAGCGCCGCCGCTCCCGCGATTTCTCATAGAGTGCTGGCCGAAGCAGACGATGCCAGCCGGGATCTCACCTACGAATGCAGACCTGAACGGAATATTTTCTTTACGGTTATTGTGGGCGGTATTGAGAAAACTGAGTCCGCCACTGCACCCAAGGACCTTTTAGCTGAGATGTGGTCGGTAAGTTGGCGGCGAAAACATTGCGTACGTCTCGTTTGGCGGTCCCCCAAATATGAGTGCGACGGGCCGAGGGATCCGAGGCCCGCAGCGGCCACTTGTTTTCGGCTTTTAAATGTTTTAAAGAATCCCAAGTGGTCAAAAACGTGTCTAGAACATAGGTTAGCACCTGTATTTTTTAATTTTCACGCGTATGGAGTACATATCTGATGAGTTACTTTAAACGGCCAGGTTAGAGTGAAGCGAAGTTGAGTGTTGTTGCGGTGGTCGGTCCGAGGGGAGGGGGTAAGCAGGTGACGTCACGGGGCCGAGCCCTGCCCCCCGGCCGTGCACTGCCGTTTCCACCCGCTGTTTAGGGTGATGATTGATTTAATCATATGCTATATTATCGGGGAAATATTCGTGATTCAAGCACACAATGTTGAGGGTGCAGCGGCTCCGGAAGTCACTTTCTTGGGGGAGTGGGAGGGGGGGGGGGGGGGGACAACCTGCTCGAGGGCCCGCAGACCCCCAAAAAGGGCTCGTCGAAATTCAACCTTTCAGACGTTCAGAAAATTGCTAATATGGCACTTTTGCCAAAGTAAGTATCTAAAGTTTCTAGACATAGCGAGACATGTCAACGTATGGTTAGCGGGTTAGAGATTACTGATGGCACAAGCTGGCCCGCCCCACCGTCAGGGGGGATTGGCCAGCTTGACCTGCCGGCGGCGATTGCGGGGGCCTCAGCCCCCCCGCCTCAAGTCACTCGAGGTGTGTCCAGCGGTACTTATTTTTGTAACGATTAAAATCGCTAACCTCAGCCCGTCTCGACTCGAGACGGAGTGCGCCTTGTAGGCGTACCACACGCAGCGGCCGACGATGACCTAACAAATAGAACAATTCTCCAAAAGCAAAAACTCGACAAAATTTGAAAACTGTTACCCCCGTACGTATCCACGTCGTGGAAGAAGTCTATCCTCCGAATTTGAACTTTCTCCGCGTACGATGAGTCAGCGCACATACGTCCGCGCGAACGATCGAACATTCGGCTTCAGACTAAGCCCGGCTCCTGTCCGTTTCTACCGAAACGTCTCGGGACGGGCTTTAAAAGACGTAGCAGATAGGTAGTTGGCTGCCCGGTAGCGAAGCCCTGGACCGATTAGGCCTCAAATGTTTTGTCTGTGTGTCTCGATATCTCGAGAGTGGTTAGACGTAGAAAGCTCAAATTTAGACCACATATTTCTTGCATCACACCAGAGTCAACCTCTCCTCAGGGGCACCGCAGCTCAAGCGGTTTCTTAGATAATTTTCACATGTCCAAAATTATAAATCCGCCGGTTGGGTAAAGTCAGTATGCGCCATGCGCCTGTCGTGGAGGGGCGGATCAGTGACTCGAGTGGGTTACGCTTGGTTAGGTTAGGTTAGCGGGGGCCGGGGTAAGTTAGGCTCGGGCAGGTAAGGGTAGGTTGGGACTGGATGAGTGGCATTGATTACGAAAGTGCGATATGTTCGGAAGTTAGAACATGAGCGCGGTTGCGACCGTGCGGAGAGAGTGACGCCCGCAGAGCGTTCTACTGACTGGTCCCGCAGGGTCCTCCTCGTCAGGTGACAGCCGCCGGCAGGCAAAGGTAGGCGTGCGACAGGCGTGGAGTGGCGAAACAGTGATTCGTGATGAGCGAAGCCTGTTACGCCAATCTGGCGTGCGCCTGCCTTGTGATTACTGGTGATTACCGACGATTACTGTGACTATTCTTTAAAATGATTACCAGCAATATAGGCGGTTAACGCTGATCACTAGTTTTTACCACTGCTTACCCACCGATTGCGACCGATTACCGTTAGATTTCGACCAATTACCACCTTTATCTTGGCCCAAATCGTCGATGACGCGTAGTGATTACCGGCGGATGATTACGAAGGTGGTGTTCACGCGATTACCCGAATTGTCAACCCCTCGGACATGACATTCCGGTGCTATACAAAGTCAGGTTATTTTAGAAAACCCCAACAAAATAATTTGCAACGAATTTGTTTGAAATTTTCCAACAAAATTTTGGAAAACAGCTATCTTTCAAACGGTACGGCCCAGCGACCTGCTGTTTTCGTCCTTGGCACTTGCGGACCGCGGCTTAGGAAAAGAAGGGCATCCCACTAGGACGACCTCTCTCCAGACCACGCACCCCGGGCTCGAGAGCCAACTTCTATCATTCGAACGGTGTAAAGCACTGACTTGCGGTTTTCGACGTTGGACTTTCCGGGCCGCGGCAATGGGAGAGAAGGGCACCACACCACGCCTACCGCTCTCGAGACCGTGCACCCCGTCCTCAAGAGCCACATTGAAAAAACAATTGTAACTCGAGATCCAAGTAACTTACAGAGATGTGTTTTAGAGAGTTGCGTTTTGCGTTACTGCAGGTGCCATAGGGGGTGGGTTGGAGTTGGGGAGGCTGTGAACGACTACAGAAACCGGTCTCTAGAGGACCACATGTAACGACCGCTGAAACTCAAGAACTAAGTGACAGAGAAATGTGGTTTGCGGCACTACACAATGGCATCGTAGGGGTATGGTGAATGAATACAGCCTCCGGCCTCGAGACCAGGGACCCCGTTCTCGAGAGTCGAGCAGCGGACCAGTGACTCGAGTGGGTTACGCTCGGTTATGTTAGTGACGACCTGTCGGAAGACAGCCGCCGGCAGGCCAAGGTAGGCGTGCGCCAGGCGTGCAGTGGCGGAACAGTGATTTGCGATGCGAGCGAAGCCTGTCACGCCACGACGCGGTCTCGCGTACGCCTACCTTGTAAAATATCATCACTCGAAAACAACGTTCTGCTCATGTAACCCAATTTTAATGTGTTAGAAACAATCGAAAATGCTTTGGGTTATCTCAAAATACGTCCAGGACAAAATTTCTAACAAAATTGTCACAAGTTTTTCTTTTTTTGCCAGAGACGCCGACCTCTACCCTGTCATCACACACCTGTAAGTCGACCAGATGACTATCGTCTGTATGAATATCATCCACAGCAACGTGCTGCGGAAGGGTCGCAGGCTGACGAACAGAAGCGGCAAGCGCGGGTGCGCTGTCTCTTCCTCACTCCGTCCTGCCACCGACGTTAATACTCAATAACCACACTGTCGACGCCGTTGAAAAGGCATTACTGTTCCAGTGAACTGCATACGAAACAAAAACGGGAACTAAATTTAATATTTCAGAAGCGTTCTCCTCTTAAATCACGGTTTGGTATATTGTTATTTGTTATATACTACTGCTGCATTGTTATTGCGTGAGATTGCAGTGTCGCTGTCGCTTGCTTAAATGCTTGGGAAACGCATGTGTGGTGTGTCTTGTGGTGCGTCTCGCAACCGCTTACTAATTTGATCAATTTTTTGAATAAAATTTTTAGCATTAAAAATTCTCATTCCCCGATTTCTGCGAGAGTTCCCGTTTTCTTTTTATGAATATTAAAGGTCCGAACCACCAGAAAGCGGTGTGCGCGATTTTCTACCCGTACTGGTTGTTGACGGAAATGCGCTTCAAGTAAAACCTGAAAGTGTGCCTAAATTTTTGGGTTTTACTGGTTTCTAGGCACATTTTCAAGGGGCCGATATTCGTCGCGGCGTGCATTTTCGGAACCGGAGAGGCAGTAGCTACCCATCCTAATTTTTTAAAAATACTTTCGTCCTTTGTTCAACACCGTAAAAATTAATCCTTTTTTTTCGAAGGACTATGGGGGCTTCACAGGCACCATTCTTCTCAAACAAGGGTTTTCTTTTGCCGTGAAAAGTAGCCCTCCCCCCCCCCCCCCCCCCCCCCGCCCTCTTCTTAAATAACGGGGTGGTCGCGGATGTTGAAATTTATGATTTGCACGCGGAAGTGAAAACGACACTTCGAGATCCGTCTTGCCAATTTTTTTTCGGGAGAAGGGTTTTCACGACCTCTTTAGCAAGCAGTTTCCAGTTTGGCCCAGTTACAGGACCCTTGCGGCACTTCCACTCGAAATCGAACTCCCCTCGTCAAACTTGGGACGAAAAGGCGAAGACCCTTTAAAAAGTGGACCGCTAAATACGACCGCCAGTGCATTTGGTGAAGGGTACGAGACCGCCGACCGTGATGACGTTAGACAACCTCGGGGCGCTCATACGTTTGAGGAAGTTAGACAAGGCCACGACACCAGCTAAATTATTACTGCGTCACAGGCATGGTCTTTGCCCGTTTAAATCTATCCACTCCGCTAACAAGCTTGCCGTCACCTTTATTTTTTTCATTCCATGTGCAGGGTGGTCCAGGACCTTTGGTACCAACTCTCAGGGGTGACAGAGACCACTATGAGGCTCGATTTGAGATCGGTCGGGGTCGGAGACGTCCCCTTCAGGAGTTGCAGGACTTTTTGTGCTTCCGCATTACACCAACGTATCAGGGGTTGCCTACTGGACAGGCGTTGCAGGTTGAATAATCGATAGAAGACGACAGATTGTATTTTCTTTCTTCGGAAAACAGGTCTTACACCTACCGTGGCCTCTAAGGGGCTTGCCACACTGCAGACGCCAAGAGGAAGAAATTTGTCGCCATGAATGTATGTAGGTTCGTCAAATAATAATAGGGAAGGTTACGAAACAGTTTGGCTATTTTAATTTAAAAATATTTAAATTATTCCTATTACTCCAACAATCGAACAGGACTTCTCGTTTTGTCTACACATACAGGGTGTTTCTCCTCGTGAGGTCATCCACTTCCCAGGCTAGAGTGACCATGAATATAACCATGGGCGCCGCCCATGGGCACATTTGTCATTGTAAATTGCGCATGGGCATCTTCCCATAGCCAGGCATAACGATGGACAGCTGCCCATGGGTGTACCGACCACGGGCGTTGTGGCCATGGTAAAAGGAGTCCATGGTAAAATTTGACCATGGGCACTTTTTTGATTTAGCAGTATTTGAACCTCAGACCTTTTCCTCCTCGACCTTACCTCTTACCCACTCGGCTATCCGAACTCAGATGCAAGGTTATGGCAGGATGGGACTCTTATACCATGGATAGTGCCGATGGCCATCACATGGCCATGGTAAACACCCATGGCCATCGCATGGATGCATTGGCCGTGGCCTCACTGCCCATGGTACAAGGATTCGTGGCCAGGGTAAATTATCCTTTGTGGCCATGGACACTATGGTAATTTTAGCCTGGGATTCATGGTGGATTGGGGACACCCTCGGCGCACTGTGAACAGCAGTGACCCCATTAACGCCGCAACGTTACATTTGCGCCCATGGGTTCCTATGCCAGAAATGCTCCTCGAGGTGTCCTAAATCCTTCCTGAAGTGGATGCCCTCACGAGGAGAAACACTTTGTATAGTGAAATAGCATGTCCAGCAAGATTCTATAGAAGCCAGAAGTACAGGGGGGGGGGGGGGAGTCGTTTCTTTTTAACTGTCAGCCTTCACCTACCTGGTCTTAGTCCAACGGGCAGGAAGCCGATTACGGCGGAAGCCCACATCAGTGGTTGAATTGCAGCCATATCGGTAAGAGGTTCGCAGACGATGGCTTACAGGTCGGCCACAGACAACTTCACTGGCACGGTCTCTTATGGCTAGCAGTAGCAAGGTCGACGACCCTGTCCGTATAATGCTAAATACACAAACTGAAAAAAAAATGCACCATTTGGTTGCGCTGTTTCCCCACTAAACCAAAGGAGACACAGACACCCGCGAGTGTGGCTTCAAGGCAGACTTCTTAGGCGGACTGTCCTCTCGCTAACAACGCAGGGTTAACGACGGTGCTTCTGGCGTGTCGTTAAAGGCAAAGCACGGAGGCCAGACGGACGTGAACATACCATTCTGTTCCGGAGACCAAGAAAGCCTTGAAGCATTACGCACGTGCGCCGCCGCAGCCATAGAGAGCTGCACGGCGCCGTTATCGACCTAGCCGCGCAGTCCGCGTATCCGCCCCCCCCCCCCCCCAGTCGAAAATAATGGCTTGAGGAAGGCTTGAGACAGGGCTCACAAGGGAGTGCCACTAAGTGTAAATTAGCAATTTGGCTGAAGCTTTGGAATTTCACAGCACTAATATAGGAATGAAAAAACGTCAGAAAATTTTTAGCTGAATTTGTTTTCTTCATAGTTTTTATGAGATTTAAAATCTTATTAAATTCGATTAAAAAGATTTTGAATGAAAGGTCCCCAAATGGCATGAAACGTTGAATAATGCAAATATTTGTGAGTTTTTGGACATAATTGATTCATGCCCTGTTCAATATGGGTCTGCAAAGTTCCAAATACCCGAAAAAATCCCTAAAGCCGAGAAATGTTTAAAGTTCTGAATTTTGGGGGAATGTTTTTCTCTGAAGCACAGGATTGTCGACAGGTAATCAACTCATAGAGCTAGTAAAGGGACGCACCAAGTAAACAAAAAGAAAGTTACGTCGACGCGTCCTCAGAACAACGTCACATCTCCCAGCTCGAGTCAAACAACGACAGATCTCCCAGAGCCTCGGCGGTACATATCACCCTGTTCAGGGGCAGGGATAAAGAAATGTTATTTTTGTAAAGTAAAATTAAGCAAACAATGAGCAAGATTTGAACATTTGTTGTGGTTTCTCGCCGATTCTAACGTTTTAAGATATCACCTCATTTGTTTTAGAAATGCGATTGTTTATCGAACAGTTTTGGACAATTAGTTTCTGGGTGAAAGTACTTTGGTGCCGGCAACTTATCAGGTGTTTCTTATGCGTTTGACATGGAAACAAAACATCCTAATCTGATTAGAATGTAAGAAAGATATTGAACTTTCCCCTACTTGCCCTGTAAGTAATTTACCTGTCGACGAGCCTTCGGTTTTGTTTCGGAACCGGTGGTCGTTTTTATTTATGTCCTTGTCCTTGTAGTACGGGTCGGGTTTACTCTGTGGTCGTTTTAAGTGATTTACGACGTTTAGACATAATGTCTGTAAGTTTTTGGGCGAACATCTATAATTTCTAGTGCTTTTTTATTTCTTCGAAACGTTTCAAGCTAAACACAGCTACCTTGCTTCACAGTAAAAAGTTGAAAAACTCGCAAATTTTATCAATTCTCGATGATTCATGACATTTGGAGACTTTTTTGTTGAAATCGAATATTTGGATTTTTAGGAAGTTTGAAGGCCCATATTG
The DNA here is from genome assembly GCA_026979955.1 of Megalurothrips usitatus. NCBI lineage: Eukaryota > Metazoa > Arthropoda > Insecta > Thysanoptera > Thripidae > Megalurothrips > Megalurothrips usitatus. The sequence continues at coordinate 12,495,756 of CM049600.1, forward strand.
AACACGTATGAACAGGGCAAAAACCATTGTGTTCTAAAACTCACAAATATTTGCATTTTTCGAAGTTTCATGACATTTGGGGACTTTTTCGTCAAAATCAAGTTTTTCGATTTTCATTAGATTAAGGGTTTAACCCTGTAAGAACTACAAAGCAAACAAATTCAGCAAAAAAACAAGAGGACAATCCGGCATCAATGATGCTAAAAAGAAGCTCGTTCTTTACCCACACCACGCTTTGGAAGACGTGTGGTGACTGCACCACGCTGTACAAGAAGTATAATGATAGAACCCAACTGAACGAGACACCAAGGTGCCATCACCACGCTTCTTGTTCAGTTTGGTGTCACACCACGCTTCTTGTTAAGTTTGGTCTCACACCACGCTTTTCAAGAATTGTGGTGCCAGCACCACGCAGAGGAAAGTGCTGGATGCCTATCAGGCTGAAAATAAACCACCACGCTCTTTGAGCTCGACTAATAAAATATAGTAAAGCACTTGACTCACTTGTTGCAAAGTTTGAAGATTACATTTTGCTTCTGCCTAGCAGTCTTTACCTCTTGTTTTTCTTGTGGTTCATTCATTTTGTCAGACTCAAAGAACTTATAATGTATAACACTTGACCCACAGCACCGCCAAACATTCAGTCTACTAAAGGCTAGTGTCACTCCACTTTGTCATCACCTGTTATACTGGCTTCTTCTGAACTCCATTCAGTACAACACGGGCCTGAAAGGCTGAAGAACTTAGCCACCGAACTGGGGTTAGGCCCAGTAACCACAAACACATTCTGATCTTCAAAGTCTTCGTCCCACAGCAGTGACAACTGCTCCAAGCTGTTTCTAGAGTTTTTTCACATCAGTAAAACCCTTTCTCACATCGCCAGCGAACAATGTCACCGAATAAACAATAATCTTGGGCAGCCGAGGCAGCCGGTAACAAGCCTCCCCAACCAGAACTTTTCAAAATGTCTACTGTCGGCTGCTGCCTAGCAGGAAAACAAAAACAAAAACAGGCCCAGCCTGGCGACTAACGTTGAGCAAAAAACAAAACAACACGAAAAAGCACTAAATAGAGAAAACTTGTCGAAAATACTCTCCATACGTTTGCACGTGATTTCCATGTTCACCCAAGATAAAATAAATAAATAATGGTGAGATGTTTATGTGGGTGGTCATGTGTGGTGGCTACCATGTCGGTGAAAACATATCAGAGCGACAGGCGACGGCTCAGTGTTCGAACCTGTTTAACGAACAATGAATTTAGTTTATTATTTTATTTGTTATGGTACTTACTATGCCATTCATTATTTGGAACATTGAATAATTATACCAGTCGTTGTACCTTTACTATCTACCGAGGTGTAATTACTTTTTTATGCATCATCCAACGTTTCTGTTTCGAATTGCGATCGTGCCGCGCTCTGGACGGGACTGCGGGTAAGCAATCAGTACTGAGAACTGTCCCCTCCCCCTTAAGTTTTCTTCCTTTTGGACATAGTAGAGGTGTTGCTCGCTGTCTAAGCTCAGGCCCCTTGGGCATGGTGTTGTGATTCTTATGCCTTTGGACACCTGTCACAATATATGTTTCACGATTTTATGTTCACAGCTTAAGTAATTTTTTCAGTTTGCAAACTCTGTCATAGGGAAACTTTTTATTTTGGTTGCAGGTTAGAATGCCTTCATGCCACATTCAATTGCTTGCTGCAGTCTAGTGCCCGGAAATGGACGGAAATGAGACAGCCAAAAAGAGTAAGTTAAGTTATTATTATTTTTTTGTAATTTTAACAAAGGACATTATATTTTATTTTTAATTAAAATTTCAATTTAATGGGATCTCACTACTTCTGTGATGTACAGAGAAGGAGATTGATGGGACAACGGATTACCATGTATACAATTTTCCCTTCTTTCCCTGATCGACTGGAACGTTCCATTATGGATGGAAAACTATACAAGACAATCAAAGAGGAAATGAACAATTATCTCATATATGCTTATATACTCCATAACTGGTGATTTGTATCCTTCAAAAGAAGAGTACAAGATAATTGGGAAAAAAAGTGGTGAGGAAGCTGCAGTGTATGAAGGCGCCAGATACCGTTTCCTACAAAGTTAGTACACAATTGCTGCTTGTCTCTGACCATTATGAATAATACATTTTAGTTACATTGTAACCTCACTTTAAAAGGTTGTAAAGAAAAAACTGAATGCTGCAATAAGGGGTAGGAGAGCGCATAACTATAGGCGTCAAAAGAAAATAATGGAACACCAGACCGCAGCATGCTGCTCTGCTAAGCGTCAAGCTGGAAAACCAGCACCTGACAAGTCAAGGTAATAAATTGACGGAAAACTTAAATTTTTGTTGTATTACAGTTGATGTCAAAGAACTAAATCTTTTGCAGCTTGTTAGATTTCACAATAAAGATGTCTGAAGAAGAAGCAGAAGAACTGCTCAAAAAGCCAGTAATAAATATGGAGTCTGTAAAAAATGCTTTGACTGACAGCACCTCTCGAGTCACTTTTGTATTGAACCATCCAGTTCAGCAGTCAATAGATACATATCCATATCTTAGTAATGCAGACTTGGTACGGCACAATTAGATATTATGTCTCAAATATTTACTATTTACTGATAAACGGTTTGAGGAGAGAATACCTTACCATAGATTTGACTATGTTTTTGCAGTTGACAGCGTTGACATCTGCAATGGAGAGATAGCCATCTCTCCTGGCAAGATTTTTGGATACTCTGGACTGGGAAAAGGAGACAAACAATGGAGGAATTAATGCACGGAAGTGAAGGCACTGTTAGTACACGCTAAGGAATTATTTTGGCAAATAAATATGAGAGAAAAAGCTTTCACAAAAGAAGTTATCCACGGTTCCTACATTTAAGACTGATTAATATAAAACTCCAGGAAATGTTTGGTTTGTGGTTTTTAGAAGGAAAATAAAAACAGTACAGTAGTAGAAATATTGTTGCAACATTCATTTTTAAAATGAACAACAACAAACAAACAGCACAACAGAAGTTCAATAAAATGAAGGCTCGGACTGGCCAGGGCGCCCTTTCCAAAGGATATGCACAGATATGATACTAGTAAGGAGTTGCAGACCAATTAAGCACACAGAGGGGGCTGCCAGTCAATTAATCTGGTTGACAAGGCACCCGCCCTTGCCCCCAGCACAATAATTTTATAAAAGCGTGAACAGTCTTCGAGAAATAAAATGGAACATGACAGCTACCCAACCAAGTGAAATGTGACATCTCATTTGTAAGGAGTAGGCACATGACTACTTTGTTGCACAAATAAAAATGGTGTTGGAAACTGTTATTTTAAGAGTCTCCTATGCCCTCAGCTATGTCAGTTTTTTTTAATACATTAGAATTCTCTGGGGGTGACAGGGGGGGGGGGGGGGCGCGCTCGGCCCTTCGGACCGCCAGTCCAAACCTGATAAAATATTAAATCACCTTAAGGAAATCCAAAAAGGAGTTTGTCAGTTCGTTGACACCTGCCACAATCTGGTCTGCCGCTCGCTGACTTGTCCTGCACCCGTCCCTTACTTTAGCCAACAACAACGCAGCCTGCAGTTGTACAGCCTCCTCAGCGGCATCTTTGTTACCTTTTGAGAGAACAATCATTGATACCACGAATCTACACCTGTAGGTACTGTACAATCATACTTTCCATTTCCGGGCACTAGACTGCAGCAAGCAATTGAATGTGGCATGAAGGCATTCTAACCTGCAACCAAAATAAAAAGTTTCCCTATGACAGAGTTTGCAAACTGAAAAAATTACTTAAGCTGTGAACATAAAATCGTGAAACATATATTGTGACAGGTGTCCAAAGGCATAAGAATCACAACACCATGCCCAAGGGGCCTGAGCTTAGACAGCGAGCAACACCTCTACTATGTCCAAAAGGAAGAAAACTTAAGGGGGAGGGGACAGTTCTCAGTACTGATTGCTTACCCGCAGTCCCGTCCAGAGCGCGGCACGATCGCAATTCGAAACAGAAACGTTGGATGATGCATAAAAAAGTAATTACACCTCGGTAGATAGTAAAGGTACAACGACTGGTATAATTATTCAATGTTCCAAATAATGAATGGCATAGTAAGTACCATAACAAATAAAATAATAAACTAAATTCATTGTTCGTTAAACAGGTTCGAACACTGAGCCGTCGCCTGTCGCTCTGATATGTTTTCACCGACATGGTAGCCACCACACATGACCACCCACATAAACATCTCACCATTATTTATTTATTTTATCTTGGGTGAACATGGAAATCACGTGCAAACGTATGGAGAGTATTTTCGACAAGTTTTCTCTATTTAGTGCTTTTTCGTGTTGTTTTGTTTTTTGCTCAACGTTAGTCGCCAGGCTGGGCCTGTTTTTGTTTTTGTTTTCCTGCTAGGCAGCAGCCGACAGTCGACATTTTGAAAAGTTCTGGTTGGGGAGGCTTGTTACCGGCTGCCTCGGCTGCCCAAGATTATTGTTTATTCGGTGACATTGTTCGCTGGCGATGTGAGAAAGGGTTTTACTGATGTGAAAAAACTCTAGAAACAGCTTGGAGCAGTTGTCACTGCTGTGGGACGAAGACTTTGAAGATCAGAATGTGTTTGTGGTTACTGGGCCTAACCCCAGTTCGGTGGCTAAGCTCTTCAGCCTTTCAGGCCCGTGTTGTACTGAATGGAGTTCAGAAGAAGCCAGTATAACAGGTGATGACAAAGTGGAGTGACACTAGCCTTTAGTAGACTGAATGTTTGGCGGTGCTGTGGGTCAAGTGTTATACATTATAAGTTCTTTGAGTCTGACAAAATGAATGAACCACAAGAAAAACAAGAGGTAAAGACTGCTAGGCAGAAGCAAAATGTAATCTTCAAACTTTGCAACAAGTGAGTCAAGTGCTTTACTATATTTTATTAGTCGAGCTCAAAGAGCGTGGTGGTTTATTTTCAGCCTGATAGGCATCCAGCACTTTCCTCTGCGTGGTGCTGGCACCACAATTCTTGAAAAGCGTGGTGTGAGACCAAACTTAACAAGAAGCGTGGTGTGACACCAAACTGAACAAGAAGCGTGGTGATGGCACCTTGGTGTCTCGTTCAGTTGGGTTCTATCATTATACTTCTTGTACAGCGTGGTGCAGTCACCACACGTCTTCCAAAGCGTGGTGTGGGACCAAACTGAACAAGAAGCGTGGTGATGGCACCACGCTTCTTGTTAAGCTAGGTAATATCATTATACTTCTTGTACAGCGTCATGATGACACCACGCTGAAGGTACAGTTTGGTCACCATCACGCTTTAGCTATAGCTGGTTACCACGCTTTTGAGTTTGTAGAGTAGTTCCACAATCACACGCTTCAAAGCGATTGGTTGTTGATGACCCACTGACGTCTTCTTACTTCATAACAGGCGGAGTCACCGCCTTGCAACAATGCACAGGAGCTACGTCCCCAACAGCAGGGCACGCCTGCCAGCGCTCCTCATCGCATACGAGAACTGTCCCGCGTCTACCATTGTCGTGGCGCTCTTCCCAGCCTTCCTCAACGTCAGAATCAGCAGTGCCACGGTACTAGCGCTATTTTCCAAATTTACGCCTAGGATTTAGTGGCTACAGAATCGCTGCTGTAGATAATTTGAATTCACAACTGTTGGTGCTTGTGGTTCTGATAGTGTGACGCCTGGTGGGTGGCGCTTGCTCGCACTACGTCCATGCCCACCCGTGGCCTTCCCCGTCATAGTTCCAACATCACCCGCTCGACGGTAGCGCCACGCCGGGACGCAGTTCCAATGCCACCCGTTTGGCGCTAGCCCTAAAATAGGTTTCTCGTTTTTCACGAATAACTTACATTACACAAAACATTTCATGATAGAAATGCATCCCAAAAATTAGAAAAAAATCTTCTTTTAAATGAATAGTTTGAAACGACACTTAAGGTACATTAATACTAAAACGAGCCTCGTCAATTTACACCCAAATAACTCTTTACTCGGCTCTGGACTTAGAATAAAAATTTAGTTTCAAAAGTAAAGTTCACAGTTTTGCGCCTTTCGTGACATTTTTGGATACATATTGTCCGTCTTGTGCCAGACCATCTATTTAATATCTACCGTGTCCGGTTTTGCAATTTATAGTAGACGTCGCGGTGGGCGGCGGCCATGACAGTGGACATCCGCCCCTCGCCCTGTACTCCGCTTATGGCCCGGTAGTGTTTTTCCTCGCTGGTTTTTGCCTTGGTAAGTGTTGTGTGGAACCAGTTAAGCGTCGCTATCGGTACTTTGGTCTCTACCGATGCGATTGAGCTGATTTTTGTGGCCCTGCTTTGTTTATATCCGTAAATCATGGCGTCTAAGTATGCGCCTTGGGGCCCGGGTAGCCTATGAGCTTTGGCGCCTTTATCTGTTCTATTGCCAATGGATATTAAGGTGATTTCGTACATTTTGACGTTATAAAATGTTATCATGGTCTCGTTGAGCCTTTGCAAGACCGGTCTGTAGTGTTTTTTTTTCTGCAAATAAGTGTCCTTGAGGTGGAACTCTCAGAACCCTTGGCGTACTTGAGCTTCTCCCGTCTTTTCTAGTGATAATCATGGCCGTTTTGGATATTTCGGGTGTCGAAAATGATCTTTGGCTCTTTTTTAATGCGTCTTAAACTGTTTTCTTTGCTTGAAATGTTTAACTTAAATCTACGCTCCATAAGATAGTCTTTGAAACACATACTTGGTTATGATTTTGCGGGAACATTTCCTGTTCTGTTTAGTCGTTTGCCACCCTTAGAGGACGCCGTCTGCTATGCGTTTTGTGTCATGTTATGTGAGATTTTGAATCCATTTTTTCTTTTGATTGTGCAGGCTGCTGTTCATTCGGAGACGTGTGGTGTTGTGCAGGCTGCTGTTTCGGACTTGTGGTGCTACACTTCGTATCCTTTTCAGTCAAAGGCTTGTTTGTAGATTTGTAAAGATGTGCATGGTTGTTGAGTGGGGTGTGGCTCGTCTCTTCTTATGTGGCTGTGTTTTTGCGATCTGTCTAGTTGTTAAATTTTAACACACCAGAACATTCCGTGGAGATCTTGGCTAGAACTATGCGAGACAGCTAATGTAGTGAGGCATGCTGAACAGGGAAGACTGTTGTGGGTGATGTTCTCATCACATTCGTCCCATCCTCATGAGGAGAAAGAGATGGAAGACTTCCATGCAAGGACTTCCCCCGCCCGACTTAGAACACAAGCTGTGGTATTTTGGTAAGGGTGGTTGAGGGTTTATGAGAACCAGTAGAAAGTTTACCTGCGTGGGAATGGATTGGCAGCTGTTACTGGTGGTTGGGACGTCAGGTGATATTACCAATAAGAATTTCACGTTTATCAATCCATCTAATCAATCCATCTTTCTATGAGTTGCGGTAGCTCTGGAATTAATCCAAAGAATTCACCAGTTATCTATAATCATTCATTCAATGTCGTAGACAAGACCACCTTGTCAAAGCGATTCTGACCGAGCTCGTACATGCCGCATCCATATGTCCTATTGTTCTCACTACTTGCAACATCATCCTTTTATACAAAGGATGTTTTTACCTCCTCCACTTTAAATACTTACCATCACCCTTTGCAAGCGTGTCAGTTAACCCCATCATCTGAACTCAAGAAGCCTCTTCTAATATCGTCAGGAATTACCCCACCCCCCTCCTTAGTCATTGACTCTGTGTACCTGGTAAGTCAGTAAGTATAATAGTGCTGGACCTAGGCCGAAGGTAGGTTCACTTCGACCTAAAGCGATGCCACTTCGTATACTCATAGTTTAGACCCTAATAAAGGTTTTTGCCCGAAGAGGCATTCAAAATTTCCCTTAGGAAAAATTTTATTTGACCTGAAATTTAACATGGCGCCTTACGGGAGTTTGGGTAGGCAACCCGCTCGACGCCGGAGCGGTTTTTTTCGACGTCTCCGTGGTTTTCAAGCAAAAATAGGTACTTTGAGATACTTTTTCCGTACTTTCTCTACAGGACTTGTTAGTACACACTCCATACGACAATCTAAAGCGCCCAGAACATCAAAATGTCCCATAGGGACCCGCCGAGAACGCCCCAAAATTGAAGTTTTGTTAGAATTCGCATGGTTTTGCTCTAGGACGTTCAAAGTTGAACACGCCGTAGAGACTTTCGCAAAATCGGTGAAAATGACCTGGGGAAGGCCTAACGAACCGAAAAAGCACAAAATATTAGAATTTCGTCGACTGGAAATGTATTTTTTCGACTCGTTTAGCGGCGGTATGCACTGCCTGGTTGGGGCGAGATGCAGCTGCCCGTCCAGGCCGGGCTGTCGGAACGCCGCGAGCGCCACAGGACAGAAAATAAGAACAAGATGAGGCTTTGACGTGCTGAAATGCGCTTTAGCCAATCTTATACTAACGACTCTTCAAAATTGTTATCGATTGAAACCCGTTGAACACTTTTGAACGCTCCTTCTTGCACCTGGTTAACTTGTCCTTATCGATTAAAAGCGCGCCCTAAGTTCTGCCGACCTGGATATATTTGATTTCGTGATGCAGTTGATTGTATTTTGATGTTTTCGGCTTCACAAACGTGTTTAGTGCATTTCTTGTACTTTCTGGAATGGCTGCCTTCAATTTAGTGTGTTTGAAGTTGTTCAAAGTGTTATCTGCAAGAGAAGTTGCCAAAATTAGCCCTGTGCCGGTTCAGATATTTTTTTTCTGGAGCACTGTCAGGGGTTACCTTAGACATAGTTATATTACATGGCTGGGGTCACCGGGGTCATCGGGGTCACCGGGGTCACCAGGGTCACCGGGGTCACCGGGGTCATCGGGGTCCACTGCGGTTGGCAGAGTCGCTCTGAAAACATCGTCCTGTTATGCCGGTAACTGTGAGAAAGCTGCTTTCACTTTCAACTTTTGGAAAAGTTTATCACGATAAGTATCGTAATTTTACGAACGTAAGACGTAAAAAATACGAAAAGTGTCGTAAAGTTACAAACCTGCGACGTAAAAACACGAAAGCGGTTGTATATTTACGACAGGTGTTAAATTACAAAACTTTTCTCGTAATTACAGGTTGAAGTTTGTGTTGAAAATTTAACAGAACATTTGTCTGACAAATTTTTTAACAGTGCACGCATTGGCGCACTGCATGCCAAGCAGTGGCGTAGGAAGTCTCTGATTTTGGGGGGGGGGGATATGTCGCGCATTTTGCCTAGACCCAGGCGTTTGTTAAGCGGGTTGCCAGCCCGGTCTCCGGTGACGGGGGGGGGGGGGGGGGGGGGGGTAACCCCCAAAACCCCCCCTTTACGCCACTGATGCTAAGCCAGCCCGCAAACCACCACTATCTGGCTCGGGCGCGGACGCGAGCGACAGAAAAAGACGGAGAGGGACGGAGCTAGTGATGTGCGGGCTTGCCTCCTCTTTTATTAAATTCTTTATCTTCTTTTATATAAAGTTGTAGCTAGCAAGTTATTGTTTGCTGTTTGTTGTGTCAGGTGTTTCAAAAACACAGGAGCACACACCTCAGTACAAAACTTGCCTCACAATAAAGAGACCGCAAAACTGAGAATTTCGGTGCCCCCAGCCCTCTCGCGCTGCCGCCGCGGCCACCTCACTCAGGCAGGCTCATCGTTGACAAGATGGCTCCAATAAAGTCCGCGAGAGCTCTCGCCAAGGGCCAGGCCCGGCGCCCAGCCCGGCCGTGGGACGCGGCCTGGACGGGCAGCTGCATCTCGCCCCAACCAGGCGATGCATACCGCCACTAATCGACGAAATTCCAATATTTTGTGCTTTTTCGGTTCGTTAGGCCTTCCTCAGGTCATTTTCACCGATTTTGCGAAAGTCTCTACGGCGTGTTCACTTTGAACGTCCTAGAGCAAAACCATGCGAATTCTAACAAAACTTCAATTTTGGGGCGTTCTCGGCGGGTCCCTATGGGACATTTTGATGTTCTGGGCGCTTTAGATTGTCGTATGGAGTGTGTACTAACAAGTCCTGTAGAGAAAGTACGGAAAAAGTATCTCAAAGTACCTATTTTTGCTTGAAAACCACGGAGACGTCGAAAAAAACCGCTCCGGCGTCGAGCGGGTTGCCTACCCAAACTCCCGTAAGGCGCCATGTTAAATTTCAGGTCAAATAAAATTTTTCCTAAGGGAAATTTTGAATGCCTCTTCGGGCAAAAACCTTTATTAGGGTCTAAACTATGAGTATACGAAGTGGCATCGCTTTAGGTCGAATTGAACCTACCAAGGTATATTTGGGGTCTAGGCCCAGCACTATAAAGGATAATTGTGTACCGTCAGCACCACTTCACCATCATTTAGATCAAACATATAGTGGCATAAAAATTTTGCATTGATCTAACTTGTCTACATCATCAAGTTGATGTTCTTGTTTCTCTGTACCTTTACCTTTGGTTTCTTTCACGTTTCAAAATCTAACTGTGGGTTTGGTGCCGCATACAAATGTAGATTTACTGATTGCCGGTGATTTTGCATGGGAATTCTTTTTCCTCTTTTATTAAATTCTTTATCTTCTTTTATATAAAGTTGTAGCTAGCAAGTTATTGTTTGCTGTTTGTTGTGAGGTGTTTGGGTGAAGGAAACTGTTGTGTTTGTTACTATCCCCCCAGGTTCTCAGAAGGGTCCTTCCGCCTTGGCTGCCTGGTTGATGGAGCCACTTGCTCTCCAGTTCTCACTGCCTTCCATGCAGCTGTTCTTCATGGGTATGCCATGTCTCTCCTCATATTTGCTCACACATTGTTGTGCAGTTTTTTTTTTATTTTTCTCAGCTTGCTCAGTTTTCTTCACCGATGAAGAGGGATCGTGCTCCCGATTACCCTCCACCGAAGATACTGTAATTGTCTCCCTTTTCCCCGTCACCAGTTCTATTACATCGATGTACTGTAATTGTCTCCCTTTTCCCCGTCACCAGTTCTATTACATCGTTGTACATCGACCAATATTGGAAATAAAATAAAAGTCCACAAAATGTTCGTTTCTTTGTAATTTCTACAACGACTAACCTTCGTGTTTTAAATCAAATGTGGGACACTATTTAATAGAACAGGTCACCCACCTGTATTCTACCTTCTTGTCTAGTTTGCCATCAAGCCTCATGAGACTGGCTGTCCAGGTAAGGTCCTTGTACTGGGCAAGGTGAGAAGAGACATTCTGTTTGTTTGTCACACGGATTCATGTTTAAATAGTAAATTTGGTCCTCGTCTCTTAATTTCAGATCAAGCATTCAATCAGACTTAATGAGCCACCAGCTAGGGCATGGACACTGGCCGAGACGAGTGGAGTAATCCTCGCAGGGTGGTGTTCGTGCGTAGCAGGCAGAGGTGAAGCTTGCTGACATGTTGGAGCCATCTTATACACCGCAGAGTACGGGGCCTGCAAGAGGGAGAGCATAAGATGCACCTCAAGAGCAAACTCCTGGCTGCCCCCAGCACTTCGAGATGTACCATACATACCAGTCAACCAGTACGACTTGTCCACTCCAGAAGCCAAAAGGAAGCGTCTCCTCAGGGAAGCTGAATCAGATGAAGATGCAGATGACCCACCCCCCAGAGAAAATGGTTCAAGCAAAGAACTGGAAAAATCAATGCTCACATGGTGCATGATATATTGGTAACCGACATTGACAAACCGTCCATAACAATAAAAAAATCGTGCTATCCAGAAGCTACGCAATTCTTCTCCCCTCACACAGAGAATGGCAAAAAAAGGAACCTCTGGCCCGTGAGGCATACACCCTCGAGATGAGAAAAACTCATGCTAAATTTAAAGTGAAGGAAGTAGGATATTTCAACATCCCACAATTTGTCTCCCTTGGGGCCAGTCCTGATGGGCTCACAAAGTGTGACTGCTGTGGGAAAGGTATGGTTGAGATCAAAACAAGAAAGAGAGCAAGTACCCGACGGGCCAAATGCTAGCAAAATCGCAACATTTGATAACAAAAAATGTTACGTGATGTATGCATGTTGGTCATGATTGCTAGCATAATGCTGAAGTGCCCATGGAAAAAAAGCTATTTGATCCAATTCGGGATGTTAACAGGGCTAGACTAGCAAAAGTCTAGCATTCCATGGTAACAAGAGTGGTGCTGTCCGACTGTTACTGTGATGTGTCACGAATCGCGACCAACATACGAGTAGCAAGGAAAGACGGTCCAATGTTAACGTACGGCGGGAGCACGGATGTTAGCATGGTATGTTGTTACAGTGGCGCTAATGCTTGATACTGATACGGCGAGTACGGCCTGGTACCGTGTGTGTCAGTCTGTGCTATTAACCGTACGAGCAGTGCTCACTGCGCTCCCCAATGTACACAAGCGGCGTAGGACAAAATATGCGTGAGATGTAGGGGTCTCCTGCGGGTTACCGGCAGCCGCTCGCTCGCCAGCACGGCACTGTGCGTCAGACGATCACTCTGCAGTGTGCTCCCCTCGCTCCTGCCGCCCTGTCACCCGTGCGCCGGTCTGGTCATTCTCGACGGTCGTCGCCACTGCCATGTTCAACGTCAGGAATGCGCCACCTGTGCGCCCCAGGATGTCCGACCGCTGACCTTCGTGCGTGTGTCCTGAGCCGTGCTGCGCAGGCTAGTCGGGTGCTATTAAGCGCTGTGTGTGCGCTGCCTGTCGGTCGTGTGTGTATTGTACATTAAGCAGCTCGCGTTGCTTGCGTTACATTCATCGTAGGGTCGGTATGTTACATGCGGCATATTTTGTTTAACCGTAGGATTCGTCAATGACGGTCAAGGAATGAGACGTGTGTTATCAAAAATATTTTATTGTCGGTGCAGTTCACATACATGAGATGTAATCAGAGGTACATTTTTTTTGGCATTGAACGGTACATAGAACTAATGAGGCCCGGGTAAACAGGACAAAGTATGAAAAGCCTGGTACATAGCAGTCTACTCACAGAACATCAAGAATATTCACAACAATTACAGCAAAATGAAAACGAAAACCCATCAGCATTAGGAGTATGCGCTGTATGGAAAGCCTGGTACAAAGCAGTCTGATCACAAAACATCAAGAATAATCACAATAATTACAGAAAAATGAAAACGAAATCCCATCAGCATTAGAAGCACGTACAATAATGGACAGCAACTAATCTATTTAAATCTAAAGAAACACAAGATAGACCCTAAGGGGCAACAGAATATTCACAATGACGCAAAACAACATCAATCATCTGTGTCTACATACATGGAGGGACTCAACCTGCCACCCTTAGAAGAGCGCCTCCGCCTCACTTTGTTATTTAAGAGGGTGGATACAGGGACACCGGCCTGCGTTGCCTCCCTCTCCAACAACCTTCTCTTGTTGTCACGCTCAGCAGCATGATTGAAGTGTATTCTTATGGCATCCTCAATGGCTTTCTGATTTATAACCGTTCCCTCAGGGTAACCCTTGTTGATGTTACATGCTTGACTGTATACCGCCAGGATGGAGTGGTAATTCAGAAGGCTCGTTTTGTTCTCGAAGAACTCGCCCTCCCTATTTGGTATTTCTTCTGGTATTCCCAGCCTCTTCTCCTCCTCTGTGAACACAGAACCACTCCAGTTGACGCGCCGCTGCATCTCTGGTGTAAAAAGCAGGGCTGTAGCATTGTCGACGACTCTTGTGATTCTGTCGCCGCCCTGCCTTGCAATCAGCCCAGCCAACTTGGTCACAGTGGCAGGCTGCCTGTCCAGCGCCTTTTTGAGCATCACAAGCCCCGCAGTGCTGTGGAGGGGCAGTTCCATGCCAACAAGCTGACTCGCTGACACCGCGGTGCCCTCCGTTGTGGTGGAAGTCAGCAGCCTCAGCTGTGTGAACATGTCGTCGTATGCACTGGCCTGCTTGACTAGAGTCTCAGACAAACGGACCAGTGCAGCAGAGTTGGCTTGCACGGCCCTCACCACGCTCTCCATGGATTCACTCATCGCCTCCTGCCAGGTGCGCCCCTCGCCCAGACCGGCTGTATGGACACACATAGGAACATAAGCATTAAATATCTACAGAAGTTCAATACCGGAGGTGTGATACAGAGAGGGTAGGAGGGAGAGACAGGGGGTAAAGTGAGGAAGACAGAGGGGGCGGGGGGATGAAACCCACTCACTCACCTTGCACACCGACAATCCCTGGAATCTGCAGGGATGCATCTGGTGTCCGGCCAGGTGTGCTCGTCCGGCCAGGTGTTGTCCGGATTTGCATGTCCTCAATCATCTCACTGGAGATGGCAAGCTCCAGAAGACCAACAGCAGGCGCTCTGTCCATGCGGGGGGGGGGGGGGGGGGGCGACTTGAGGCCCTTGGCTGCTCTCGGTGTCTGAGCATCGTTGATAGGGCGAAGTGGTGAACGTGCCACACGTGGTGGCGTTGCACCCTGCTCGCGCACGTCCTCCCCTCTCCTCGCTACCACAAATTGAGGTGCTTTCTGAGTAAAGGAAATACAAATGATAAGGAAACAAATCCACAATAAAAAGAAGTACATCATAGAATGACACATGGGTGGCCACGTTCTGCATTCGGTGCGTATTCATCACAATTGATGAATGTGCTTCTGTTTCGCCCGTACTTCGTCCTCACCAAACGTTCCCCTTCACACTAAAAAATTTGGTGCACTCATTCCAAAATTAACTTGTCGTTTTCTTATACACTGTTGCATAGCAAATAATTTACGGACATGAATAATAATATACTGATTGTATATCGTACCGGCAAATTATATCAATTGTATCAAATGCAACACTGAAAGAAAACAAGCAATGAAATTCTAAACAGATGCACCAATATTTTTAAATGTACAGGGGAATGTGTGGTTGGCAATAAGTATTGACAAGAAAATAAAAAATCCTGGTTGTGGTGAATACAGGCCAGTACCGCATCGGGCAATCATGTAAAGTACTATGGGTAATAAACATACCTTGGTTTTAGCAAGTGGTCTTGATCTGACAAACTTCCTCTTTCCGCCCAGCGGTGCAGACCTGCTCAGGCCTGGCCTGATCACGAACTTCCGTTTCCTCGGCGTCTCTGTCGGCTCGGTGTCGTCGCTGTCTCGCGCGCTGCCATCCGCGTCGACTGTTCCTGCTGTTTCCTCTCCCCCCGTCGTCTCCTGTGCTGTCAATTCTTCACAAGCCTTAACGGCCTCAGCGTAGGTCACTGCAGGATGGAATTGAACAACGCATTATCGACAAGGTATGAAAAGGTATGGTGTTGTTAAGAACGATGCAACCACGCTCCGCGCCCAAGAAAATCAGTGATTTTCAATTACTTACGGACTCGGTCTGTCATCATAACAGCATCTAGTAGCTCCCATCCGTCATTGGGATCCGGCTGCACGCACGATCTCGCAAGGCTCTCCTTGCTCCCCTTGCCCTTCACATTGGCTGGAAACCAGACCTTGCAAGATGCCTTCCGAGGCGGGATCGAAGATGAAGCAATCCATAATCTGGGAACCTCCAGGAATGATTTCTCCAACGTAAACTTAACCACTACGTGCCTTGATCTGGAATGAAAAAAAAAACAGAGGTTAATACATTGATATAAGGCGCCAGCTCACACAATTGAGTTTATGGTTACTTTCCTATAGCAGATAGAATGTAAATTCAAGCAATTAAACTATTTATCTCACAAGCTCAAATATGAGTTTAATCTGTTAGCCAGCTATACAGTTAATAACAGTTAATACAGATCCCGTTTCGTACGCCACCAACTGGTGCTGTCGGAGAAAAAATATGATCAACAGGCAACATACGCACACAGTGCCTTCTCGTAGGAAATACTACAGAACATTGAATCAATTCAACAAATACTCTCACAAGCTAAATTATAAATTGAATGTATCATCCAACACCAATTAATACAGAACCCGTTTGGTACACCACCATCGATTCCTAGAAAACTGGTACTGTTAGGAAAAAAGTATATGATTAACAGTGCGTTTTCGAAGCAAGGATACCGCCAAGGAAAATGCAGGGCACCGTCACATGTCAGTGACTCGGAGATCATGGATCATGTTCATCCGTATCCCCATCGCATGGGCTCCCACTGCGGGAACACTACTGCTTTGCACTTAATAAGGGAGATGTCCACACACGTTAAACTGGTCTCCAAACCCGTGACATATGTGATACCAAGAGATTTTGACTCCATAGGTGCTCTATAAACATTCCCACCCAATTTGTACCTATGTCCAACGACAAGCACACCCGTGCCAGACGTCACGAAATTTACACACTTCAGAGATGTACCATCCATAAGAGTTGCATTACAATCAAATTTTGTCTCACTGCTGAACTTTGATCCTCCGACCGTGATGTGTTTGTAACAAATCCCTTTCATTCCCTCAGGCAGTACACCACGCCCTTTTCTAACGGGGCCAAGAAGGAGGTGCGGGTGTGGCTTGCGCGGTGGTAGGGTGTCGCGCTCCCTCAGGCGGTAGTACAACTGGGACAGAGGACGCGTTGCGCCCTTCACTATGTTCCTAATGTGGCGCTGATGGTTCTCAAATTGCCATGCGCCAAAACCATCGACACACCCGTACCTCCGCACGTCCTCCAGGAGGTGCAGCAGGTTGTGGACGGTGAAGACCCTCCAGCCCCGACCAAACAGCTGCTGCCCGAAAGATACAAATACTTTAATAAGACGCTCCGCTGTGTCGCACTCGTGTGCAGTCACGTGCTCGGCCGACAGCAATCGCATAGCTGTGTGAAGGTGCAGGAGGTGCCTGTAGTGCCGGGGAGTGAGGCACCCCTTAAGGAGCGGGGCACCGTACAGAACAAACATCCTGGCCTGCACCGCCTTCCAGTTATCAATCTCAGACAGCACATCTAGTCTGCGCTCGAAATCTGAAGGCCAGTACGTTGTGACACTATCCAACACCGCGTCCGCAGACTCCACCATGGCCTGCGTCATGGGCTCCCTTTGCCTGCTGCGTATAGCAGCCGCCCTGCCACCCCCGCCCGCACGACCTGGTGCCACTATCCGCCTACGCTTGCGTTGCTGTGGCAGTGATTCCCAAAACAGCACACCTTTCTTTGTTCGTAAGGGCACATAGTCCTGGAAACCAGCATTACATTTGGCAGGCAGAGTTTTAACAACACGTAGATAGCATACATGCATGACATCAACCGGAAATCCATTCACCATGTCGAGCTGCCGAATCTGCGTCAGCGGCGTCTCCGCGTTGTGGTGGTCAGGAAACGTCATGTTCCTGAACTCGTCGTCTGTCCGAAGTCTGCCCTTCTTCCTGAACACCATGGCACCAGCAACTCTCAGCCCACGCACATGACAACGCGGACAGCCAGCATACGATGCATGATTCACTATCTGCTTCATGTGCGCCAACGCCACAGAGTCGCAAACAACCGCTCGCACAGAAACTGCAAAATTATACTTTCCCACACTAAAACCATTGGCCAAAACCGTGGACAGTTCCTCAAGGAACAACCGGAGGTACGGCGCCAACAGCGGCTTGTGGACACCGTAGTAACAACCTACCATACTAACATTCGATCCACAATCACGCACCTCATCTATGCACACTAAAATAGGCCAAAACTCTTTCCGTGAGCTATTGTAAGGACTTGCACCATCAAAGTTAACAGTAAGTGTCACTTTTCCACGTAGCCCCGCAAACGCATGAGGACAAGTGGTTTCACAGTCCATTAGCAATTTACACAGACCAGCAACCAAACCAAAATGCACATACTTCCCCTTTCTTATTTTCGCACCCCTTCCAGGGACCTTGGACGCAACCGTGTGCACTTCAGGCCTCGGTATCTTCCTTGTTCCCCATACTACACGCGCGTCCCTGACTCGACCCAACGGTGTATCGTACTCACTGACAATGCTTAAAAGCTCAGAAAACACAGAACGAGTGACATTGTGGCGCAAGCTCCACACTCTGAGTGCCTCTCTGAAGGAGACCCGCGGCTCTGCTGGCTCAGTGGTGGCTTCTCCGAGTCCAGCCCCGCCGCTGGGAGGCAGGCCTAAGTCACTGTGGGTCTCTGTAGGAAATGAAATGAGTGCACTGCCATCCGCGGTACCTGCTGCGTCCCCCAGGCTACTGGCGGACTCTGGAACGACACCCGGTACAGCACTGTCCGCGACATCCCCCTCGACGACCGCTTCCGACTCACTAACGGTCTCCGTAACACTGCTGGCATCACTACCTCCACCCACCTCAAGCAGGCCCACGGTTGGCACACCGCGCCCCTGACAAAGGGAAGGACCCTCACTACACTGTAAATGAATAAGCGATGAACATTGTTATAATTAACGATAAGGGTTTTCATCGCTTCCAAAAGAACGATGACTCCAGTCATCGTTGTTTACACAGCGATGAAAAAGTCATCACTAAAATTAAACGATGCAAATGTTATCGCCAAATTAAAACGATGCAAATGTATGGGGATGATCTAGCAAGCATTCCTGGCTCGTCACTAGATTAAAAGCTACCCGTTGTGTCGCATGATTTCATAAATTGAAGGTACCCACGAGTAAATTGTGCATATCTGGGAGATCAGGAGCTCAACAAAGTATAGTACAGGACTGGCTAAGAAGCCATTGTGACAAACACTTAAAGCTAAACTAAACATGAGTGTCAACAGGACTGATTCATGGCAATGGTTTCCTTACCCTTTCAGGATAACCATTCTTTGCTGCCCTGGGACTCACTGTGGTGATAATGGAGCAAACCAGAACTCTGGAGCGGCAGTGCTGGTGATGACACAACGCTCCAAATCTGGGAACCCTTTCCCGGCCGTCGTGCGCGTTGCATCTTCCTTAAGCCGGTCAAAGTTCTCCTTTAAACCGGTTGCGAATCCGACACCCGTCTGCGCGAACGATAAACTAACAACGACATGACTATGGCACAACACGAAAAAGTCTCCAGCGTATGACAGCTTTGGAACACGTAAAATTATGCAAAATACGAGCATTGTTTACGGTACACGATGCACTCCACTAGGCTTTGTTTGGCTTTCCTGTGCCGAACTGCAAATAACAAAATGGCGTGGGGGTGAATAACGCCAGCAGACAGCCGTAGCTTATTCACAGGGTTTTCTGCAAATGCAGAGCTCCAACCCAACCCTCAACCGCTTCAACAGTAGTTACATTCCATTTCTTATTAGGTAAACTTCATTGACACCGTAAACTTTGTACACGAAACGGCCTTTCGATTTTTGGTTCTTTTATTATTTAGAACAAAACGATGAAAATCTCTTTGCCATGCTGTACAAATTAGTTGATACATGTACAGCCAGGGAGGTTGAGCCTAGAGTCCTACAGAGAGAGAGAACGCCGATTGGCGTCCGGCCTTAGTGAGCAAGCAATTTCTCATAACTCCCGAAAACGTTGCGCGTAGTTTCTCATTCTGCGAAGAAAATGGCGCCCGTCGTCTGCTACAGTGGGAGCCGGCAAGTTACGACAGGTGGGCGGGACAGTTGTTCACCGTCCACCGAAGCGTACATTAGCAAAGTTTAGATTGGCAACGATATGGGAGGCTACAACAAGTGTTCTGTGCCGGGTTGTGTGTCAAAACCTGGTACAGGAAAAATATTCAAACAGCTACCGAAGCCACCAGATCTTGCGAAACTTTGGTTGCAAAGTTTCCCGAAAGGTCTGCGTGTGACCAAGAGTTTGGCCATCTGCGAGGTAAACTGATGTGATTTCTAGTGAACCATGGTTTTTCTCTAAACTGTTTTCACTAATCAATAATAAATTCGTGTTCCCAGGATCATTTCGATCCCGCACAATTTGAGAAGGTTCGCCAGGATGGGAAAAAAAAACTCAAATCTTCGGCGGTGCCATTTGTTTGTGCTGTCTCTACAGTCCCAGCAAGGAGACCATTTAGTGACATCACGAACCTTATTACGAACTCCCTCGATTGCCAAACCTCAGTAAGTGTGTATTGTTTGAATTTCATCTACTAGTTACTTCTTTTGGCTTCAACAGTTGTGTGATACTTTTCAGGAAAATGTCAGAGCTGTACCAGCAGGTACAGTTGATGCAGAACTGGATGCTGCTAAAGCATTACTAGCATTCTCAGAACAACCACCCACTCCTGAAGCTGTAGAAAAAGAGGTACATTGCCTGGCTTTGTTGTATACTTAGTCATGATATTTATTGTAGTCGTGATCTTTCTAATTACATTCACCATTTATTTCCAGATTGAAAATGTTATGGATGTGAGTTTCAATCCTGCATTCAATTCCACCATTATATGCGATGATGATACTAATGTCAGTGAATTGGAATTATTGGCTAGTCGTGAAGATGGAAGTGTTGAGCTAGATGAAAAAAGTGGGCTATTTAAAGTCCTAGCTCAACCTGAAGCTCTGATCAATACCTCTGATCCCTATGACAATCCAGTTATTGAAGTGAGTGTCTTGATGCTGAACTTAGTCTTGTTACTAAAATTCACCTCAAACTGATTTTCTTTTTTCATTTTTTTCAGAACCAGTTTGTTGCAACTTGGAGTAACTGTGGGGCAGTACTAAATGAGAAGACAGGAGATTTCATGTTTCCATCTGATTCGCATGACAACCAGAGTTTAGAGGTAGGTTTTAATTTACCAATGACCACATTATCAACCTTTATTTTACAGCTTTTAATGACTGTTTTTTATTTATTTCAATTTTTTTATTATTCATAAATTTTAATATTTATTTCATGTATTTTTCAGGAGTCAAACTATGCTGATCACAGGGCTGTTGCCATTGATGCAGTCATGGATCTTGCGGCTAAAGGGCAAGCTGAAGTGGAGAGATTGCGGAAGCTGCTCGAAGAAAAAGATGACACAATTTCTCAGCCACAGAGTGATGTTGAGTTTTTGGGCGGTGGTACCTTTGATGAAGTGTATTTCAAGAAATATGAAGCAATGAGAAAAGAAAATTCCAGACTGAAAGCATACATCAAGAGAGAAGACTATTCTCCTTGGCTCAGTGAAACCCAAATGAAAAGACTCAGACGCAACTCAAACCGGAATCTTAAGTAGGAAATCCAAGACATAAGAGATGGATTAATACTAAAAATGAAATGTGGATCATCAGGCTACAAGGCTTTTGTACAGCGATTCCCCTTCCTGCCATCATTATCTATACTCAAAGAAACTGTTCAGTTAGTTAAGTTTGACAGCGGTTTGTTACACTCTGTATTTGACATGATTGAAACAATGCTAAAGGATATGCCTGATGCTTGGAGAGACTGTGAACTGGTATTGGATGAGGTTGCCTTGAATCCTGAAGAACGGTGGTGCCATACTTTAGGCAAAATGGTTGGAATGGCTACACTCCCCACTCATGAAGGTCTTGCAAAGAAAGGCTTAGTTGTCCTTCTAGCAGGCATACAGAAAAGATGGAAGATGTCGGTTGCTGTGTATTTAAGCAACCAGAGGAGTAAAGAAGCAAGAAGTCAGAAGGCCTTAAATTTATCTGGAAAAGCTTATGGGGACATAATCGACTCTGTTATTGAAAAAGCTGTGAAAGCTGGAGCCAATGTTGTGGGTGTCACCAGTGACATGGGAGCTGATAACTTATCATTTTGGAGGCATAAGGGAATTACTGGTGGTCGGAGTCAAGCATCAGTAATATCATCGTTTCCAAATCCTGCTAAAGAAGATTCTGAAGTTTTTGTTCTCCCCGATCCTGTCCACCTTATGAAAGCGGTGAAGCATATGATGGAGAGT
Organism: Megalurothrips usitatus; assembly: GCA_026979955.1. Classification (NCBI taxonomy): domain Eukaryota; kingdom Metazoa; phylum Arthropoda; class Insecta; order Thysanoptera; family Thripidae; genus Megalurothrips; species Megalurothrips usitatus. The sequence continues at coordinate 12,517,447 of CM049600.1, forward strand.
AATGGAACTATTACACTGCCAGAAGACATAGTCGAAGAAGAGGGATTATCGTCTGCCACTGTGAATTACAAACATATAGAAGATCTTCATGACTTTGAGAGTGGCAATGAATTGAAAGTGGCATTCCGCCTGAGAGAGCACAACATTCATGTCCAGAAGCACTTTAAAAAAATGAAAGTAGGTACTGCTAAGGCAGTACTCTGCCACCGGACTGGGGTGGGCCTTAATCTGCTTGCTGAGGAGAATAATGACCCCTCCTATCACACAACAGCCTGGTTTATTCTTCTCCTCAACACCTTTTTCCAACTAGTTTTGTGTCGGCACAAGGGCCTATCTATATCCAAATGTAACGAAGAGGTTTTCTACAAGGCGACCCGTCTCATATCCAGGGTGGCAGATATTTTTCACCGAATGAGAGTAGGCAATACTGGTGAATATAAACCTTCACAGAGAGGCATGAGAGTGTTGTATAATAGTCTGTTGGGAATAATCGACTACTGTCTTGTGAAAAGAAACTACTTGTATCTGATACTGGGACGCTTAACATCTGACTGCATTGAGAACTTGTTCTCGTGTATCCGATTGTGTCAAGCTATACCTAACGCTGTCTTGTTTTATCAGTGCCTCAAGGTGATAACATTGGCTCAATATTCAGAAGCAGTCAGGGGTTCTAATTATGATTATGATGGTGATTGTGAGATGCCAGGTGACTTTTTAGAATTGGCACGGGAGAGAGCCTGTGACAGAGCTATGACTAAATTTTATTCTAGCCTGGATGAAATGACACAAAATACTATTCGGCGCCTTGAAGAGAAAGACTATCTCATGTTAAATTTTATGGGAAAAGTGGTGGTCTATGATATGGCTGGGAGTGTTATCGCTGCCATTCTAGAATCAAAAGCTACTGTCTGTGAAAGCTGTATTGGTGCTACACAGTGGACAGATGAAACGCCCCACCCATTTTCAATAGTAACTCAATCAAAGGAATTCACAGGACTGCGTTCATCTGAGGAAGAAGCACGCAAACTTCAAATCTACGTTTCAGATTTCATCTTTCATGCCATCCTCACTGCTGAAATTTCTTTCAGACTACAGAGAAAAAACACGTAACTTTCAGCATGCTGATGTGCTGAAATATTTTGTTGACAACCTCATGTACATTTGGGCTGAATCTTCCTGTATCCCCAAATGTCATGACCTAGGCAGGAAAATTTTGACAACTTTTTTTAATGGAAGACTTAAACAATTCAGTAATGTACTGCGAGAACATCACAAAGAAGTTAAGAAAATTACAGTTGATAGGAGTAGCAAAAGTTTAGCAATGCATACTATGGTTGAGCATTTGAGGTAATGGTGCTGTTAGCTTTTAATGCTATTTTTCACCTAAATTTGACTTTAAAAAAATTTACTATCTCTTTTTAAGACTTCCATACCTACAATTGTGATAATGTTTTGTTTTTTTCTTATTATTGAACCCATTGAACGTGTATTTTTATTTTAATGTTGAAAGTATTAATTGTACTTTCTTTATCATGTTTGTTTCATGTAAGAATTTTTTTTTACATGCAACTGGCAGTTTAAACTTAGTGGTATCAGTTCCTATTAATCTGTATTTTTTGACTATATGGTGCTAGTTCCTATCCATAAATTATTTCACACTATTGTGTGATTTGTTACAGTGATAATAGTCTATTAAATAACTTCATGATATCATTTCAGTGTATTTATTTATGAGGAAGGTCTGCATCATTTAATCAGTCCAAATAGGGGAAATGAAACATGCTTGCAATACCCCGTTTCAACATTACATAGTAGCTATGAGAATGAACTAAATCCCAGTTATATTCACATAATACCAAACACATTTTCTTGGAAGATGTATTTGGTAAAAAAATATTTAGTTGGAAGACATATAGGCTACAAGACTAACTTCAAGAACAAGCAAGCAAAGGATTAAACAGCAGGTTATGGTTTACATTCTTACTCCTCATGCGGATTGCCAGAGATATCCTGCCCATTTTCTGCAGATTTCCTGTGAAGATATTGAAGGCAAAACCGTTCGGCTGTCAACTTTCTGATCATTTTGTCTTTGCGTTCTTCCTCTTCCCGCAGCTCCTTCAGCAACTTGTTGTTGTGATCAATAGCAGCTTTCAGTTTATAAAATGTCATTGCATCCTAGATAAAAACAGATGTCCCATTAGCAAACACTGTAATAGCTACAATGCATGTTTGCTTCATAATGCTTGAGCTACATGATGTTTGAGTAGCCCCAAGTTAGACTTACCATCTTATAAAAGGGTTTCTCTTTTTCACTGAGATTCTGGGCCACCATCTAAAATTGGACTCTTTCCAGTAAATCTAAAGCACACACATCATAATTAAAGTTCTATTAACAATACAGTTAGTTGTTGGCCAAACATTCTCCATAACCTACATGCTGTTAGATTAACAGCCATAGCCAAACTTAAATGTTAGGTTGGCTAGGTAACAAAATGTAATGGAGAAGATAGTTTCTAGGCTGTTTCCATGATATTTTCTCCGTAGAAAACTTACTTGAAGTATTGAAAACAATTTGCGTTCCAAAAGACTCAGTCCTCGGTGCTGTTATACAAACTGCAAGTAAATAGATCGCGGTAATGATCCACTCAGAATAATAATCAAACCAGCTCAGGAGTTCCTTAAGTGTTCAAAATTACCTTTCAGTATGGTATATAGTTAATACAATTACTGAAACTGCTAATTTTTTTTTCCATTACACTCTGCACAACAACAAACATAGCGTCACCGTCCCGACGCCGCCATTTTCTTCGAAATATGAGAAACTACGCGCAGCGTTTTGGGAGTTATGAGAAGCGCGCGCGTAGCGTTTTATCCAATCGGCGTTCTCTCTCTCTGTAGGACTCTAGTTGAGCCATGGCTATTTTGTTTATTACTAGTATTCATTTTCTCTCCCATAAAGCATAAGGCCCCTTTTAAAATCTACGGAAAAGACTTGCTGTCATCTTGTTTTTGTGCCGGAACCATTTGCTGACACCTTGTAGCATTAATTAATGCTTTGTAATAGCTTGCAACATATCAGTGACCCACCAAATGTTTCTGTGTACATTGTGCTTGTCTGCGCTGGGAGAAACTACCTAGCCCAGAGCTTTTTTCCAGGTTTTATTAACTTGATGACACAGGTATGGAAATAGCTGTAACGGCTTTGGTGTGTGTGCCGCTGTTTTCAGGGTACCGCTGACTCTGTCTCGCAAGGTAAGATCTGTAGTGATACTACTACTGCCGTGTATTTGTTTCATTTTGTTCACAATTGTCTGTTCCTTGGTGCAGGGAATCTTATTGACAATAAAGTTGCCAGATAGGAAGGTCAACAAAGGTACAAGAAGAAGGAAGGTCTAATAGAATTGTTTTGTATTTTGCTTGTTGGTCAATTTTAATTAAAACCTCTCATCAACAAAAAATAATCTTGAATGTCATCAAATAAAATAGTTCTGCTATGTTAAAGAAAACAACTGCCAACGTGAATCATCTAGGAACCAATTTACTTAGAATGAAGTAGTTGCTGGTATAGTATTACTTCACATAATATAATGTTGTAAATTCAAAGAGGAAATATCTGTTAGTGTTAGCGTGCTAAGACTTATGGGAGGAGCGCAGGGAGAAACGACCACACAGTTGGGCTGCTGGATAGCAAGTAGACAGTCTATTGTTTTGCAAGCGGAGCGCTGGAGTCACAAGAAGTAAAACAAGAACAAGTATGGAGTCGAAGACCATGTTGATAGGAGGCGGTGTATGAGAGGCGGTTGATTTGAAATAAAGGAATATATACATGAGCAGAGATCAAGGATTAATAATACAATAAATATACAACATATAATAATTTTAAAAATTATGTTTCTGAATTAAACTGGAAGTTGTCTGATAAGTTCCCGAGTTACCCGAACTGAAAAATTAAGCACTCTTCGAGCAGCTGCTGGAGTTCATCAGCCACTGGTGGTTTCTGATGTTCAACTAAGACTATTGTCGCCTTCCATTACCTGGTGTTGAAGTTGCCTGAATCTGTAAGTTAGATAGAAATTGATGTATCAGTAACCCAGCAGCAAAGCTTTTCATTCCATGAAAGTTTATGCAGTCCTACCTTGTGCGCGAGATAGCTTCTGCAAGGCACCAAAATGTAGTTGCCTCCTCCTCGGATGAATGGCACGTGATGATGATACAAAATATTTGAAAACAGCACTGCAGCTGTACTATCAGAATACCTCACCTTGAATGCGTTTAGCTCAACTACATACTTCTCTGGTATTAGCTTTTGATAAATAAAAGCTACCTTACCATTCAGTCCATAGATATCTACAATTTCCCCACAAATGGGTACATTTCTCTCAAAACCCAAAATAACTGTACTTCCCTTGCTGTAATGCACACTTTTTATATGAACAAAGTTGTACCTTTGCAAACTCTTATTGCCAGTAATTTTGAAGCATGATTCAAGAAGTAAATTGTGAACACAAGTGTTGAGGTGCAGGTCCATAGGGGAACCAAACCTATCAGATTTTCTCATGTATGGTTTGGTGTATCCACTGGCACTTAGCATCATCAAGCCACACTGCTTTTCTTGATGCCTTTGAGATAAAGTGAAATATATATTGATAAAATTATGGCTCATACGGGGTATTCTTTTGAAGTAGGCATGTTTGGCCTCAAACCTGAAACAAACAAAGTTGAATTACCAATAACCCTGAACCAGACAAAAAAAAAATTATAGAAGTAGAACAGGAGCGCACCTGAAGCACCAATAGAAACGAGGCGGACCAAACAGCAATATTTGCGTTGGAATGTGAATTTCATAATGGTGTTTGGGAATCAACGAATTCGGATAAAGCCTTTGGAAGTGCAAGTGATGTAACGCTATTATTTTTCTTAGTCTCTGAACATCATCTAATGAGAACTCCTCTGACATTTGCAAGTCCAATAAATTGAGCCTCAGAATATAGCAATTCAAGTTTTTAGAGTCGCAAGCTGATTTCCCACTTGCTGGGTCCAGCAGAGCAAAAGGCAATGAGTGTGCCAAGACTAAAGTTTCAGCTGCAGAACCTTTTATGCTCCTTTGATCTATATGATCCCTAGTGATTGGAGGTGGCTTGTTGACACCAAAATATTTTGCCACACTTTCAACTTTCTCATTGATTTTTTTCAAATTAGTCTGATTTTTCAATAAAACATGCCCTAACAAACATGCAATTTCTTGCTTGAGAGTGCCAAGAATCACATCATGCATTAGATCTTGCGGTAAGCATTTTGTGGCGTCAAAATAATTTATGGTCATTAGAAAGCTTCTCTTGTTTATACCATACTCAACAGAGGGGTTGAATCCACCTGTTGATCCGGACTGACCATATTTCTCCACTTCTGCCACTTGAGCTTCATGTAACTCCTTAGACCGAAGAGTGAAATCTTTCTCAACAAAAGATGTGAAGAGTTCAGTTTGGGTAGCAAAGCACTGTCTGCATGGGCACTTTGCAAAAGCAGCAGATTCTTTAAAGCCACCGCAGGCAGCAGAAGCTGGATTATCTCCGGCATGGTGTACTAACACTGCGTGAAAGGTCCTCTTCTTTCCACTAATTGTGAACTCCACTCCTTCTTCACTGGATAATTTATTCATTCCATCCTGGAAGTCTTTCATGAACATGTCATGACCCTTGCTCTTGACTACAGCTGGGTCTGCAGACGCAATTAAATGGACCCCCCTTCCCGAAGACCGGAGTTCTGCAGACAAGTTCAGTAAACTCCAATAAAGAAATTTCACACTTTTGTTCTTGCTGCTGGCAGTGTCTGTACAATTTGCATCATCATCATATGAGCAAATGCCTAGGGTGTCAGGAAACTTCTTGACAAGAGGATTTTGGCGAAAGGAATGCCCATCCATTGGACCTCTAAACTTCCCTTTTTCAGTAGGTTCAGGATTGTCCACGCAGTGCAGAACTTCAGGGCAGTTTAACAGCAATTCCAGCATTGGGAGAAAAGGTACATAATAGCCACCCTCCACTTGAACTTTTTTAACTGTACCACCAACCAGAACATCCACATTCTCAAACAAGACTGGCTCTGGTCTCACAAGATACCACTGGTGCTCTACAAAGGCTGATAGCTGTTGAGAAGTTTGCACACCTTGGAAGAGCGAAGTGCCAGAAAACTTATCTATGACAGCAATCACTTCATTTATAGATAGAGTGGTATTGGGATCCATGATAGAGAATTTTTTCTGAAAGAAAGCAAGGTACAGAATTATTCCACAAAGTACAAAAACAAATACTTAAAATTACTGTGAATAACGCACTTGCAACATGAAACATACCTTTACAATATCTACAAAAATGTTAAGCAGCTCGTCCACTCCGGATGTCAATTGGTCAAGAACCTTTTTGGTGGAGTACAGTTCATCTTTTAACTTCAACAAGAGGCCAGCCGCATTCATCTGTAACTTGCATTCCAAGTCTGCAGGGTCTGTAGTGGCATCTGAATAATTAAAATAATTAAAATAAGATATGGTTCAATCTAGACAAACACTGCACGGAAATCGAAGTATAAGAAGTTTCAGACCTGTTCGTCTTTTCTTGCGATGCATTCTAGTAAGATGGAGGATGGAGACCCTCTCCTTTGGCTAATGTCAAGTGAACAGATATTACACAGCAGCCAAAGCGGCCGTCCGCGCCGAACGGAAGATCAATGCCAATGACTAAGGAGAAGGGTTGTCAAACTGGCAGAAGACGTTCTCGCTGGTAACAAACTGCAACTGCAACTGCAACAGAGCAGGGTAGCCATCTCTATTTGCAAAAAAAAAATCGGACTGAAAATTAACAGATTGGTCTTTCAAAACACTTTTCTGAACAACTTCATTTTCTCGTTCGATAGAAAGAAATGTTAACGATAAACATTTTTGGGTGGCGTACTTGTGAAATGTATTCAATTGTAGCCCCATATGTTGGTAGAATTGATTGAAGGCGAATGGCAGCGGCCAGTGGCGGTAATTCGAAATTCAACGGATCGCAGGGCAGTCGTTAGCAAAATGGCTTCAAGCAGGGTTCGTGTGGTGGTCGAGAACCGAAACTTGAGACTTGACGTATCGGCCTTGAACGTAGAGTCCGTTCGGGAATCGTTTCTACAGTTCGCCAGTAATGATCCGACATTAAGAAATCGCTTGAAAGATTATTACCCAGTCTTCTACGAAGATTTCCTCGGGGATGAGTACGAGGTAATGCCTGGGAGCAGTGTCTCTGAAATGCAAAAGCTCACAGTGAGATGGAGCCCGTACAGAATTAAGGTAAGCATACAGTCACCTGATTAATAGGGAGTGGTTCATCCAGGAGAACTGTGGCCAAAAGCCCGTTTCTGCACTTATTGCATCTCCCAGGTGCTACCCTGAGGGCGGGAAGGGGGGGGGGGTTCACTTGAGGTACGCCTCAGCATGGCCCGCAACCGGCACAGCCTCGCCCACGCACTGACTGCACTCCCGCACCGGTCACACCCCTGCCACGGCACGTACCGCGGTCAGCGACGAGTTTGGCCGTTGCCTCGACGCCGTGGTGGCCAAGACCGTGGACCTGGTCCGCAGCCTGGCGACGAAGGGGCTCCTGTACGAACGGGTTGGGGTCGTCCCGTCACACCTCGCCGTGGTGGAACAGTGCCAGAGACGGCTGCCTTCTCTAGGTCCAGGCTGAGGGTCTTGTACATGGGCCAGACGAGTTCGTGGCCCTACAGCTGGGACGCGGCCAGGGTCTCGCTGTCGGCGACGCGGAGAATAGCGTTAGACGGCGCGTAGTCGCGCCGGCGACCGCACTCCCAAAGCACCTCCGCGCACCTCAGGATTGCAGACGCGGCAGCGACGTCTTTGGCCATGAGGGCTGTGCAAGCACGCGGCATCGGCGTCCGCCGTTCCCGTATCCGAAAAGCTCCCGCACCACCCGTACGCCGCTGCCTGTCCTTCCGCCCCCCCCCCTCCCGATCCCACGACGTCCGCCTTGCTGCCCGCGGGGGGATCCGAAGATGGTGGGGGGGGGGGGGGGGGGGGGACGGCCACCGCGGAAGGTCCTTCCCCGCCATACAAATCTCATGACATACCATAACACCGCCAAAACGGTGCATCAGCCCTCCTCGCACCGCTTTGACCGTGTCCCTCAGGTTCACCTTCACGGTTTTGCTCCAGTTTTGCTCCACTAGTTCAATGGTGAGCGATTCAATAAGTCAAAGTTTTAATTGTGAATCTGCTGTAAAATACATATTCATATCGTGGAATTTTCTATTTATTTCCAGGTTAAGCACAGTGAAGTCCCTCGGCAGAATTTGACTCCGTGAGTATAGTAAATATTTTTAGAAGTAAATCGATCATCTGCATGATTGTAATTAATACTTTTAATTTGCCCCTTTTTTTACAGATCAGGAACTGTGAGACAATCGCCCAGAGATACAGTTAGTAGTGGACAGCAACAAAAAGATAGCCAAGTATGTAAAACTTGTTTCATAAACTAAAAGAAGCTTTTTAAAAATGTTTTATGAAAATATTCTTCATTGTAGTCTCATCAGAGCGAGCTCCATGAGGATGAGTACAAGGACAATGACAGGTAAGCATACTTTAGCGAGTCTTAATGATGAGACCACCACAAAATAAAATATTCTTTTTTGTTATTCTTTATCAGTAGATCTACGTTGCTAGAAGCATTCCAGGAATCAGATCTCTCTGGATTAGGGCTGACCGGAGAAAGTGGGCATGTACAAGAAACCGACGTTGACACGTTGCTGCATTCTATGTACCCACAGAGAAAAAATGTGACTCCTGATGAGGTACAGTAGTAAGTTATAAAGAAGTCAATATCAGACAAAATTTACACTTCTCATTATAATTGTTATTTTTTATATTTTTTTTGCAGACACCGAGACGACCAATCAGATCTTCAAGGAAGAATAAATCAAGGCTTCGGTTTGATGAAGATAAAAGTGAAAATGAGGACTGTGAGAATGAAATAATCTTTGGAACCAGTAGTAGTGGCAGTTCATCTGAAGAACAACCAAATAAGGTGCGGTAAATTAAGAGTTTTCCTTTTCATAAGGACCCGGGGTCTGTCTCTCAAAGAAATTTAAATGTTTGGTCCCTCAGGAAAATGAAAGACCATCCACTCAGGAGCCGGAGGCTAACAAGTCTTCTGGCAGGCGTAAGCCTCAAAAGGTAATGAATTTTTCAAACACAAAAGTACAGAAGATTTCCTGCATATATTAATGAATTTTATTCATCATTTTTCACTCCTCAGCAGATCAGAAAATTGACACAAGTGATCACTGAGAAAAATGCTCTGCCAAAGTTTTCTCAGGGCCTTTCTGATGATCTGAAATTAAGAGTGGTCGACATGAATCAGGTCTTGTATGAAATAAGAAGCCACATAGAGCAAGTCACTGGGGACACCTACCCCACAAGAAAGGAGTTAGCACTCTTGTGCAGTGCAACAATAAAAAAGTATCCAGTGCTAGCTGATGTAGACAATCCAGGACACTATGTAGGCTACCTTTCTTGCACACCACATTTAATCTAAAACTAATCTGCATATTAACCAACGTTAAGTTTTTCACAGCAATCACTTCAGTTTTCTATCCGAACATCGTTAAGCGCCCAGAGAAGTTACCATAACAACGCAAAACCACGCAACCAACAGAAGTTAAAAGAAAGAAAAAGGTTGCAACAAGAACAGAACGTTCAATGTGGTGTTTCAACTTCTAGGTAATTTTTTGCAAAGTAGGACCAATAGAGAGTGTTCCAGCAAATCTTTACTAGACTGGTTACTTTACCTGATATTTTTTCCCAGGGAAGGAAACTTGGCAGAGCTAACAACTGAGCTCCAAGGCATTGTCAGGGATGGAGAGCGAAGGCAATGGTTAATCTCCAGGACCTGGGAGGGGAGGGGCTTACTTTTTCAGGAGTCAGATGACAAACTGGATATTATATCCAAATATCCCCATTACAAGGATTCCACAATGGTTTGTATGCCCCTATAAATTATGGAGCAAATTAATGGCACAATCTAAAACTGTCGTTTTTAATTCTCACATCACCATTTTCAGCTGATCTTTGAATATCAACTGAGCCAAAATCTTAGTTCTGTTGACGTTGTTAGCAGAACTCAGACTTTGCTCCAACATCTGGGAACCACTCTAGATGTTGAGTTAAGAACTGCCGATGACCAGATGGCAGTGTTAAGGTTGGTTCAGAAGCAGCTAATACCTAAGAAAATGGCTAAGCAAAACATTAAATTATCAATTACATCAAAAGATGTACGTAACGTATTTAACAAAACATCAACTTTATTATAAAATAGTACTTTAATTTGTGTTGTAAACCAAAACCTGTTTGATAAATTCAAGCTTTTCAAAAACTTACAGACAACAGAAGTTGATGGCATTGCTGGGACGCTTACAACTCATGAGGCCCAGGCACCATTTATAGTTTGCACGCTGGAAACAACTAGAGATGGAAAGCGTGCTCTGGCAACATCTATTGTGCTCATGCAAAATACCATGGTGTCCAGCATGAGAAAACCATCAGTTGCCGACGTGCTTCAACAGCTGCTGGGAGCGTATTTCATTTTTGACCTCATATACCCAGAGGCATATAGTAGTTTTCTCCGACTGTTAGAGAAGTACATTCACCAATCTTTATCAGCAGACACTCAATCCAGAAGACCAAGGGCTGAGTACAAAGAACTTATCAGACAACTTCCAGTTTAATTCAGAAACATAATTTTTAAAATTATTATATTATGTGAAGTAATACTATACCAGCAACTACTTCATTCTAAGTAAATTGGTTCCTAGATGATTCATGTTGGCAGTTGTTTTCTTAAACATAGCAGAACTATTTTATTTGATGACATTCAAGATTATTTTTTGTTGATGAGAGGTTTTAATTAAAATTGACCAACAAGCAAAATATAAAACAATTCTATTAGACCTTCCTTCTTCTTGTACCTTTGTTGACCTTCCTATCTGGCAACTTTATTGTCAATAAGATTCCCTGCACCAATGAACAGACAATTGTGAACAAAATGAAACAAATACACGGCAGTAATAGTATCACTACAGATCTTACCTTGCGAGACAGAGTCAGCGGTACCCTGAAAACAGCGGCACACACACCAAAGCCGTTACAGCTATTTCCATACCTGTGTCATCAAGTTAATAAAACCTGGAAAAAAGCTCTGGGCTAGGTAGTTTCTCCCAGCGCAGACAAGCACAATGTACACAGAAACATTTGGTGGGTCACTGATATGTTGCAAGCTATTACAAAGCATTAATTAATGCTACAAGGTGTCAGCAAATGGTTCCGGCACAAAAACAAGATGACAGCAAGTCTTTTCCGTAGATTTTAAAAGGGGCCTTATGCTTTATGGGAGAGAAAATGAATACTAGTAATAAACAAAATAGCCATGGCTCAACCTCCCTGGCTGTACATGTATCAACTAATTTGTACAGCATGGCAAAGAGATTTTCATCGTTTTGTTCTAAATAATAAATAAACCAAAATTCGAAAGGCCGTTTCGTGTACAAAGTTTACGGTGTCAATGAAGTTTACCTAATAAGAAATGGAATGTAACTACTGTTGAAGCGGTTGAGGGTTGGGTTGGAGCTCTGTATTTGCAGAAAACCCTGTGAATAAGCTACGGCTGTCTGCTGGCGTTATTCACCCCCACGCCATTTTGTTATTTGCAGTTCGGCACAGGAAAGCCAAACAAAGCCTAGTGGAGTGCATCGTGTACCGTAAACAATGCTCGTATTTTGCATAATTTTACGTGTTCCAAAGCTGTCATACGCTGGAGACTTTTTCGTGTTGTGCCATAGTCATGTCGTTGTTAGTTTATCGTTCGCGCAGACGGGTGACGGATTCGCAACCGGTTTAAAGGAGAACTTTGACCGGCTTAAGGAAGATGCAACACGCACGACGGCCGGGAAAGGGTTCCCAGATTTGGAGCGTTGTGTCATCACCAGCACTGCCGCTCCAGAGTTCTGGTTTGCTCCATTATCACCACAGTGAGTCCCAGGGCAGCAAAGAATGGTTATCCTGAAAGGGTAAGGAAACCATTGCCATGAATCAGTTGACACTCATGTTTAGTTTAGCTTTAAGTGTTTGTCACAATGGCTTCTTAGCCAGTCCTGTACTATACTTTGTTGAGCTCCTGATCTCCCAGATATGCACAATTTACTCGTGGGTACCTTCAATTTATGAAATCATGCGACACAACGGGTAGCTTTTAATCTAGTGACGAGCCAGGAATGCTTGCTAGATCATCCCCATACATTTGCATCGTTTTAATTTGGCGATAACATTTGCATCGTTTAATTTTAGTGATGACTTTTTCATCGCTGTGTAAACAACGATGACTGGAGTCATCGTTCTTTTGGAAGCGATGATGCATCATCGTTACTTAAATAACAATGTTCATCGCTTATTCATTTACAGTGTAGAACAAGACAACGCCGTGGCCAGGTCGGCAAGGATCTGCGAAACACGAGCAGACTCGTTCAGGGCGGGAACCTGAAAGTTGGAAAGGAAGGGCAGGCAATCATTGGTCTCCGGCACCTCTGCGCGCGTCACACGCGCGTGCGGTGACGAGGCAGCGCCGGCCACACTAGCCCCACGAGCAGCACCGCCACGAGCAGCAACAGCATCCGCGCCGGCAGCAGTGTTGGCAGCGGCAATGCAAGCAGCTACCCCCGCCCTACATTTCTTCAGCCGACTCTTTAAAGACAGAGTGGACCTCTTGCTGCAAAGCAATAAAGAAAGCAAGTTTGTTGAAAGTACCACCTACTCTGCAGGGGTGCCTATGACTAACACGTGGGCGTGGAGCCCTCCAGTAGGGTGCTTCAAAAGATTTAGATTTTTAAAATACGGCCAGAATCTGATAGAAGCATGTCTCAGATAGCCCTACACCAAAATTTAACGCTTTTGGTCAACATTTACCCGGAGCGCAAAGGCAAAAAACGAAGCCGTACCTACTCTCCCCGTGTGAGAGCCGCCATCTCCACGCCGTCCTTGTGACGTCATGCGTCTCCGGTGGATGATGCCTCAGCACGGGGAGATAGGGACGGCTTCGTTTTTTGCCTTGCGCTCCGGGTAAATGTTGACCAAAATCGTTAAATTTTAGTGTAGGGCTATCTGAGACATGCTTCTATCAGATTCTGACCGTATTTTAAAAATCTAAATTTTTTGAAGCACCCTACCCTCCAGTACCACTGCACTTACTCATGCATGTCAGTCTGCCTCGCCGACCTCGGAGGCACCTGCACTCGATGCTGCTGCTGTTCCGCTGTCCTGGGAGGAATATTCTCGTCGACTGGCACACCGGCGGTGTGACTTGCGGGTCCTGCCGCCACTGCCGAAGTTGATGCTCCATCTGCAATACACCGTAACTGTAAGCTTTGGCTGTCCCGTGAACCGACGGAGACGCAAGCAAGGGTCGGAAACGGCTGCAGCGGCGCTGCCCCCGCCCCCGGCCTCACTACAGCGCCGCTGCCGCCGGTGTACAAACTCGAGCTAGCTCAAGTTAAAACTTCAGCAAAGCAAATAAACTTCTGCCACATACCCATGGCAAATGTTTTGACACACCTGCACACCGAAATATAATTACTCACTTGAGGCCATCGTTGCTGTCGAAGTGATCGGGTACAGCAATACTCGCCGCCTGCAACACGCAAGGAGCACTTAGTAACACGGGAAAAGTCACACTGAGCACCACAGCGTGGCGCACGGGTGGCGAGCTCAGCGACAACTGAGCGGTGCAGCGCTCCGGCCGGCTGCGGCGCAGCCCTGCAGCCAGCCCGGGATCGCTGGCTGCCAGCCTAACCTGCCCCGCTGCCGGTTCGGCTGGCCCGAGTCGGGCGCCCGAGCGCTACGGCGAAGCCGGGCTCGGCCGCGTCCGAGACCATGGCCGTGTTCGGGGCAACCACTTAGTGTTAGCAATCTATGTTACCCGCATGCTACCACACCAGGCCAGTGGGCAGAAACAGCCCATTGCAGCCTAAAACTATGCTCCCCACCCCACCTTGTCCCCACCGCACTGTTCGACAGGGCGCGGACGCGACTGTGCTGGCAGTCGCGATGCGGAGCCCGGCCCGAGACGGCAGCTGTCCTATAACGCCCTGAAGTTCAAGTTCACGTTTGGCGCGTCCGGTTCACCACACCATAGCCAGTCAGTCATGCATGTCTGTCTGTCGCACGCAGCCAGGCCGCGAGGGCGCCACGGACCTCTCTTTTGCTCCTGTGGAGCGGCGTACGAGTGCGACAGAGACAGCGCTACGTCGGCAGCTCGGAGGCCCGCAGCATACGCCTAGCATTCCACTGAACACCACAGAAACGGCAACGCAGCCCCGCCTCCTCTGCTGCAGACGCGGCAGCTCTCGCTGCAAGGAAGGCGGGGGTGGGGGCGGCAACGCTGGAGGCCCCATGTGGAACACCTGGACGTAACACGGATATCCGGGGCGCATCCAGTTTGTCTCAAACTGGATGCGCCCCGGATATCCCAGTAAAATCCGCACCACATCCGCCGTATCCCTGATGTGTTCTGGGAATCATCACATCATCCCCGACACATCCACGTCCCATCCCCGGTGTCCCCGCTGCATCCTCATCCTATCCCGCCCGTCCCCATCGCGTCCCCATCGCGTCCCTGCCGTATCCAGGACCCATCCATCCCATCCACGGGGTAACCGAAGTTCGTCCCGAACACCGGAACAAAAAAAGACCAGTAACATCCGCAGGGCATCCGAATACGATCCAAACCATCCGCACCGGATCCGGATTCCATCCTAGCTATCCAAGGGCATCCGAACCAACCCCAAATCATCCACAGGCCACCCCGTTAATCCGATAGATCCGTTACCCATCCGTGCGCCATCAACGCCATCCGATGCGCATCCAAGGGGCATCCGCAGTACATCCAGGCCATCCCCGGCAACCCCGGGCCATCCGCAGGCTATCCCCAGAACATCCCGCGTATCCGTTTGATCCGCTGCCCATCCGTGCGCCATCCACGCCATCCGATGCACATCCAAGGGGCATCCGCAGTACATCCAGGCCATCCCCGGCAACCCCGGGCCATCCGCTGGCCATCCCCAGCACGTCCCGCGTATCCGTTGGATCCGTTGCCCATCCGTGCACCATCCACGCCATCCGATGCACATCCAAGGCGCATCCGCAGTACATCCAGGCCATCCCCGCCAACCCCGGCAACCCCGGGCCATCCGCTGGCCATCCCCAGCACGTCCCGCGTATCCGTTGGATCCGCTGCCCATCCGTGCACCATCCACGCCATCCAATGTGCATCCAAGGGGCATCCGCAGTACATCCAGGCCATCCCCGGCAACCCCGGGCCATCCGCAGGCTATCCCCAGCACATCCCACGTATCCGTTTGATCCGCTGCCCAACCGTGCGCCCTCCACGCCATCCAATGCACATCCAAGGGGCATCCGCAGTACATCCAGGCCATCCCCGGCAGCCCCGGGCCATCCGCTGGCCATCCCCAGCACCTCCCGCGTATCCGTTGGATCCGTTGCCCATCCGTGCACCATCCACGCCATCCGATGCACATCCAAGGGGCATCCGCAGTACATCCAGGCCATCCCCGGCAACCCCGGCCCATCCGCTGGCCATCCCCAGCACGTCCCGCGTATCCGTTGGATCCGTTGCCCATCCGTGCACCATCCACGCCATCCGATGTGCATCCAATGGGCATCCGCAGTACATCCAGGCCATCCCCGCCAACCCCGGGCCATCCGCTGGCCATCCCCAGCACGTCCCGCGTATCCGTTGGATCCGTTGCCCATCCGTGCACCATCCACGCCATCCGATGCACATCCAAGGGGCATCCGCAGTACATCCAGGCCATCCCCGCCAACCCCGGGCCATCCGCTGGCCATCCCCAGCACGTCCCGCGTATCCGTTGGATCCGTTGCCCATCCGTGCACCATCCACGCCATCCGATGCACATCCAAGGGGCATCCGCAGTACATCCAGGCCATCCCCGCCAACCCCGGCAACCCCGGGCCATCCGCTGGCCATCCCCAGCACGTCCCGCGTATCCGTTCGATCTGTTGCCCATCCGTGCGCCATCCACGCCATCCGATGCACATCCGATGTGCATCCGCAACACATCCAAGTCATCCGCCTCACCTCCACATCCACGCGCCCCCCTGTTATCCGAGTGGTCCGGACGCCATCCGTGTGCCATCCGCGCCATCCGATGCACATCCGATGTGCATCCGCAACACATCCAAGCCATCCGCGTCACCTCCACATCCCCCCCCCCCCCCCCCCCCCTTCCCTGTTATTCGTGTGTTCCGGACGCCATCCGTGTGCCATCCCCGCCATCCGATGCACATCCGATGTGCATTCGCTCCTAGCCTTTTTCTCACCATTTTCGAATTTCGCGCTCTTCCCCGGACCGTCGCGCCTGCCCCGCCCCTCCCCGCGGCGCGCCCTGACCCAGGGCCATCCCTCAATTCGCACCGAAGGTTGTTGTTGTTTTTGTTGTGAGTGTTTTTTTTTTCGGCGAATTGAGAGCGCGGTGCGACGCGGTTAGGCCTCGGACTTCTAACAAGACTGTTGACGCAGTCGGTTTGAATGATCGCCGTTGATGATTTGTGTCGGCGGTGAGTACGTTGCGTGTGAAAATCCGGTAATACGCTTGCGCTTGTGGCTTTGTACATAGCGATGACGCTTTAACCTATCTTTATCATTTCCTTTAAGGGTTTTCCTGCTATTATCGCTTCTTTTGAAGTTGATGTGTTATGATCCTCACCTCCTAGATCTAGCGATATAAAATGATGTCCATGCATAGTGTTTTAAGGTTAAGTCGAGTTTTAACAGACGTCCCAAAGGCTTTTACCATAGAGATGTATTTCAATGCTCTCTAGTCCTGCCTGTTGCTCTGTCCGTTGCTTGCAAAGCCCTCGTTTCCGCGTTTTTGTGTAATTTTTGTGGGGATATTACGTCAGAACCCAAACTCATGTTTCCCTGCTCAACAAAGTCTTGACAACCATTTGTGAAATTGGTTATGATTGTATACATTTGGGACTAAGTGCACTGCTAATCGCTGGAAAGGTGTCTGATACTTTTTGATGTATTAAAAGTATGTAATCTTTTTTTTAAAAACTTGTTCTAGAGTGTGCTGTCTCAAACTATCCATTCCTTCCCTTCATTGGGAAGGCTGCTGTGATCTGTTACCCGGTGTTGTGTGGGTTTGTTGATGAACTGCCTGCGTCACATTGCCTCACTTGAAGCAAGGTATGTTGCCCATTTACCCACTCCATGTGAATTCAGTTCAGCAACTTATTTGCTCCATCTCATGAGAGCATGTGAGTTCCTGTCTTTTTTCATGCGGTATGTTTGTGACACTCGTCATGCTAGTTATGACCAAGAATCGAGGCTCATCTTGCAACTTAATGTCATCGTTTTTTTTCTTGTTGAATCTCCTCTCCAAATATGCCTCTTTGTTTCCTTAAACTAATGGAGAGGCTTTGGAGGAGATGAAATATTTAAGTTTCTTTTGTGAATTCCTAATTTGTAAATTTGATAAAGAAGTTGACGCTCATTCCCCCTCATTGGTCCTGTTGTTCCCCACCCTTTTCAGTCATCTGGCATGTAGTTTCAAAATATTAATCTTCTAATTTTAATAGGCATTTTCACAATTTAAGCTATTAGAGCCAAACATATGATTTTGAAATATAGTTGTCCGTCACATGATTGGTGAAGGTGTTTTGAAACCTCTATTGTCTGTGTAATCCTTTTGCCTGACATGTACCAGGTTTGGCTGACCCATCTGGAGAGCTGCAAGGGAATCTGGCAACTACATCCGGATTGCAGTGAAGGGAATTTTGTGATACGGCACTTTATAATAGGTATGTAATATAATTTCACTTCTCCACTGTCAGCACACATCAGTAAGGATTTCTTGATTTACAGATTTTTCTCACAAACTCAATAAAATTTTAAATGCACTGACTGAGGGTGTATTTGTGTTTATGTTCTTGTGCACATTTTAAAACTTTATCTCATCATAATACATGTGGGAAATGAAAACTTACTCAAACTTAATTTAAGGTCTTTCAGGTTGGACTTGCTTTTGCTGGGCAGCTGTCTCCCATGCTTTGGCTTTTATTATCGTCATTTATCTTCCCTCCCAAAGACAGTATAGTGCCTTTCTTAACAGGGCAAGGCATAAGAAAGCTGCCGTCCTTCGTGCACAGCCCTGATATTATCTGAATTAACTATTTTCTGATTTCAGATTGTACTGTGTATCGCTTGAAGTTGTACATCAAGACAAGTACCATCAAGATAACACAGGGGCTGAAGTGACTAAACTTCCTAGAGTGGACTACATTGTGTGTTTGGATGGCGAGGAATCATCTGTTGCAGAAGTCTTAGTTGGTAAGATGGGTTGTGCATCTTCTGTTGTTTGGTTCAAGTTGTCATTGTACTGATCACGACATGCTCCGATTTCCAGTTACCCCTGCAATTAAATGACTCTCTTGTGTGCCATTGGAACTGCAGCAGACGTTTTGCTTGGAGGGAATGAGCGGTACTTTGTCTGTGTCAAAATTTAGTAAGTCACTTGAACTATAATTTTGTTCTCTTTTTCTATTTGAATTTCATTTGCAGTCTGAACTTACAATATGCTTTGCACTTCTCTTCCTCAGGTCTGTGTTCATGTGATGAGGTGAAGCTGAAGAATTACTGATATGAAGCAAGCATGGGTATTGCAGATTACGAGCACTGAGATTCTTTGGAGAATTACAGGTACATGCCATTGGTTTTATTTTCCTCACCTGACCAGCTCTCTGTAATCTTTTGTGTTACTTTTGTTACTGTTATTTCAGCAGCCCCTGCTGTCATGAGGCTGACCCAAGAGAATCACATGCCATGGCTTACTCTGCTTCATTCTGACCAGTTCCCCGGAGAAAAGATGGTCGGGGATTTGAGGTGTTATCACTCATAGCAAGATCTATTTTCTTAAGTAATTATACTTATGTAGTCAGTATTCAAATATTTATGCTACTGTTCTAGAGTAGTCTTGTAAGTGAGAGTGTAATGCCTGTTTTATTTTCCTGTGTTGCCAAAAGTTGCCTTTACACAGTAATCATGTATATTTCTAGATTTCACTGTTAGTTGTTGTGTGATAATCAATGAAATTTTAAAAAATGCTTCATTTGTACAACTGATCATTTTCCATCTCTGGAATTCAAGCTTATGTTGATAGTTGGTTTGCAAAGGTCAGGGTCAAATAAGAAAACATTGTGTACCAATGATACATTTAACTTTTAATTTATTGCATAGTAATTTGTATGGTACTTAAAATTAAAAATCTGAATACAATTGGTTTGTAGCAGGCTTGGTTATGATATGTAAATGTATTTAGATTTTATGTTTTACAAACTTCTACCTGTGTTCTCCCATCCTGCTAATAGGCATGCAATATTGTTACTGTTAACTATGAACCAGTTACTGTTGACCATGGGTATGTGATGCAATTTAATGGCCAGTAGGTCATTTGTTACATCACAACAATATTTTTTGGAGTTATTTCTGAGTCTCTATGGTCTTGGTTATGTCCAGTGTTTAAAGCCATTGCATTCTGTTGAAGAATGTAGTTTAAACTGTTATAAGCCTTGGTGTTGCACAGTTTTGTACTACCTTTGTTTATTAGTTAAGATTTATGAGTTTGGTAGTGTGCATCATCGGAGACCTGTTGTCTGTGCCCCTCCCCAAATTATCTCATCATTATTTTATCATGTGTTTGCTTATGATCAGCATCAAAGTGTGTGCTTTTTTACCAGCCTTGTTAACGTCTTAGGTTTACAATTAATCAATGTTTATGTGTGTCTATTGTTTAGTGTTGTCTGTATTTTCGGGTGTGCAATGCATGCAAACCCACGTAGTTTGTGTTGTACTTGGATAAATTTAGTTTTAAACATATACATGTGTGCTCTAGTACTTCTCGAGTAAGCTGTATGTTTAGTGTCATAATCTGAGGCTCTATGCTCGTGAAAAAGTTGTTGAATATTGGGCTTTTTAACTTTAAATGCAAGTCTTGCATTTATTTTCAATGCCAAATGTTTATACAGGAACTTAAATTTACATTTACAATTCTCCATATTCTCTTGTTCTGTTTAAAATAAAATAAAATTTTGAGGCATTGTGGCCCAAACTTTCACTTGCAATATAAATAAAAACTGTATAGGAGAAAAGAAACATACATTCTATCATAGTATATTACAAGAGAAAGTCATGGGTCGACCACTTTCATCGTTATAATGCTTGTACTTGGCAAAGTTTCCTAAGTCAAAAAGAATAAATATCAGTTATCATTAAGTTTGGCTGCTTTGGGAGCCAATTCTTCATCATCCTTCCTTTTCAGCGGTCTTTTTGAGGCCCGGTGGTTGTCAAAAATGTGGCTGAGGTGGCTTCTCACCTCCTTCTCAGGCACATTTACACACTGAGCCATCATTAGTTCCTTAACTCTCTCACATTTTTCCTCCATTTCATCTTTGTTGAGGCCTTTGTTCTCCTTTATTTTGTGCTGCTTCAGTGTGATGGCCTTTGACACTAACACCCTCTGGATCTCATTGATGGCATCTAGAATGAAGAGGTTGGCAAATGAGAGAATCGATCTCGTACACCTTGTTCACGTTGTAACTATTCTGTAATAGAAGTAGGTTTACTTACTTGTGATGCCTTCGGCGGCAGCAGCAGGAAATTTAATACTAGTTTCTGCCTTAGCTGGTGGCACTTTGAAATAAAAACCTCCCAACATTTCTTTGGTGTACATGGATGAGAGAATCTGCTCTACTTTCCATCTCATGGTTTCAGTGCTGGAGAGTACGTTTTCAAGCTTCGATTTACGCACGAATTGGCCACCTCCAAGGAAAACCTAATAATAGAAAAAACATAAGGTTATACTGTAGAGATGCAAGAGGTGCATTTCTTCATCAATAGTGGTTGTTACCTTTCCCTCGGGAACCATCTCATCCGATGACTCCTCCAGAGTCACAGCATTATTGAAGCTAACAGTCGAAAATTGGGTAGTGGCGGGTTGGCCCTGGTTGAGCAGCATGGCTGATGAAACAAAAAAAATAGTGACAGATCAGTTTTTGAGTGCAAGATATAACTTATTTATTGAGCCTGGCACTAAATAAAAGTAACTTCCACTAATTACTTACCACGAATTTCCCGAAACTGTTCTTCCATCCATTTTCGTAAATTTTTTAGTTCGTCCATCACAGTGTGAAGGGTGATGTCCTGAAAGAAAATAATTAGAAAAAGGTTTAAGGATAATACGAGCAACATCATAGGTATAACTTCTCCACCCCATGATGAAAATTCAATAGGCTGAGTGTAGATGCAAAAGTAAGCTACCAAAGAGTTATTTCAAATGAGAAAAAGATTATGAGGCACACTATTTCTACACTTGTATCAAAGAACAAGTTGAAACTGTTGCTCTACCAGCCAAGTGAAGGAACCTGCCACTTTCTCAGAAGCAGTTTCTCCTCATCAATATTTATGATTTAAATTGCTCTGCATAGACTACTTTTTAAAAAGTTGCCTTACATCACCACCACAAGTACTAGGACTCATGGGTGCACTTCCAGAAATAAAGACATTATAGCATCGAGACATATTGTTTGCTTGTTTGTTGCTTATGAAACACATACCTGGTCGATAGACTGAGCTTCATTACCAATATGCTCCACCTCAATATCAACAAGGGAAGAATTGTCCCGGGGTTGACGCTCCACATCCGGCTCCCCACATTCCTTAGAGGAGCAGGGGTCTTCAATAGACTGGTGCTCCACAGTGTCCACATGTACTTTTGAAGGGCAGTGGTCGTTGCCAGTTGTCTACAAAATCACAAAATCCATATCTCGAAAATGACCAGACAACTTTGACAGAGAGGAAAACCCTGACATTATATCTAATCAAGCAAGGAAACACACCTTCACTGTCACATCCTCCGTGACTGTCTTAGAACAGGTGGGCCCCTCTGTGTTGGGAGTGGCCTGCAGAAGAATGCACACATTTGATACGGAGCAAATTTAGCTGTCACAAAAGTTACGTACAGATGTAACAATGTAAGTGATGCAGAATGTGAGTAGAATGTTAAATTTCTGAGTCGATCTACCAAGAAGATGGCAGTAAGCGTTAACACAATTTTCAGGTATTTGCCCTACCAAAGCACATTCCATTTTCAGCCCTTATGAAATGGACCCAACACAAAACTTACCAAAAATTGCTGTACAATTTCAGCACACATGGAGGCGAGTGCCTGCCCCTTATTCTTTATGTTGCTTGACTGTGGGACATTAAATATGAAAATGAATGAAGGAAAAGATGCCTTTTAAATAGGGAATTCCATAAGGATGGACATCTGAATAAGCACTTACCTTGTTTTGCTTCACCTTTGACATCTCCATTGAGGAGATGTAAATAGAAAGAGGTTCCCTGTCTGATGCGCTCTGGGGAGATGTGGGAAGCCTTGGTAGAGCCTCAGGGACATCTTTTTCTGACTCTGGGACATGAAGGCAATACATTAGTTACTTCTTGACACTACTTGGTTCATATCAGATGGTCTTGATGAATTAAGGAGAGAACTGTTGAGGTGTCAAATTAAAAGTACGGAGACATTGATTGATAATCGAAGCAAGTTGTAAAAAATTCAGGACTCGAGCCATACTTAAGGATCAGCAAAAACTATGGAGAGTGTTCCTCCAAATACTAAAAAGAGACATATTTAAATATGAATCACTGATACATTATAAAAAATGAGGCCAAATTAGTGCATCGAGCTTCAAAGACAACTTTTCTGTGAAATCCAAGCTAGGAAACAAAACGAAATCAGGTCAAACCTCGGAAAAGCTAAGATGGTCGCGGCCAGACCCCTACTTTCTCTTTTTTTAAAAAAATAGCTCAAAAGTACACAGCAGTTGAGAGAAGGATTCATTTTTCAAAACTTACCAACTAGGAGCAGTACCCAGAGCTTGTAGATGAACTTTCTACCATCTTCTTCGGTCACCACATGGCCATAAGTTGCAGTTCTTTTCTTGTAATCTTGTGTTGAAGCAGGTTTGAAGTCTTCAAAGGTAAACATTTTCCCCCTTCTATTTAGGACTTTGATGTCCTTAGTAGGAATAACTCTCCTGGAGTTTGAAAACAGCTCTTTTGCGACAGCGTACATGGTGGTGTCGTATGGAAGTTTCAGTTCAAAACGGCCGAAGTGGCTGAAGTCAACCGCTCAAACACGCATATCTAACACCAACATCACGACGAAATCCTGACAAAACAGGAAGCTTCAGATTTTCACAGATAATTATTATAACCGTGCCACCTAAAACGTCAGCCTTTTTCAGAATACAGAGCGAGTTATCTTTAAACATCATGCCGTTTTAAGACGGTCGAAATACGTCACTCTGATATTATCATCACAGTCCGAGCAGTTGGTGACATTTTGTGAGGAGGGAAGGGTTCCGGAGTTCCGGAGAGCAGGGCAGAGACCAGAGAAGAGAAAACCAGATGCGCGAACGCTGTAGCGGGCGGGTAAGGCAGGTACGGCGTTTTTATCTTAATTTTTGTACTGATATGAACAAAAAATCAATTTTTGTTGACATTATAGCAAAAGTTACTGACTGCTGCAGAAACCAATGAATTGCTATTTTCAACCTTTTGCAACACTGGACCTACTGGACAACTGGACATTCAACTCTGACCGGATAGACTCGTGTCCCACGGCCAAACAGCACCCGAGAGCACCCGAAAGCCGACTCCGAGCGCCTACCTCTCTGCAGGCCCTCGGTTCACCAATCGGGCAAGATTCATCGGCAGGTGGGGTATTCCTATTTTCTCCGTGAAACCTCTTGAATCCAAAAGGACCGCCTCGGTGTTTACGTTTCAAATATTTTCCAGGTCTAGTTGTGATGGATTCCGATTCCGAGTCTGATGGAGAACTTTTGCCGCAGCGGTCGCGGTCGACTCGCTACAGACGGTTTGGTTCGCGAAAGCGAAGACACGAGCGTGAGGTACTAATGCGTTCGACATTCCACTCTACAATTTTGTCTTCTGTGTTTCTTTAAACACTTTATATTGTTTTAGGATGAAGCAGATTCCGACGCAGCCGACGCTGCTGAAGCCGCTGCTGCAGACGCAGACGTCGCTCATCCAGCACCGGTAGGTGTACACATTTGGACTCTTCAAATTTCTGTCGATTTTGACAGAAATGTCTTGTAATAGAGTCAAATCTACCTTGGCGCCCGAATATTTGTGGAGGGCTAGTACCGGGTGGCTTCTCGGTGTTCTCTAAGGGTTCCAGTGACATTCGAACTCAGTTCTGGTTTGAAAGAAACTTCCTAAATTTTAGTGGAGAGGGGGGGGGGGTATCATGAGTTGCGAGTGGCAATGCAGTTTCTCAGTACATTTCTTTGTTTCCTTGTAGGGAGCTCCAAATGGAAATGATGAGTTGCAGTCCGATAGCGACTGGAGTGTGGAGCTCGATGCCGTCTCTTTCCATGGAACGGATGAAGATGAAGGTGAAGCAGAGGCTGACTACGATCCCGGTGAAGATGATTTTGTGGTCAGGATTGAAGCCGAAGGTGCAGGGGCTGATTCTGATGAAGAAGACGAAGTGCCTGTTTTCGGCTTCAGTCATGGCTCACTGGACAGGGTCCTGCAGTTCAGTACCGTCAGAACGGTGAAAGAAAGCTTCTTGATTTCTTTGGCTCTGTCGGTACGGCATAGACAGGACTATGAAAGCCTACTGAACAACCAAAAAGCACTGAATCTGTTGCTTGGGACAGATTTCTTCCCAACCTCATAGAAAGCCCTCTGGAAGATATTAGGACGAACAAGCTCTGGAGTAGTGGCACATGTGTATTGTGGTGATTGCACCCTTTACATTGGGAAGAGAAAGATGCTAGGGGAGCAGATTGTGTGCCCCATCTGCCACAATGCTGTTGCCAAAGAAGCTGCAAAGTATTTTGTTACTATTAGCTTAAAGGCACAGTTGCAGCATTTTCTTTCGAGACCCGGAGTTGCTGAGTACCTCAAGTACAGGGAAAGAAGAGTCAAGCACCAAGAGGATGCCATTGAGGATGTGTATGATGGTGACTACTACAGGAGTATCAGGGTGGATGGACAGGAATTGATGAACTCCATGAATTTCACTTTCACAATTAACACCGACGGCTGCAAGATAAGGAGAGGAGGGAAAGACAGTATTGTGCCAGTCTATGCCCGGCTTAATGAGTTGCCTCCCAAGCTTCGTCAGAAGTTCATGTTCCTGCTTGCTGTGTGTGTGGATGTGAAGGAACCGAACATGCAGTGCTTCTTAAAGCCTGTTGTTTCCGAACTAAACTCACTGTCTAGTAATGGTATAGTTTGGCAACCGTATGGAC
The DNA here is from genome assembly GCA_026979955.1 of Megalurothrips usitatus. Taxonomy (NCBI): domain Eukaryota; kingdom Metazoa; phylum Arthropoda; class Insecta; order Thysanoptera; family Thripidae; genus Megalurothrips; species Megalurothrips usitatus. The sequence continues at coordinate 12,542,918 of CM049600.1, forward strand.
AGGCTGAGGTCCTTAGTAAGTTCGTCACCATTTGCCACTGTGTGGATGGCAAAGCCATGTGGCAGATCTTAAACATGACTTCTCATGCTGGTTATTATCCATGCACTCAATGCACATATCAGGGAGTGAGGATTGACAATTATATGAGATTCCCCATTCAGCATGCTGACCTGCCACCACATGAAATGCGCACACACATGGGAATGTTGAGGGACATGCGACAGGTTGAAATGCAAGTTCCTCGGCCAGAGTCCGTCCGGGGCCACAGAGGTGCATCTGCTTTAGCGTTGCTGTCAGGACATGACATGGTCAAGGGCAACGCGTTTGATGACCTCCACTACTTTTATGAGTGTGCTGCGTTTCATCACACCAAGCTCATTCTGGATGAAGCTCCCAGAGTGGACAATGGTATGGGCCGTGATGCTCTGTGCACCTTCATCGATGAGAGGATGAAGAATGTCAAGACTCCCACTTGCATTTCCAGAAAGCCAGGCAATTGCAAGCTGAAGAATCTCAGCTAAATGAGTGGCACGGAGCTGAGAAATTGGCTGGTGTATGCTGCTGTGCCTTGTCTCCAAGGTTTGGTTGGCAACAACTACATCAAACAGTTGGAGCTAATTTCTCATGCTGCCTATCTTCTTTCGATGGACAGTATAACTGATGCTGACATTGAGAAGGCTGAGCGTTTTATCAAGCTTTACCTTCAGCAGTATGAAGCTTTGTTTGGGGTGGGGAGAACACGGCTGAATTTGCATAGCCTGAAACATGCTCCAAGTTCAGTGCGCCTCCTCGGACCCTTATGGTGCCACTCTACCTTCAATTTTGAGTCCTGGAACCACCAAGTGCTACAGCTGGTCACGTCGCCCAAAGGAATGCTTTCCCAGATTGTAACACGCCACCTCCTCCGTGTCAGCTTGGAAATGGCATTGGAAGCTGATGAAGAGGACGCTGCTGAAGATGTGAAGGGTTTCATTGCGAAAATTCTTGGGAAAAGGAGGCGTAAGGATGGGCGGGAGGTGGCTGCCCACACCTATGTGCTGGGCCCTCCTGACCAAAGAGGGCCAAGAGATGCCGAAATCCATGTCCTTGGGATGGAAGGCATTCAATGTGCAGGTGACATTTCCGTCTATAACAAGGTATGCATTAGAAGTGTAGACTACAAGACGGCAAGGACTCAAAAAGCGCACCACAAGTCGAATGACAGTACGGTATTCACATACCAGAATACGTTCTGTACCATCACGGATATTGTGTCCTTCACTGACATAGAAGGAAGAGAGATCTGTGGGATGTTCGTCAAGGAGCATCAAGTGGCCCACCCATCACCATTTTCTGCAGCATCGCACATCAAGCAGGTTCTACCCGAATGTTATGATCTGCCACACTTCATCCGGATTCAGGAAGTTAGATCGCCAGTCATCAAGGTGTTTGTTGATGGCAACAGATATTTCATACCGATGCCTAACACCACTGAAATTGACTGACCATGGAACCATTCTGTCCGGTGCTTGCTGCTGGGCTGCCTGTGTGTGGGTAGTTGAGATTTTCTCCAAGCTGTGATAAATGTCTCATGTTGTCTTTGTGCTGGTGGTGCTAGAATAACATGTATATAAAGAGATTTTGGGGTAGATGTCCATTAGATTTAGCTTTAAATTCTAGTTAGGTGACAAGCGATTTACGTTCTGTTAAACAATTTAGCTAACAAAGATAACAGAATATTTAAACCCCAACCACTGTTTTGCAATGTCTCCAATGTAACTCAAGTGCATTGCCTGTGTTTGGGTAGTTCACTTTCTTAAAGCTGCCTTAAATGTCTCATGTCATGTTTGTGTTGGTGGTGTTTAATTCTTGTTGATAAAGAGATTTTGTGGTGGATGTCTGTTCTATTCGGTTAGAAACTCTAGTTAAATGACATGTGTATTACGTTCTGTTAATCAATTTATGTAACAAAGATAACAATATTTAAACCCCAACAACTTTGTTGCAATGTTTCCGATTTAACTCAAGTGCATTGCCTGGAGCTATGTTCATTGTAGTTCCACTGCGGCCCTGATTCCCCTTTAAAAAAAAGAAACAACAAAACAAGCCGTATCAAGGTTTGTCCATTTGGAGTGATTTTCTTAAGTTCTTGTTTTAGTGTGTCATGATGTGGTGTTACAAACTTACAGATGGAGATATTGCGTAAAGTGATGTGATGATGGCGTGATGTTGTATTTTGTTTTAAGGTTTGGTCGACAGAAGTATCTTATGTTCTGTTAAACAGTCAAGTTAAAGAGGATAACAGAAAAGATTTAAACCATTACATTGCAGGAAATGTCTCCTATTAAAGTCAAGTGCATTGCCTATGTTCAGTTTGTTATTCCACTGTGGCCCTGATTCTTTTCTTTTTGTAAAGAAACAATTTAAGCCCACGCAGATTACCTAGGTCAATTGCTCACAATTTGATCCTCAGTATAAACTCCGAAATGGGTGAATTAATGGAGGTAAACGAGGCAACAATAAGTAATGGTACGGAAGAAGTGAACATACGAAGAAAGGGGTGTGTTTATATCGATAATTTGAAATGGACTTACTTCCCTTAAATTGGCATAACTTTGGGAAGTTTAGCATGCATTCATCCGTTTTTATAGTTCTTAAGGCACTCTGAAGTCGATCAGCAGCCAGACCGACATGTAACTAGACCTCCGAACAGCAGTTTAAACCGGAGTATTATTGGCGTCGACATTAGCAACACATTTCACACCGTAAATAAAGGTTTTTGCAAACAAACAAACGGGATGTACTCGCACTCATAAGGGGATGCCCCGAGGGGTCAGACTCAGATTTCGATGAAACTTTTTTGCAAAAAAAGTTAAAATTAATATCTCTGGAACTAGCCGATAAGGGCAGCTAAAGTTTGGTATCTGGGGGTCTTGTGGGCAGTACATACCGCATAAAAAGTTACATCGAAATCTGAGTCTGACACCTCGGGGCATCCCCTTGTCGAATGGCGCACCATCACCATCGTCGTGAGAGTTTAGAGAGACAGAAAACGTCCCTCGCCCCTCGAAGCTTGCCAGGTAGGCTTCGGTGTGCAGCTGGGCGTGGTTCGCGGCACCTACATGAGACCGGAGGCGAGCCTGTCCCGAGGGATAGAGGAGTCGAAGACAGCGCGATAGCCCGCGAACGAGATTTCAAAGCTCCGAAACGTGAAACTCGCCAATTCATTTTCGCTCCGTTTTGGCGCATGAAAACGCCCTCCCGCTCTCGGAGGATTCGTTTCTGTTGCAATGTAATTAACTATTGGAGCAGTGAGGGCTGATCGAAAGCAGCGAAAGAGCGATGTCAGAATTTTTAGCTAGAAATACGGAGAGACGCTTTATGCCTATCTTGTAGGCGGTGCACCCGGGATCTGGATAAAGTCCGGATGCACTGTGGATAGATTTGGTGGAGTCTGGATGCACTGCGGATGGACTGCAGATACACTGCGGATGGGTTGGATTGAATACGATGCACTCATTGAATTCCTCCTAACCACTTAGGGGTCTTTCCATTTTCAATAATTTGATTATATGAGCAGGGGTTAGTGATCGCCAGCGCCGCTACTGCCCCCCCCCCCCTTTTTTTAAAAAAATCTTCCCGTTACGTATCCGTTCTATAAATCAAACATATATTCCCGAAATTTCTATGTATTCACTGGTGTCTAATCACTAGGAAAGTTGTCAAGGAAGCCACAGCTGCAACCCGTGAAGCTCCACGACTTTCCGTTTTTACCCGTTCTTTACCACACCAATACATACATACATACATATACATGGAAGGACGGGTATTGCGGCCGGTAAAATTCTTAGTCCCCTATTTTGAACTCGGCAAACTGATAAGTTATATATGTGACAGCGGTATTATTAGTTCCGTAATCGCGTCAAAATATGAAAATGATATTGGTTTAAACAAGGTATCTGTTAGAATTTTGAAAAAAATGCGGTAATATATGAAGAGAAGTTAGTCGGCCTGCTTTACAGCATGGCATTTCTGTGGTACGAACGTTATATACGAAGGAGCATATTTAAACTAATGTGGATTTGGAATTTACATAGCATGTAACAACTTTCGTAAAAAATTAAATCTTTAAAAAAACCAAATATATTTTTCTAAGTTGTGACCGAACAAATTTAAAGTTCTTAAAATGTCACTGGTATGACGATATGTGGTCAGGAAAACGATTTGTGCCCCTATACACTTGAATGTATGCATTTGAATTCGAAAATAACGTTATTTTTGACGAATATTGCTTCGTTTAAAAGATACCTCGTCTAAATCGCAAATGTTCGTGTCGCGGGAAAACTTGAGTATCGGAAATGCGCATGTCTGAAGGCGGGAGCCAATGGCAGTTCGGGATATCCGCGCATGCGCTTCAAAGTAAGTTTTAGCCAATCAAAACTGTAAAACTGCATTCCTTGGCCTTCCCACCAGCCCTTTTTACCAAATACTTTTGGTAACCTTTTCTCCTTGTTTGGGATGTCGGCCGATTAAATTTGCCCTGCTTTCCGGCTCGGAAAAGGTCGTCTGCGCAGTCCCTGCTCATATTATCAACTTAATCATATTTCTTTTCACTTTCCCCTCTCAAAAATGTACATGCGTTGACTCCGTCACAGCGACATTTTTGATTCGGAGTCATCTACCACTACGCGCGCGCACGCTCACACCTACGCGCTCGAAATGTCGCATTTTACGGCACAGTAGCCAAGCGCATGTCTTAGCCCGACGAAGGTCCGGGCCATACTGACCACGACCACGTCGGAGTGACAGTTTTATTGGTTTCACACACCAACGTTAAAGTGCGCCTTATCCGGACCATCCAAAGTCCTTCCATGCACCACCGAGCCCGGGCCAGCCAAATAGCATCCTGACCACATCCAAGGTTCATCCGCAGTGCATCCAAATGTCATCCGGCCCATCCGTAGCCGTAGTTACAAATAGTGGATTAGCTAAATCAAATGTGGGCGCACTTCGACCAAATGCGATGCCGTCTGGCATACGTGTAGTTAGGACCTAAATGAACGATTTTGCTCGATGAGGCAAAAAAAAATTCCCGTAGAAATTTTTTTCGAGGCCCTTGAAATTTGCGTGGCGCCTTCGGAAAGTCTGGGTTGGCAGCCCGCGGTACACCAGGCCTGTTTCCGTCCGTTTTTCCCGCGTAATTTCAGCAAAATGCCATCAGGACTATCCGCCATGCTTTCGGGTGCCACCTCACCACACCTGCGGTGTGTCCAGCATCCAGGTCATCCCCAACAAATCCGAGGTGTATATCCATAGATAGCTTGCAACCGCCAACTCGAAGCTTGAGCGACAGGGCGGCGAAAGATTTGAATGTAGAGGATCCGAACCCGCACCACCACGTCGGATGGAACTGATTTGTCAAAGGTCTGAGTGTGCCTATGTGGGGTAACAGAAACACTAGAGCAACTGAACAGATCCCTGCCTGCGAATGAGAGTTTTGAGTTTTCAATATAATTTATTGGGGGGATAAAAATTTACAAAAAGGCCGCGAATGAGTTAGTTTTGTTATAATTTTGATGTGTGCAGTGTAAAAATGTTTGCCTTAAAGTAAATTTTGTGGGTGATCATAAAAAGTGAGAAAAATGTTCAACCTAAACGCCACAATGCCTCAAAATTAAATTAAATTTGAAATAGAACAAGAGAATATGGAGGATTTGACCAGAAAAGGAAAATTTCCATTTATTAATTTTGAAAGAGTAGGTAAGCATTTAAACCTAGTCAAGAGCGAGCCAGGCACCCTCGAATGATACTTTGTTGGTTCGAAGTGATAACACACACTTTAAATACAACATGTTTATTAATAAGAAACACAGTGACGTGCAGCTATGAACAGAGTGGGCAACATCTGTAAGATAAATACACAAAAGGAGACTATATTTGTTAGTGTAGTGACATACAAAATTGGAACCAGTTTTGAGATACAAGGCATAAAATATGATATTATTTAATCCATAATGTGAAGAAAAATGTACTCACACAACGACCTGTCAAGTCTCCAATAAATGGTGCTGCTGCCTGCATTGCCATTTTACGTTACTCAATACTTTGTTGAATGGCTTTAAACACTGGACATAACCAAGACCATAGAGACTCAGAAATAACTCCAAAAAATATTGTTGTGATGTAACAAATGACCTACTGGCCATTAAATTGCATCACATACCCATGGTCAACAGTAACTGGTTCATAGTTAACAGTAACAATATTGCATGCCTATTAGCAGGATGGGAGAACACAGGTAGAAGTTTGTAAAACATAAAATCTAAATACATTTACATATCATAACCAAGCCTGCTACAAACCAATTGTATTCAGATTTTTAATTTTAAGTACCATACAAATTACTATGCAATAAATTAAAAGTTAAATGTATCATTGGTACACAATGTTTTCTTATTTGACCCTGACCTTTGCAAACCAACTATCAACATAAGCTTGAATTCCAGAGATGGAAAATGATCAGTTGTACAAATGAAGCATTTTTTAAAATTTCATTGATTATCACACAACAACTAACAGTGAAATCTAGAAATATACATGATTACTGTGTAAAGGCAACTTTTGGCAACACAGGAAAATAAAACAGGCATTACACTCTCACTTACAAGACTACTCTAGAACAGTAGCATAAATATTTGAATACTGACTACATAAGTATAATTACTTAAGAAAATAGATCTTGCTATGAGTGATAACACCTCAAATCCCCGACCATCTTTTCTCCGGGGAACTGGTCAGAATGAAGCAGAGTAAGCCATGGCATGTGATTCTCTTGGGTCAGCCTCATGACAGCAGGGGCTGCTGAAATAACAGTAACAAAAGTAACACAAAAGATTACAGAGAGCTGGTCAGGTGAGGAAAATAAAACCAATGGCATGTACCTGTAATTCTCCAAAGAATCTCAGTGCTCGTAATCTGCAATACCCATGCTTGCTTCATATCAGTAATTCTTCAGCTTCACCTCATCACATGAACACAGACCTGAGGAAGAGAAGTGCAAAGCATATTGTAAGTTCAGACTGCAAATGAAATTCAAATAGAAAAAGAGAACAAAATTATAGTTCAAGTGACTTACTAAATTTTGACACAGACAAAGTACCGCTCATTCCCTCCAAGCAAATCGTCTGCTGCAATTCCAATGGCACACAAGAGAGTCATTTAATTGCAGGGGTAACTGGAAATCGGAGCATGTCGTGATCAGTACAATGACAACTTGAACCAAACAACAGAAGATGCACAACCCATCTTACCAACTAAGACTTCTGCAACAGATGATTCGTCGCCATCCAAACACACAATGTAGTCCACTCTAGGAAGTTTAGTCACTTCAGCCCCTGTGTTATCTTGATGGTACTTGTCTTGATGTACAACTTCAAGCGATACACAGTACAATCTGAAATCAGAAAATAGTTAATTCAGATAATATCAGGGCTGTGCACGAAGGACGGCAGCTTTCTTATGCCTTGCCCTGTTAAGAAAGGCACTATACTGTCTTTGGGAGGGAAGATAAATGACGATAATAAAAGCCAAAGCATGGGAGACAGCTGCCCAGCAAAAGCAAGTCCAACCTGAAAGACCTTAAATTAAGTTTGAGTAAGTTTTCATTTCCCACATGTATTATGATGAGATAAAGTTTTAAAATGTGCACAAGAACATAAACACAAATACACCCTCAGTCAGTGCATTTAAAATTTTATTGAGTTTGTGAGAAAAATCTGTAAATCAAGAAATCCTTACTGATGTGTGCTGACAGTGGAGAAGTGAAATTATATTACATACCTCTGATAAAGTGCCGTATCACAAAATTCCCTTCACTGCAACAGGGCCTGTGCCAATACGGCCCAATCGAAAATTTCCATCCGAAAAAAATTCACCCCCTCGTATGGGGTGGCTACCCTTAACCCCTGCCCTGCCGCCCCCAAAGTGCGGAGGTGAATTTTGGACCCAGCACCAGATGCGCCTTGTCCGGGGCCATCAGCACACAAAACTTGAAGTCGCTCGTCCGATCCGTTCTCGCGCTACAGCCAAAAAACCTCAAGAAAACCCACCCCTAAAAGTCACCCCCGATACCGCCGAACTGAGTAGGGGTAGCAAATCGTTTCGAGCGTTTGTCTTGAAGGGCCCGGACGGCCAAACCGCTGCGGCCACTGGAAGGTCCTGAAAAAGCCCGTCACCCGGGACTCTGTACCGGGGACCACTGCACCGGGCGGCCGCCGCCGCGCCCGGACCGCCGGGAGGGCAGGCCACCGGTGAGGCACCAAGCAAACGTCTACTCGGAGACGGAAAGTGGAAGTTCTCAAAGTATAAAAAGTTAATATTTAAAAAAAAAAACACTCACCTTCATTTTCTCGTAATACAACGTACATCGGCTCAACAAGTTGTCCAGATGCTGTCATGGTGGGCATTATGGTATAGCTGTGTGTGAGAGCGGACTTCGATTGAGCTATAATTTCCACCTTTTTCACGCCCTCGAAGTCTAGGCTACGACCGGCATGCAGTTCCAAATTGAAACCGCTCTGGTCCGTGTTAACCACGGCGTGAGCCCCAAATTCTAGTATTTCTGGTTGCCTAGCCAAAACAAAGTCCAGAGCCTCATCCTCAATTTTACCCTTTTCCTGCACATCTTTTCTGCTAACAAATTTCGTAATCTTTCGGGACACAACTCTGTGGACGGCTTTAAAATCAGTTGCCCACGTCCTAGATGCTTTAAATTGAGTGCAACCGATTTCTCTGGCCCTTTTCATAGCTGTGCGCCGTAAGTCTAAAGTGCTTACTTGATGGTGGTTTTGTTTTGCTTTACAAAACCATGCATAAGTATGTTGTGAAATGTCTTGAAGTTTGTGCTTGTACGTACCTCCGGCCTCAAGCTGTTTTTCCCAGCGGTACAGAAGGGACTCCTTAATGAACAGTGTTCACATTTAAGTACCAGGTAAATCGGTAAAGGAAAGGCATGTTACGACTACCATACAAAACAAACACTAATAGGAACGAAGAAACGTTCTTCGTATTGAAAAGAAAATTGCAGCTCTGCATTACGAACTTTCTTACAAGCATTTCGTTCGTAATATGAAGGAATGGTTCGTACCTTGCGAAGAAACGCTTCGTAAGCACACGAGTTTGTATGAGGTACGAGCCCGTACTGTGCATTACGAACAAAGTTTTTCATGAGAGAGTTTGGAATACATCGCGGCAGTTTGCTTTGCACGGTTTTTACACTAAATAAACACTAATAAAAACTGACCAGATGCGCCTTGTCCAGTGCCATCAGCACACAAAATTTGAAGTCGCTCGTCCGATCCGTTCTCGCGCTACAGCCAAAAAACCTCGAAAATCAAGAAAACCCACCCCTAAAAGTCACCCCCGATACCGCCGAACTGAGTAGGGGTAGCAAATCGTTTCGAGCGGCGCAGGGTGTCCCAAACCTTTGTCTTGAAGGGCCCGGACGGCCAAACCGCTGCGGCCACCGGAAGGTCCTGAAAAAGCCCGTCACCCGGGACTCTGTACCGGGGACCACTGCACCGGGCGGCCGCCGCCGCGCCCGGAGCGCCGGGAGGGCAGGCCACCGGTGAGGCATCAAGCAAACGTCTACTCGGCGGTAGGGACTGGATCGGCCGTGCCGCGCCGCGCCGCTCGGCCGGATCCTGATCCCGTCCCCGCCGGCGAGTAGACGTTTGCTTGGTGCCTCACCGGTGGCCTGCCCTCCCGGCGCTCCGGGCGCGGCGGCGGCCGCCCGGTGCAGTGGTCCCCGGTACAGAGTCCCGGGTGACGGGCTTTTTCAGGACCTTCCGGTGGCCGCAGCGGTTTGGCCGTCCGGGCCCTTCAAGACAAAGGTTTGGGACACCCTGCGCCGCTCGAAACGATTTGCTACCCCTACTCAGTTCGGCGGTATCGGGGGTGACTTTTAGGGGTGGGTTTTCTTGATTTTCGAGGTTTTTTGGCTGTAGCGCGAGAACGGATCGGACGAGCGACTTCAAATTTTGTGTGCTGATGGCCCCGGACAAGGCGCATCTGGCGCTGGGTCCAAAATTCACCTCCGCACTTTGGGGGCGGCAGGGCAGGGGTTAAGGGTAGCCACCCCATACGAGGGGGTGAATTTTTTTTCGGATGGAAATTTTCGATTGGGCCGTATTGGCACAGGCCCTGCACACCTTTTCTGGCGTCTTTTTCGATTCTGAAATGCATTTAAGGACAAAAAAAACTCAATTTTCAAAAATGTCTTTTGGTTTTTTAGGGGTTGCGGTCAAAGGGTTCGTCCTATCGGGGAAAAAAACAGACGGGCATGTGCCCCGAAGGCTCCTGCATGATGTGCAATTCATTTTTGGTGACAAAAAAATTCACCGCCTGTAGGGGGTGGGGGTACCTGGGGTGGGGGGTGGGTTTGAACGACCGTTCAAATTGTGATGTCACCTTGTCACCCGGGGTCTATTGAACTGGTAAACGAAGTTTTACCCCCATTGGACCTCCTTGTCGGTGTTTTCTGACGCCCTCTTTCGGCGTTTTTCCACCCCGCCGCGCGTTAGGGGTGGCTGTTACCAGAGGGGGTGGCACCTGGTGTTGCCGCTTTCAGAGGCTCGAGTCAAAGGTTGGAGGCAGGCCTGTAGCAAATTTCAAGGTTCTACCTTCAAAAACTTGGAAATTACAGCGCCCGCCGTTAGTGGACCGCTAATTTTGGTCGCCAGTGTAGTTGCCAGATTCCCTTGCAGCTCTCCAGATGGGTCAGCCAAACCTGGTACATGTCAGGAAAAAGGATTACACAGACAATAGAGGTTTCAAAACACCTTCACCAATCATGTGACGGACATCTATATTTCAAAATCATATGTTTGGCTCTAATAGCTTAAATTGTGAAAATGCCTATTAAAATAAGAAGATTAATATTTTGAAACTACATGCCAGATGACTGAAAAGGGTGGGGAACAACAGGACCAATGAGGGGGAATGAGCGTCAACTTTTTCATCAAATTTACAAATTAGGAATTCACAAAAGAAACTTAAATATTTCATCTCCTCCAAAGCCTCTCCATTAGTTTAAGGAAACAAAGAGGCATATTTGGAGAGGAGATTCAACAAGAAAAAAAAAACTATGACATTAAGTTGCAAGATGAGCCTCGGTTCTTGGTCATAACTAGCATGACGAGTGTCACAAACATACCGCATGAAAAAAGACAGGAACTCACATGCTCTCATGAGATGGAGCAAATAAGTTGCTGAACTGAATTCACATGGAGTGGGTAAATGGGCAACATACCTTGCTTCAAGTGAGGCAATGTGACGCAGGCAGTTCATCAACAAACCCACACAACACCGGGTAACAGATCACAGCAGCCTTCCCAATGAAGGGAAGGAATGGATAGTTTGAGACAGCACACTCTAGAACAAGTTTAAAAAAAAAAAGATTACATACTTTTAATATATCAAAAAGTATCAGACACCTTTCCAGCGATTAGCAGTGCACTTAGTCCCAAATGTATACAATCATAACCAATTTCACAAATGGTTGTCAAGACTTTGTTGAGCAGGAAAACATGAGTTTGGGTTCTGACGTAATATCCCCACAAAAATTACACAAAAACGCGGAAACGAGGGCTTTGCAAGCAACGGACAGAGCAACAGGCAGGACTAGAGAGCATTGAAATACATCTCTATGGTAAAAGCCTTTGGGACGTCTGTTAAAACTCGACTTAACCTTAAAACACTATGCATGGACATCATTTTATATCGCTAGATCTAGGAGGTGAGGATCATAACACATCAACTTCAAAAGAAGCGATAATAGCAGGAAAACCCTTAAAGGAAATGATAAAGATAGGTTAAAGCGTCATCGCTATGTACAAAGCCACAAGCGCAAGCGTATTACCGGATTTTCACACGCAACGTACTCACCGCCGACACAAATCATCAACGGCGATCATTCAAACCGACTGCGTCAACAGTCTTGTAAGAAATCCGAGGCCTAACCGCGTCGCACCGCGCTCTCAATTCGCCGGAAAAAAAAAACACTCACAACAAAAACAACAACAACCTTCGGTGCGAATTGAGGGATGGCCCTGGGTCAGGGCGCGCCGCGGGGAGGGGCGGGGCAGGCGCGACGGTCCGGGGAAGAGCGCGAAATTCGAAAATGGCGAGAAAAAGGCTAGGAGCGAATGCACATCGGATGTGCATCGGATGGCGGGGATGGCACACGGATGGCGGGGATGGCTCACGGATGGCGTCCGGAACACACGAATAACAGGGAAGGGGGGGGGGGGGGCGGGGGGATGTGGAGGTGACGCGGATGGCTTGGATGTGTTGCGGATGCACATCGGATGTGCATCGGATGGCGCGGATGGCACACGGATGGCGTCCGGACCACTCGGATAACAGGGGGGCGCGTGGATGCGGAGGTGAGGCGGATGACTTGGATGTGTTGCGGATGCACATCGGATGTGCATCGGATGGCGTGGATGGCGCACGGATGGGCAACGGATCCAACGGATACGCGGGACGTGCTGGGGATGGCCAGCGGATGGCCCGGGGTTGCCGGGGTTGGCGGGGATGGCCTGGATGTACTGCGGATGCCCCTTGGATGCACATCGGATGGCGTGGATGGTGCACGGATGGGCAACGGATCCAACGGATACGCGGGACGTGCTGGGGATGGCCAGCGGATGGCCCGGGGTTGCCGGGGATGGCCTGGATGTACTGCGGATGCCCCTTGGATGCGCATCGGATGGCGTTGATGGCGCACGGATGGGTAACGGATCTAACGGATTAACGGGGTGGCCTGTGGATGATTTGGGGTTGGTTCGGATGCCCTTGGATAGCTAGGATGGAATCCGGATCCGGTGCGGATGGTTTGGATCGTATTCGGATGCCCTGCGGATGTTACTGGTCTTTTTTTGTACCGGTGTTCGGGACGAACTTCGGTTACCCCGTGGATGGGATGGATGGGTCCTGGATACGGCAGGGATGCGATGGGGACGCGATGGGGACGGGCGGGATAGGATGAGGATGCAGCGGGGACACCGGGGATGGGACGTGGATGTGTCGGGGATGATGTGATGATTCCCAGAACACATCAGGGATACGGCGGATGTGGTGCGGATTTTACTGGGATATCCGGGGCGCATCCAGTTTGAGACAAACTGGATGCGCCCCGGATATCCGTGTTACGTCCAGGTGTTCCACATGGGAAGGGGTCTTTAGGTAAACGAATGATCTACGTGTTACGTAAAATATGAAAATGTGTCAATTGTTGAGGGGGGGGGGGGAGGGAGGGTGAGGTGTAACCCGATGCGTGCGTGTCGGTGTTCTGCCAGTTGCGTGCTATGTGAACGGCGTCGATGCCATAGGCACGACTGCACCCCTGTCCTCGGCCTAACCTAACCCATAGCGTCCTCTGATCCTCCTTTCAACTACTCAGTGCCTAACCTAGCCTCAGATTATATTCCGATGAGTACCCCACCCGACCAAAGCCACCACCAGGAGACAACCTGTTGGCGAGATGTTTTCGCCAACAGCGCACTTTCGAGTGCTCTTTTAAAGTATTGTCAGCCTTGCGATGAGTTTAAATTCTGGCGCTCTCCCGCCGCGCGGGTGAAGGGACAGTTCGCCTCGCACTAATCTGGGGTCGCCCCGCCGGACCTCTGGAGGGCGGTGACACCTCACCTTTACTGCCAACCTCTGCACATGAAATGCAAGGCACGGTTTTGACTAGTTTCGGGTTTGAGTTTAGTTGGCTCGTCCTGGTTAATTGTCTGGACGCACTGCAGAGTGCAGTGTAACGCAATACTCATGAGCAAGGTTCGATTGAAGTGACCGGGTGCATCAGCCGTCGTGTTGGTAGTAGTTCGGGTGCCCTGCGCGGCCCCGCGGCATGCACTCGGGACAGGGAGAGACGAGAACGTACAGGAAAGAGAAGCGGACGTGCCGAGGAGCGCACGTCCGGACAGGGTAAGCACACGTGGTGGCACCGGCATTGTTAGTTGAGTAATCTTTAGGTTTACCGTTAGATTTGGCTGGGAGAGTAAATTTGATGTTCAGTTTCTGTCACGTTTGAATAAAGTCGTTCACGGTATTGACCAGCTAAATCCTGTCTCCTTTTGATTGCTCCTTTTCAAATTTCAACCCTTTTGGCCACGCGGCGAACAGACTGGGGTAGACGGGAGTGCACCTCCACATTTTAAATCGTAACTCCCCGCCTACAAACCCATCCACTTTTATCCTTATTGTAAGTTTTGCCCTGTTCGTCATGTAGGGTCTCTTACTACTCGTGTACCCCCCCCCCCCCCTCCCCTTGGCCCTCACTGTTGCCTGGATTATTCTCCTTCCTGCCCTAAAAAGTGATGTTGTAAGACTGTGCGTGAAAGAAATGATAATTTTTAAAGAAAGAGAAAAGTAGTTTTTGTTGGGTTCAGACATAAAGATGATTTATTGCAATTTATAATTGCTTTGAACTGAGCAGAGTTAAAGTAAGTCATTAATAAGCATTACATAAACAATTTACAAATCGCATTGATGCAAAAACCCATGTATAGAAGCCCAAAATAATTTCAGAGTCCTAAACGAAAGTAAATCAGGCACAGCTAATGTGCGCAGACTGTGAGCATCACTGATCTAGGGAAAGACAATGCATAAGTAGCAAGAAGGCAATTTTATATATCACATTTAGACATTTTATCAAGTTCAGGGCATCTCATTTACAGGTAAACAATTCATGGAGATTGGTAAAGCCAAAATAACACTGAAAAGTCTCTAAACTAATTGAGGAAACGGTTTACAATAGAACTGTCGAGAATGGTTGAGCTAAATTAAGAGTGTTACATAAGGGCAAAGTTTTCAATCGCTTTCTCATGCGCGCTCCGCGCGCATTCGAAAGCTCGTTTAGAGGGCCTTCGGCCCTCTTGAGTGGCGTGAGGGGACCTCTCGCTGCGCTCGAGGTCCCCTCACGCCACGTGGGCCCTTCGGGCCCACCATTTCTTGGCGCCCTGCGGGCGCTCCGTGTGCCTTGTCATATCCTTTTCAACCGGCGCTCGAGGACGGGGTGCAGGGTCTCGAGACCGGTAGTCGTCGTGGCCTTGTTCCTTTTCGTCGCCTCCCGCCAAGGTCAATGCCGAAAACCGCATGTCGCTGGGCCTCTTCGTTTGGAAGATCGAAGTTGGCGCTCGAGGACGGGGTGCAGGGTCTCGAGACCGGTAGTCGTCGTGGCCTTGTTCCTTTTCGTCGCCTCCCGCAAAGGTCAATGCCGAAAACCGCATGTCGCTGGGCCTCTTCGTTTGGAAGATAGAAGTTGGCGCTCGAGGACGGGGTGCAGGGTCTCGAGACCGGTAGTCGTCGTGCCCTTGATTAACATTGCCGGCCTCCGCAAAGGGCAATGCCGAAAACCGCATGTCGCTAGGCCTCTCCGTTGGAAGATAGAAGTTGGCGCTCGAGGACGGGGTGCAGGGTCTCGAGACCGGTAGTCGTAGTGGCCATGATTTACATTGCCGGCCTCCGCAAAGTGCAATGCCGAAAACCGCATGTCGCTAGGACCATTGGTTCGCAAAATACATGTTGGCGCTCGAGGACGGTGTCCAAGGTCTCGAGAGCGGTGTCATTGGCACCTGCTCAAACCCGGCACCCTTGACCCCGGCCAATGCCGCAAACCGCAAGTCCCTAGGTCGCTTGGTTGCCGAGATATTCCGCATTTAAGTAGATGAGCTCTCGAGGACGGGGTGCAGGGTCTCGAGACCGGTGTCGGTGTCACTTGTTCATGACCCGCTACCTTTGCCCTTGCCAGTGCCGCAAACCTGAAGTCTCTATGTGACTTATTTCCCGAGATGCCCTTCCGTTGAGCAGGTCGGCTCTCGAGCGCGGGGCCCGGGGTCTCGAGACCGGGTGTGCGGGGTTTCGAGACCGGTGTCATTTACAATCGCTGACGACCCGCACCCTTCTCCTTAGGCCATTGCCGCAAACCGCATGAGTCTAGGTCAATTGCCTGCCGAGATATTCCGCATTTTAGTAGATGAGCTCTCGAGGACGGTGTCCGGGGTCTCGAGACGGGTGTCAGTGGCACTTGTCCATGACCCTCTTCCTTTGCCCTTGGCAGTGCCGCAAACCGCAAGTGTCTAGGTGGCTGGGTTCCCGAGATGTGTGTGATTATATGTGAAATGCCGTCTCGCGCCTCTGGTTAAGGTCCATTTTTGAAATGTGAAAACAAAAATGAGGTTTTTTGGGCATGAAGACGAATTCTGGCGGGGTAGAAAATTTTTCTGCCCTCCCAATTATTTTTGTGAGGATCCCAAAGAATTTTACCGCAAGTGTCTAGGAATATTGGTTGCCGAGATATCGCATGTCAGTGAGTGAGTCAGTCAGTCAGTGAGCAATACGGGTGTAGAGTTTATAGACTCGCTTTCTCATGCGCGCTCCGCGCGCATTCGAAAGCTCGTTTAGAGGGCCTTCGGCCCTCTTGAGTGGCGTGAGGGGACCTCTCGCTGCGCTCGAGGTCCCCTCACGCCACGTGGGCCCTTCGGGCCCACCATTTTTTGGCGCCCTGCGGGCGCCTCGTGTGCCTTGTCATATCCTTTTCAACCGGCGCTCGAGGACGGGGTGCAGGGTCTCGAGACCGGTAGTCGTCGTGGCCTTGTTCCTTTTCGTCGCCTCCCGCCAAGGTCAATGCCGAAAACCGCATGTCGCTGGGCCTCTTCGTTCGGAAGATCGATGTTGGCGCTCGAGGACGGGGTGCAGGGTCTCGAGACCGGTAGTCGTCGTGGCCTTGTTTCCTTTTCGTCGCCTCCCGCCAAGGTCAATGCCGAAAACCGCATGTCGCTGGGCCTCTTCGTTTGGAAGATCGATGTTGGCGCTCGAGGACGGGGTGCAGGGTCTCGAGACCGGTAGTCGTCGTGGCCTTGTTCCTTTTCGTCGCCTCCCGCCAAGGTCAATGCCGAAAACCGCATGTCGCTGGGCCTCTTCGTTTGGAAGATAGAAGTTGGCGCTCGAGGACGGGGTGCAGGGTCTCGAGACCGGTAAAGTGGCCAAGTTGGCGCTCGTCACCTCGAGACCGCAAAGGTCAATGCCGAAAACCGCATGTCGCTGGGCCTCTCCGTTCAAAAGAAGATAGAAGTTGGCGCTCGAGGACGGGGTGCGGGGTCTCGAGACCGGTAGGCGTAGTGCCATGATTTACATTGTCGGCCTCCGCAAAGTGCAATGCCGAAAACCGCATGTCGCTAGGACCATTGGTTCGCAAAATACATGTTGGCGCTCGAGGACGGTGTCCAAGGTCTCGAGACCGGTGTCATTGGCACCTGCTCAAACCCGGCACCCTTGACCCCGGCCAATGCCGCAAACCGCAAGTCCCTAGGTCGCTTGGTTGCCGAGATATTCCGCATTTAAGTAGATGAGCTCTCGAGGACGGGGTGCAGGGTCTCGAGACCGGTGTCGGTGTCACTTGTTCATGACCCGCTACCTTTGCCCTTGCCAGTGCCGCAAACCTGAAGTCTCTATGTGACTTATTTCCCGAGATGCCCTTCCGTTGAGCAGGTCGGCTCTCGAGCGCGGGGCCCGGGGTCTCGAGACCGGGTGTGCGGGGTTTCGAGACCGGTGTCATTTACAATCGCTGACGACCCGCACCCTTCTCCTTAGGCCATTGCCGCAAACCGCATGAGTCTAGGTCAATTGCCTGCCGAGATATTCCGCATTTTAGCAGATGAGCTCTCGAGGACGGTGTCCGGGGTCTCGAGACGGGTGTCAGTGGCACTTGTCCATGACCCTCTTCCTTTGCCCTTGGCAGTGCCGCAAACCGCAAGTGTCTAGGTGGCTGGGTTCCCGAGATGTGTGTGATTATATGTGAAATGCCGTCTCGCGCCTCTGGTTAAGGTCCATTTTTGAAATGTGAAAACAAAAATGAGGTTTTTTGGGCATGAAGACGAATTCTGGCGGGGTAGAAAATTTTTCTGCCCTCCCAATTATTTTTGTGAGGATCCCAAAGAATTTTACCGCAAGTGTCTAGGAATATTGGTTGCCGAGATATCGCATGTCATGTCAGTGAGTGAGTCAGTCAGTCAGTCAGTGAGCAATACGGGTGTAGAGTTTATAGACTCGCTTTCTCATGCGCGCTCCGCGCGCATTCGAAAGCTCGTTTAGAGGGCCTTCGGCCCTCTTGAGTGGCGTGAGGGGACCTCTCGCTGCGCTCGAGGTCCCCTCACGCCACGTGGGCCCTTCGGGCCCACCATGTTTTTGGCGCCCTGCGGGCGCTCCATTTCTAATGCCGTGAAACCGCATGTCGCTAGGCCACTCCGTTCAAAAGTTAAACTGGCGCTCGAGGACGGGGTGCAGGGTCTCGAGACCGGTAGTCGTCGTGGCCTTGACAAGGTCAATGCCGAAAACCGCATGTCGCTGGGTCTCGAGACCGGTGGCGCTCGACGGTGGTCTCGAGACCCCTTGTTCCTTTTCGTCGCCTCCCGCCAAGGTCAATGCCGAAAACCGCATGTCGCTGGGCCTCTTCGTTTGGAAGATAGAAGTTGGCGCTCGAGGACGGGGTGCAGGGTCTCGAGACCGGTAGTCGTAGTGGCCATGATTTACATTGCCGGCCTCCGCAAAGGGCAATGCCGAAAACCGCATGTCGCTAGGCCTCTTGGTTCGCAAGATACATGTTGGCGCTCGAGGACGGGGTGCAGGGTCTCGAGACCGGTGTCGTCGTGGCACCTGCTCAAACCCGGCACCCTTGACCCCGGCCAATGCCGCAAACCGCAAGTCCCTAGGTCGCTTGGTTGCCGAGATATTCCGCATTTAAGTAGATGAGCTCTCGAGGACGGGGTGCAGGGTCTCGAGACCGGTGTCGGTGTCACTTGTTCATGATTTACCTTTGCCCAGTGCCGCAAACCTGAAGTCTCAATGTGACTTATTTCCCGAGATGCCCTTCCGTTGAGCAGGTCGGCTCTCGAGCGCGGGGCCCGGGGTCTCGAGACCGGGTGTGCGGGGTTTCGAGACCGGTGTCATTTACAATCGCTGACGACCCGCACCCTTCTCCTTAGGCCATTGCCGCAAACCGCATGAGTCTAGGTCAATTGGTTGCCGATATTCCGCATTTTAGCAGATGAGCTCTCGAGGACGGTGTCCGGGGTCTCGAGACGGGTGTCAGTGGCACTTGTCCATGACCCTCTTCCTTTGCCCTTGGCAGTGCCGCAAACCGCAAGTGTCTAGGTGGCTGGGTTCCCGAGATGTGTGTGATTATATGTGAAATGCCGTCTCGCGCCTCTGGTTAAGGTCCATTTTTGAAATGTGAAAACAAAAATGAGGTTTTTTGGGCATGAAGACGAATTCTGGCGGGGTAGAAAATTTTTCTGCCCTCCCAATTATTTTTGTGAGGATCCCAAAGAATTTTACCGCAAGTGTCTAGGAATATTGGTTGCCGAGATATCGCATGTCAGTGAGTCAGTCAGTCAGTCAGTGAGCAATACGGGTGTAGAGTTTTTAGACTCGCTTTCTCATGCGCGCTCCGCGCGCATTCGAAAGCTCGTTTAGAGGGCCTTCGGCCCTCTTGAGTGGCGTGAGGGGACCTCTCGCTGCGCTCGAGGTCCCCTCACGCCACGTGGGCCCTTCGGGCCCACCATTTTTTGGCGCCCTGCGGGCGCCTCGTGTGCCTTGTCATATCCTTTTCAACCGGCGCTCGAGGACGGGGTGCAGGGTCTCGAGACCGGTAGTCGTCGTGGCCTTGTTCCTTTTCGTCGCCTCCCGCCAAGGTCAATGCCGAAAACCGCATGTCGCTGGGCCTCTTCGTTTGGAAGATCGATGTTGCGCTCGAGGACGGGGTGCAGGGTCTCGAGACCGGTAGTCGTCGTGGCCTTGTTCCTTTTCGTCGCCTCCCGCCAAGGTCAATGCCGAAAACCGCATGTCGCTGGGCCTCTTCGTTTGGAAGATAGAAGTTGGCGCTCGAGGACGGGGTGCAGGGTCTCGAGACCGGTAGTCGTAGTGGCCTTGTTAACATTCGCCGGCCTCCCGCAAAGGTCAATGCCGAAAACCGCATGTCGCTGGGCCTCTCCGTTTGGAAGATAGAAGTTGGCGCTCGAGGACGGGGTGCAGGGTCTCGAGACCGGTAGTCGTCGTGGCCTTTTTTCTTTTCGTCGCCTCCCGCCAAGGTCAATGCCGAAAACCGCATGTCGCTGGGCCTCTTCGTTTTAGAAGTTGGCGCTCGAGGACGGGGTGCAGGGTCTCGAGACCGGGCGTAGTGCCCATGATTTACATTGCCGGCCTCCGCAAAGTGCAATGCCGAAAACCGCATGTCGCTAGGACCATTGGTTCGCAAAATACATGTTGGCGCTCGAGGACGGTGTCCAAGGTCTCGAGAGCGGTGTCATTGGCACCTGCTCAAACCCGGCACCCTTGACCCCGGCCAATGCCGCAAACCGCAAGTCCCTAGGTCGCTTGGTTGCCGAGATATTCCGCATTTAAGTAGATGAGCTCTCGAGGACGGGGTGCAGGGTCTCGAGACCGGTGTCGGTGTCACTTGTTCATGACCCGACCTTTGCCCTTGCCAGTGCCGCAAACCTGAAGTCTCTATGTGACTTATTTCCCGAGATGCCCTTCCGTTGAGCAGGTCGGCTCTCGAGCGCGGGGCCCGGGGTCTCGAGACCGGGTGTGCGGGGTTTCGAGACCGGTGTCATTTACAATCGCTGACGACCCGCACCCTTCTCCTTAGGCCATTGCCGCAAACCGCATGAGTCTAGGTCAATTGCCTGCCGAGATATTCCGCATTTTAGTAGATGAGCTCTCGAGGACGGTGTCCGGGGTCTCGAGACGGGTGTCAGTGGCACTTGTCCATGACCCTCTTCCTTTGCCCTTGGCAGTGCCGCAAACCGCAAGTGTCTAGGTGGCTGGGTTCCCGAGATGTGTGTGATTATATGTGAAATGCCGTCTCGCGCCTCTGGTTAAGGTCCATTTTTGAAATGTGAAAACAAAAATGAGGTTTTTTGGGCATGAAGACGAATTCTGGCGGGGTAGAAAATTTTTCTGCCCTCCCAATTATTTTTGTGAGGATCCCAAAGAATTTTACCGCAAGTGTCTAGGAATATTGGTTGCCGAGATATCGCATGTCAGTGAGTGAGTGAGTCAGTCAGTCAGTCAGTGAGCAATACGGGTGTAGAGTTTTTAGACTCGCTTTCTCATGCGCGCTCCGCGCGCATTCGAAAGCTCGTTTAGAGGGCCTTCGGCCCTCTTGAGTGGCGTGAGGGGACCTCTCGCTGCGCTCGAGGTCCCCTCACGCCACGTGGGCCCTTCGGGCCCACCATTTTTTGGCGCCCTGCGGGCGCCTCGTGTGCCTTGTCATATCCTTTTCAACCGGCGCTCGAGGACGGGGTGCAGGGTCTCGAGACCGGTAGTCGTCGTGGCCTTGTTCCTTTTCGTCGCCTCCCGCCAAGGTCAATGCCGAAAACCGCATGTCGCTGGGCCTCTTCGTTTGGAAGATCGATGTTGGCGCTCGAGGACGGGGTGCAGGGTCTCGAGACCGGTAGTCGTCGTGGCCTTGTTCCTTTTCGTCGCCTCCCGCCAAGGTCAATACCGAAAACCGCATGTCGCTGGGCCTCTTCGTTTGGAAGATAGAAGTTGGCGCTCGAGGACGGGGTGCAGGGTCTCGAGACCGGTAGTCGTCGTGGCCGTAGTGCCCATGAAAACATTGCCTCCGGCCTCCGCAAAGGCAACTTGCCGCCGAAAACCGCATGTCGCTAGGCCTCTCCGTTTGGAAGATAAGAAGTTGGCGCTCGAGGACGGGGTGCAGGGTCTCGAGATTTACTTTTCGCCGGCCTCCGCGGCAATGCCGAAAACCGCATGTCGCGGTGTCGAGGTGATTCGAGACATTGGCACCTGCTCAAACCCGCAAAGGCCAATGCCGAAAACCGCATGTCGCTAGGCCGCTTGGTTGCCGAGATATTCCGCATTTAAGTAGATGGCTCTCGAGGACGGGGTGCGGGGTCTCGAGAGTCGTCGTGGCCTGTTGATTTCATGACCCGCACCCCCCCAAGGTCAATGCCGAAAACCGCATGTCGCTAGGGCCCATTGTGTTCAAAGATGTGAAGTTGGCGCTCGAGGACGGGGTCCGGGGTCTCGAGACCGGTAGTCGTCGTGGCCAATCAAACCCGGCACCCTTGACCGCCAAGGCCAATGCCGAAAACCGCATGTCGCTAGGTCTTGGTTGCCGAAGATACAAGTTGGCGCTCGAGGACGGGGTGCAGGGTCTCGAGACCGGTAGTCGTCGTGGCCATTCTTGGCCCCCGCTCAATGCCGAAAACCGCATGGCTAGGCCCCTTGGTTGGCCGAGGATGCCGCGAGACCGCAAGTCCCTGCCCATGCTTGGTTGCCTCCTGCAAAGTGCAATCGAAACCGCATGTCGCTGGGACCATTGGTTCGCAAGATAGAAGTTGGCGCTCGCATTTAAGTCCCGCAAAGGTCAATGCCGAAAACCGCATGTCGCTGGGCCTCTTCGTTTGGAAGTTGGAAGTTCTCGAGGACGGGGTGCAGGGTCTCGAGACCGGTGTCGGTGTCACTTGTTCATGACAAACCGCTACCTTTGCCTTGCCAGTGCCGCAAACCTGAAGTCTCTATGTGACTTATTTCCCGAGATGCCCTTCCGTTGAGCAGGTCGGCTCTCGAGCGCGGGGCCCGGGGTCTCGAGACCGGGTGTGCGGGGTTTCGAGACCGGTGTCATTTACAATCGCTGACGACCCGCACCCTTCTCCTTAGGCCATTGCCGCAAACCGCATGAGTCTAGGTCAATTGCCTGCCGAGATATTCCGCATTTTAGTAGATGAGCTCTCGAGGACGGTGTCCGGGGTCTCGAGACGGGTGTCAGTGGCACTTGTCCATGACCCTCTTCCTTTGCCCTTGGCAGTGCCGCAAACCGCAAGTGTCTAGGTGGCTGGGTTCCCGAGATGTGTGTGATTATATGTGAAATGCCGTCTCGCGCCTCTGGTTAAGGTCCATTTTTGAAATGTGAAAACAAAAATGAGGTTTTTTGGGCATGAAGACGAATTCTGGCGGGGTAGAAAATTTTTCTGCCCTCCCAATTATTTTTGTGAGGATCCCAAAGAATTTTACCGCAAGTGTCTAGGAATATTGGTTGCCGAGATATCGCATGTCAGTCAGTGAGTGAGTCAGTCAGTCAGTCAGTGAGCAATACGGGTGTAGAGTTTATAGACTCGCTTTCTCATGCGCGCTCCGCGCGCATTCGAAAGCTCGTTTAGAGGGCCTTCGGCCCTCTTGAGTGGCGTGAGGGGACCTCTCGCTGCGCTCGAGGTCCCCTCACGCCACGTGGGCCCTTCGGGCCCACCATTTTTTGGCGCCCTGCGGGCGCCTCGTGTGCCTTGTCATATCCTTTTCAACCGGCGCTCGAGGACGGGGTGCAGGGTCTCGAGACCGGTAGTCGTCGTGGCCTTGTTCCTTTTCGTCGCCTCCCGCCAAGGTCAATGCCGAAAACCGCATGTCGCTGGGCCTCTTCGTTTGGAAGATCGATGTTGACGCTCGAGGACGGGGTGCAGTGTCTCGAGACCGGTAGTCGTCGTGGCCTTGTTCCTTTTCGTCGCCTCCCGCCAAGGTCAATACCGAAAACCGCATGTCGCTGGGCCTCTTCGTTTGGAAGATAGAAGTTGGCGCTCGAGGACGGGGTGCAGGGTCTCGAGACCGGTGGTCGTAGTGCCCATGATTAACATTGCCGGCCTCCGCAAAGGGCAACGCCGAAAACCGCATGTCGCTAGGCCTCTCCGTTCAAAAGATAAAAGTTGGCGCTCGAGGACGGGGTGCGGGGTCTCGAGAGCGGTGGGCGTAGTGCCCATGATTTACATTGCCGGCCTCCGCAAAGTGCAATGCCGAAAACCGCATGTCGCTAGGACCATTGGTTCGCAAAATACATGTTGGCGCTCGAGGACGGTGTCCAAGGTCTCGAGAGCGGTGTCATTGGCACCTGCTCAAACCCGGCACCCTTGACCCCGGCCAATGCCGCAAACCGCAAGTCCCTAGGTCGCTTGGTTGCCGAGATATTCCGCATTTAAGTAGATGAGCTCTCGAGGACGGGGTGCAGGGTCTCGAGACCGGTGTCGGTGTCACTTGTTCATGACCTTGCCAGTGCCGCAAACCTGAAGTCTCTATGTGACTTATTTCCCGAGATGCCCTTCCGTTGAGCAGGTCGGCTCTCGAGCGCGGGGCCCGGGGTCTCGAGACCGGGTGTGCGGGGTTTCGAGACCGGTGTCATTTACAATCGCTGACGACCCGCACCCTTCTCCTTAGGCCATTGCCGCAAACCGCATGAGTCTAGGTCAATTGCCTGCCGAGATATTCCGCATTTTAGTAGATGAGCTCTCGAGGACGGTGTCCGGGGTCTCGAGACGGGTGTCAGTGGCACTTGTCCATGACCCTCTTCCTTTGCCCTTGGCAGTGCCGCAAACCGCAAGTGTCTAGGTGGCTGGGTTCCCGAGATGTGTGTGATTATATGTGAAATGCCGTCTCGCGCCTCTGGTTAAGGTCCATTTTTGAAATGTGAAAACAAAAATGAGGTTTTTTGGGCATGAAGACGAATTCTGGCGGGGTAGAAAATTTTTCTGCCCTCCCAATTATTTTTGTGAGGATCCCAAAGAATTTTACCGCAAGTGTCTAGGAATATTGGTTGCCGAGATATCGCATGTCAGTCAGTCAGTGAGTCAGTCAGTCAGTGAGCAATACGGGTGTAGAGTTTATAGACTCGCTTTCTCATGCGCGCTCCGCGCGCATTCGAAAGCTCGTTTAGAGGGCCTTCGGCCCTCTTGAGTGGCGTGAGGGGACCTCTCGCTGCGCTCGAGGTCCCCTCACGCCACGTGGGCCCTTCGGGCCCACCATTTTTTGGCGCCCTGCGGGCGCTCCATTTCTAATGCCGGAAACCGCATGTCGCTAGGCCACTCCGTTCAAAAGTTAAACGCTGGCGCTCGAGGACGGGGTGCAGGGTCTCGAGACCGGTAGTCGTCGTGGCCTTGTTCCTTTTCGTCGCCTCCCGCCAAGGTCAATGCCGAAAACCGCATGTCGCTGGGCCTCTTCGTTTGGAAGATCGAAGTTGGCGCTCGAGGACGGGGTGCAGGGTCTCGAGACCGGTAGTCGTCGTGGCCTTGTTCCTTTTCGTCGCCTCCCGCCAAGGTCAATGCCGAAAACCGCATGTCGCTGGGCCTCTTCGTTTGGAAGATAGAAGTTGGCGCTCGAGGACGGGGTGCAGGGTCTCGAGACCGGTAGTCGCCGTGGCCTTGTTTCTTTTCGTCGCCTCCGCAAAGGTCAATGCCGAAAACCGCATGTCGCTAGGCCTCTTGGTTTGGAAGATAAGAAGTTGGCGCTCGAGGACGGGGTGCAGGGTCTCGAGACCGGTGTCGGTGGCACTTGTTTGACCCGGCTTTTGCCCTTGCCTGCCGCAAACCGCAATGTCTCGAAAACCGCATGTCGCGAGATGCCTCGAGACCGTTCGCAAAATACATGTCGGCGCTCGAGCGGGTGACTTATTTCCCGGGGTGTCCGGGGTCTCGAGACCGGTGTCATTTACAATCGCTGACGACCCGCACCCTTCTCCTTAGGCCATTGCCGCAAACCGCATGAGTCTAGGTCAATTGGTTGCCGAGATATTCCGCATTTTAGTAGATGAGCTCTCGAGGACGGTG
Organism: Megalurothrips usitatus; assembly: GCA_026979955.1. NCBI lineage: Eukaryota > Metazoa > Arthropoda > Insecta > Thysanoptera > Thripidae > Megalurothrips > Megalurothrips usitatus. The sequence goes on from CM049600.1 coordinate 12,568,570, forward strand.
TCCGGGGTCTCGAGACGGGTGTCAGTGGCACTTGTCCATGACCCTCTTCCTTTGCCCTTGGCAGTGCCGCAAACCGCAAGTGTCTAGGTGGCTGGGTTCCCGAGATGTGTGTGATTATATGTGAAATGCCGTCTCGCGCCTCTGGTTAAGGTCCATTTTTGAAATGTGAAAACAAAAATGAGGTTTTTTGGGCATGAAGACGAATTCTGGCGGGGTAGAAAATTTTTCTGCCCTCCCAATTATTTTTGTGAGGATCCCAAAGAATTTTACCGCAAGTGTCTAGGAATATTGGTTGCCGAGATATCGCATGTCAGTGAGTCAGTGAGTCAGTTGTCAGTCAGTGAGCAATACGGGTGTAGAGTTTATAGACTCGCTTTCTCATGCGCGCTCCGCGCGCATTCGAAAGCTCGTTTAGAGGGCCTTCGGCCCTCTTGAGTGGCGTGAGGGGACCTCTCGCTGCGCTCGAGGTCCCCTCACGCCACGTGGGCCCTTCGGGCCCACCATTTTTTGGCGCCCTGCGGGCGCCTCGTGTGCCTTGTCATATCCTTTTCCGTGGCGCTCGAGGACGGGGTGCAGGGTCTCGAGACCGGTAGTCGTCGTGGCCTTGTTCCTTTTCGTCGCCTCCCGCCAAGGTCAATGCCGAAAACCGCATGTCGCTGGGCCTCTTCGTTTGGAAGATCGATGTTGACGCTCGAGGACGGGGTGCAGGGTCTCGAGACCGGTAGTCGTCGTGGCCTTGTTCCTTTTCGTCGCCTCCCGCCAAGGTCAATGCCGAAAACCGCATGTCGCTGGGCCTCTTCGTTTGGAAGATAGAAGTTGGCGCTCGAGGACGGGGTGCAGGGTCTCGAGACCGGTAGTCGTCGTGGCCTTGTTTAACATTGCCGGCCTCCCGCAAAGGTCAATGCCGAAAACCGCATGTCGCTGGGCCTCTCCGTTTGGAAGATAAGAAGTTGGCGCTCGAGGACGGGGTGCAGGGTCTCGAGACCGGTAGTCGTCGTGGCCTTTTTTCTTTTCGTCACCTCCGCAAAGGTCAATGCCGAAAACCGCATGTCGCTAGGCCTCTTGGTTTGGAAGATAGAAGTTGGCGCTCGAGGACGGGGTGCAGGGTCTCGAGACCGGGTCGTAGTGGTTTTTTCGTCGGCCTCCCGCAAGGTCAATGCCGAAAACCGCATGTCGCTAGGCGCATTGGTTCGCAAAAGACATAGAGTTGGCGCTCGAGGACCCGGGGTCTCGAGACCGGTGTCATTGGCACCTCTCAATTACCCGCACCCTTGAGGTCCCAATGCCGCAAACCGCATGTCCCTAGGTCATATTGGTTGCCGAGATATTCGCATTTAAGTAGATGAGCTCTCGAGGACGGGGTCCAGGGTCTCGAGACGGGTGTAGTGGCCTTTTTCATGACTCGCTTCCTTTGCCCTTGCTCAGTGCCGCAAACCGCAAGTGTCTAGGTGGCTGGGTTCCCGAGAATGCCGTCTCGCGCGCTTGGAGGTCCAGGTGAAAACAAAAATGGTTTTCTCGAGACGACGGGGTGCAGGGTCTCGAGACCGTAGTCGTCGTGGCCTTGTTCCTTTTCGTCGCCTCCCGCCAAGGTCAATGCCGAAAACCGCATGTCGCTGGGCCTCTTCGTTTGGAAGATCGAAGTTGGCGCTCGAGGACGGGGTGCAGGGTCTCGAGACCGGTAGTCGTCGTGGCCTTGTTCCTTTTCGTCGCCTCCCGCCAAGGTCAATGCCGAAAACCGCATGTCGCTGGGCCTCTTCGTTTGGAAGATAGAAGTTGGCGCTCGAGGACGGGGTGCAGGGTCTCGAGACCGGTAGTCGTCGTGGCCTTGATTTCTTTTCGTCGCCTCCCGCAAAGGTCAATGCCGAAAACCGCATGTCGCTGGGCCTCTCCGTTTGGAAGATAGAAGTTGGCGCTCGAGGACGGGGTGCAGGGTCTCGAGACCGGTAGTCGTCGTGGCCTGATTTACTTTTCGTCGGCCTCCGCAAAGGTCAATGCCGAAAACCGCATGTCGCTAGGACCATTGGTTCGCAAAATACATGTTGGCGCTCGAGGACGGTGTCCAGGGTCTCGAGACCGGTGTCATTGGCACCTGCTCAAACCCGGCACCCTTGACCCCGGCCAATGCCGCAAACCGCAAGTCCCTAGGTCGCTTGGTTGCCGAGATATTCCGCATTTAAGTAGATGAGCTCTCGAGGACGGGGTGCAGGGTCTCGAGACCGGTGTCGGTGTCACTTGTTCATGACCCGCTACCTTTGCCCTTGCCAGTGCCGCAAACCTGAAGTCTCTATGTGACTTATTTCCCGAGATGCCCTTCCGTTGAGCAGGTCGGCTCTCGAGCGCGGGGCCCGGGGTCTCGAGACCGGGTGTGCGGGGTTTCGAGACCGGTGTCATTTACAATCGCTGACGACCCGCACCCTTCTCCTTAGGCCATTGCCGCAAACCGCATGAGTCTAGGTCAATTGCCTGCCGAGATATTCCGCATTTTAGCAGATGAGCTCTCGAGGACGGTGTCCGGGGTCTCGAGACGGGTGTCAGTGGCACTTGTCCATGACCCTCTTCCTTTGCCCTTGGCAGTGCCGCAAACCGCAAGTGTCTAGGTGGCTGGGTTCCCGAGATGTGTGTGATTATATGTGAAATGCCGTCTCGCGCCTCTGGTTAAGGTCCATTTTTGAAATGTGAAAACAAAAATGAGGTTTTTTGGGCATGAAGACGAATTCTGGCGGGGTAGAAAATTTTTCTGCCCTCCCAATTATTTTTGTGAGGATCCCAAAGAATTTTACCGCAAGTGTCTAGGAATATTGGTTGCCGAGATATCGCATGTCAGTGAGTGAGTCAGTCAGTCAGTCAGTGAGCAATACGGGTGTAGAGTTTTTAGACTCGCTTTCTCATGCGCGCTCCGCGCGCATTCGAAAGCTCGTTTAGAGGGCCTTCGGCCCTCTTGAGTGGCGTGAGGGGACCTCTCGCTGCGCTCGAGGTCCCCTCACGCCACGTGGGCCCTTCGGGCCCACCATTTTTTGGCGCCCTGCGGGCTGCGGGCGCCTCGTGTGCCTTGTCATATCCTTTTCAACCGGCGCTCGAGGACGGGGTGCAGGGTCTCGAGACCGGTAGTCGTCGTGGCCTTGTTCCTTTTCGTCGCCTCCCGCCAAGGTCAATGCCGAAAACCGCATGTCGCTGGGCCTCTTCGTTTGGAAGATCGATGTTGACGCTCGAGGACGGGGTGCAGTGTCTCGAGACCGGTAGTCGTCGTGGCCTTGTTCCTTTTCGTCGCCTCCCGCCAAGGTCAATACCGAAAACCGCATGTCGCTGGGCCTCTTCGTTTGGAAGATAGAAGTTGGCGCTCGAGGACGGGGTGCAGGGTCTCGAGACCGGTGGGCGTAGTGCCCATGATTAACATTGCCGGCCTCCGCAAAGGGCAACGCCGAAAACCAAATGTCGCTAGGCCTCTCCGTTCAAAAGATAAAAGTTGGCGCTCGAGGACGGGGTGCGGGGTCTCGAGAGCGGTGGGCGTAGTGCCCATGATTTACATGCCGGCCTCCGCAAAGTGCAATGCCGAAAACCGCATGTCGCTAGGACCATTGGTTCGCAAAATACATGTTGGCGCTCGAGGACGGTGTCCAAGGTCTCGAGAGCGGTGTCATTGGCACCTGCTCAAACCCGGCACCCTTGACCCCGGCCAATGCCGCAAACCGCAAGTCCCTAGGTCGCTTGGTTGCCGAGATATTCCGCATTTAAGTAGATGAGCTCTCGAGGACGGGGTGCAGGGTCTCGAGACCGGTGTCGGTGTCACTTGTTTGTACCTTTGCCCTTGCCAGTGCCGCAAACCTGAAGTCTCTATGTGACTTATTTCCCGAGATGCCCTTCCGTTGAGCAGGTCGGCTCTCGAGCGCGGGGCCCGGGGTCTCGAGACCGGGTGTGCGGGGTTTCGAGACCGGTGTCATTTACAATCGCTGACGACCCGCACCCTTCTCCTTAGGCCATTGCCGCAAACCGCATGAGTCTAGGTCAATTGCCTGCCGAGATATTCCGCATTTTAGCAGATGAGCTCTCGAGGACGGTGTCCGGGGTCTCGAGACGGGTGTCAGTGGCACTTGTCCATGACCCTCTTCCTTTGCCCTTGGCAGTGCCGCAAACCGCAAGTGTCTAGGTGGCTGGGTTCCCGAGATGTGTGTGATTATATGTGAAATGCCGTCTCGCGCCTCTGGTTAAGGTCCATTTTTGAAATGTGAAAACAAAAATGAGGTTTTTTGGGCATGAAGACGAATTCTGGCGGGGTAGAAAATTTTTCTGCCCTCCCAATTATTTTTGTGAGGATCCCAAAGAATTTTACCGCAAGTGTCTAGGAATATTGGTTGCCGAGATATCGCATGTCAGTGAGTGAGTCA